>LPNX011101601.1:61277-106603 GCA_001517045.1 Pseudotsuga menziesii
AACACAGTTCTTTGTAAGTTTATTGTTTTAATTTTTTACACTGGATCATTGGAACGAATCAAATAGCCAATAGGATTAACGTAATGGATATTTTCTTTGACTGTAGAGGGATTTCTTCAAATCAGTCTAGACAACAGCTTCACTGAGAAAATTGAGGCGCATAAAATGTGAAAGCATCAAGCTGCCCTATGAATCCTTTGTCTGCTGAGCAACTACAACTATGTTACTCTGTTCCTGCTTCATACACAGTAAAATCTATCATTCCAGAATCAACATTATCCAAATTCATGGCAAATTCCTTCCCTAATTGCCCAAGTAAGAAGAATTATGTTGAATTCATGGATATTTCCTACTCGTATTATCTAAATAGACCTTTGGCGCCAAATATTCTCTGTTGGCAAGAAGCCATGAGGGTTTGGTGGGTTTTGGGAGGAAAATAGTTTTGAATTTGGTCTGAGAGGCACTTTTGGTGTTTTGGGTATTTATCAGGTCACATTGATGCTCATCGAGGAATTTTCATGCTTAGAAACCATTTCCAAGGGTTTAGAATTTGGGTATTTATTTTCGAGCTCTTCCATGGATAGAAGAGCATTCAAGAGAGCTCGGAGTATTTTAAAGAGGTGGGTGATGAATTGCAGGTTTGTTTCTTGGTTTTATTTGGAAATTTAGCTTATGCATGTTAATCCTAGTTAGCATCCTACATTGTGAATGTTCAAAATTGTCTAGCATCCTGAATCTTGATTCTTTATTGTGAATTTTGATCCCTAAATAATTGGTTTTTCAATAACTGGTAAGAATTCAGTTATTTAGTGCCCAAAAAAATGAATGACCACACCTCAAATAACAATAGTGCTGCTACTACTAAGTTCCTTTCCTGAATCAAGTGTTATTGAAGCCTATGAATGTTATATGTTCACCCATCCGTCCAAAAGTTCTATGTGAATCTTTTTCATTCCCATCTCTGTGAAAGTGCAACACCTTACTGTGCTGAAAAATTTAGGGTACTTAGAAACACTAATCATAGTTTGTCTATGATCTTTTTGTCTCTTCAACTAGAAAGAAACCCTTATGTCGTTTACTGAGATAGAGCCCCTAACAACTGTGCTAGTTCTTATGTTGTGCCCCAGGTTGTTTCTGCTCTCACAGGGACAAATGCATGGGCATAATGTGTAGGATAACCTTCTTGCACCAATCTAGGACTTCGAGCCAATTCTTAGGCTAGAGAGGTGGTACCCTTAAATAGACTAAAGATATATTTCTATGAGGTTAAGACTCTTTTTATTATTGTAAGACAAAATCTGACCAACAGCGGAAGAAGCAGTTATAACAGGAGAGTGGTAAGCAAGAGAAAAGGTAAATAGAACATAGCAAGGACCAACAATAGATAAAACATCAGCATCTTATTTTTATTTTAAAGAAGGATAATATTTTATAACATGCCCTTTTTTATTACAATTTCAACAGACAATATCACTTTTTATCCTTCTACTAGTTGGGTGCACACACTTTCAGTTGAAGAGGATATTAAATTAGACATGTTTGCTTGTTCGGCCAGTCTGTTAGTTCTCACCTCAGAGGATTAAGTATGCCAAAAGTATTCAGTATGTTGTTAGTTCTTACCTAGGGAGTATTCCTTCCAGTCCGTGGATATACAACACATAGCCGATGTTGCTTGTTTGGTCAACCTACCATTGTGAGGGATTAAATATGACCTGCTTGTTTGTTGTTTGATCAATTAGTGTCAGTTCTCAGCAAGGGATTCAGTCCATTGTCGGTAGTTCTTATTTCCAGTAGTTCGTACTTCAACACTTGAATTTTCTATTTGAGGGAACACTTGGGGGTTTGTACTAATGTCGATAATACACCAGTTGGACCCACAGATAAGCCAACTCAAAAGGGTCTTAGTCACCATCATTTTAACCACACCAAAGGATGATAAATATCGTTTGTGAAGTATTCTACCGAGTGATGACGTTTCCCTACCTCCCTCTAAACGATGTCTCTGGGCTCAAGAAGCTATGTCTCCATGTGTTGCAGAGGATGCAATTGCTTTAGTGGAGTCAGTGGCAACTGGTGTGATTGGACAGGATGATGCATACAATATTTTTGCGGATGAAAAATCTTATACTAAATGATTTGATAATGACAAGAAGTAAGTTAAGGGAAATGAGGAATGTGTCAAAGTAGACACATTTATCCAAAAAGAAGAAATAGAAACAGGAGGAAGTAAGAAGCCTATGGTGTCTTCAGATTCATATCAATCCTTTATAAGGTTTTCTTCAGAACCTGCTAAATGGGTAGAGGAGAAGCATATGGATCCATGGTTTGAATATTCAATTTCCTCTAAGCATATGTATAAATGGAAGATTGGAGATAAGGATGAGAGGAGTGCACATGCTAAAATGTCTATTGAATCATTGACTGATCCAAAAATGGAAGAACAAAAGCTATAGAGCGTCACTGCACCAGTACTTCCTTCTCCCAAGAGGCAAGGTGCTTCAATTTAGCTTCAAGGAAAGTCAATTCAACCAGCACAACTCCTATCAAGGATTGTATTGCTCAAAATGGTGAGGTTGAGCAATATGAATACAAGTCAAAGGGCATCAGGGTGAAGAAATCTTGTGTGAACTCAGCAATGAAAAATAGAAGAGGCCTTAATAAAAATCATGGGCAATCTAGCGAAGAGAAGTTTAACCAAGGGAAATTAGCCAAGCAGTTGCCTTTTTACAAGCATGAGCAAGTTTCCCCTATAAAATATGGCACTAAACCTTCATCAGAAAAGGTGACAAGTTCATCAAAATTTAATTTGAAGATAAACGATATTGCAATAATGAAATTGGATTGTGTGTCACTATCTATAAAGTTGCATTTAGAAAAATCAAACAAGCTCAGAAAAGTGTAAGTCTTATATTAATTCAGTTAGGTTTCAAATTACAGTTTTATGCCTTTTGTTGTTATATTTAGATTCCCACTTATTAATGTTCACATTGTCCTTCCTTTGTTGTTCTTATCATTTTCTCTTATATTACAGGTATGATGTTACAAAAGAAGTAAAATTCAGAACTATGTCAAATGATTCTAACATTGCTACCCCATCTACATCTATGAAGCATCTTATAGAAACTGCACAAGCTAAGTGAGCAAGAAGGTTCTGCATATTTGCCACATTCCATTTCAATTGAAGAAACCGAGAATCCTATTCCATTTATTTCTAGTCCTTCACCAATCCGAGGAAGTAGTTCATATCACAGTTCACCACTCCAACTTTAGTTAGATGATGAGTCAACTGAGGATACAAAGGATGCCATTTCCCAAACAGAATCACGAAGTCCCAGAGTTAAAGTGTAGTAGTGGGGTTTTCCAAATACGATGGATCTAGAATCAAGTGAAGAAGGTAAAATAAGGTCAGAGAGAAAATCGGTTGGAGGGACACTTAGTGGGGATATAGAAGTAGCAATTTCCAGGGATACTTTTGAAGGAATGCTAGAGATGCTGTCAAGGACAAAGGAAAGTATTGGCAGAGCATCGCGTCATTATATTGAATGTGAAAAATATAGCTTTGTTGGTGAGGTAAGCTTGATATCTGTTATTTTCCAGTATGGTAAACAAGCAACTCATTTTATTTTTTATTACTGTGGTTTTTTTACTTTTGGAAAATTAATGATGAAAATTTTCAAGGATTAGAGTGAAGAATGAATATCTTGCATGTAGATCATTTTTTCTTTCATAGTGACTTATGAGAGTCCTATACATTGGGTATTTTTCCCTGCATTATTTTTTTTGTCAATGTATTTTTAGTTAGAACTTGAAACCTTTTACATATGGATGTGGATACTATATCACAAGACCAAACTAGTGTCTTCAGCAAGATGCACAGTATCCCCTTCCATTCTCTACTACCCAATGGTCTCTTGTTGTCCATGGGATTTACCTATCCTCCATGGAATTGATTGTCTTGGATTCACTGAGCATATCAAAATATAGAAAAGCTTCAAGATTACACTCCCATTCTAATATCTATAATGTGTTTTTTCTAAACCACTCTACAATATTAGGATGTAGGTGAAACTATGCCACCTATTCTGCATGATGACTTGCATTGATTTAGAGGCCAAAGCAGAATTCCTCTGGATGATAGATCTCATTTTCCTGTTGCTTAGATTATGTCACTTTTTGTTGAAATATATTTTCAAGCTTATTTTCTTTTTGTTTTGATCTTTTTAATTGGTTGGGTTAGATGCTTGAGTTAGATTATGTTTTTAGCTTGATTATTGGGATGGTTTGGTTAAATTGGGGCTAGCAGCTTGCTAAGGGTCTGTTTTTATTTTGGCAATAATGAAGATGGCAGTGGGGATTTTCATCCGTCCTCTATATGCTGGTTCTGTTGATATAATTTCGATACATACCCTCACATTTGAAAATATCTAGACTATTAGGAATGTAGGAAACTTAGTCCCATCCTGCTTTTTCCCTAAATGTTTTTACTGAGAGAAGCTAGGTGCATTCTACTGTGCAACACTGAAGAGATTGTAATGTTAGCTAACGCTTGGGAGTTTTAGAGGGTTGATTGTATATCATGGTCGAGGGTTTTTATGCAATGAAGTGAAAGCTTCATTCAATTTTGGCTAAGAGGAGTATTAGAGAACTTACATGGCAGGGTAAGAAAGGGCCAAGGTCGTGGCCACCAAGAAGGAACCCTTGCCCCATTATACGAATCACAACCCTACCCTATGGTGTTGAATACTTAGGATAAGTGGACTGGATTTAGAAGTAATCTCTCTGGATTTGAGATCTAAGAGATGTTATGTCACCCGATAAAACTTATAACATGCAGGTAGTTCTGCGGCTAATAAATACCCCATAAATTTCTGCAAAGACAGGAAAGGCAACAGGCTAATAAATACCCCATAAATTGTTGCAAAGATGGGAAAGGAAACGGGGTAAAGGAAAGGAAAAGCACCAGCGAAAACAGATATAAATAGAGAGTATTTAAACTTAGGCTTATAATTACCCCATAAATTGCTGCAAAGACGGGAAATGAAACAGGGTAAAGGAAAGGAAAGGAAAAGCACCAGCGAAAGCATATATAAATACAGAGCAGATAAAATTAGAGGTGAGTAGATGACAAGGTGGGCTGGAGATCATGTAGACAAAGGAAAACTAAAGACATGACGAGATTCATCAATCAAGATGACAAGTCAAATATATGGTAGGTTCAATTTTGCTCATCTGTTATGGGGTCCGGCAAACTCCTGGGAAGAGTTGAGTTGTCTCTTTCCTTATAGAGCAATAGCTAACTTCACCCAGTTCCATAAATTGACTGAGTTTAGTCATAAGTGGAGGAAGGAGCATAGAAAGTTCACTTGTTGATCCAGCAGAAGAAAAAGAGGAAGAGGTGTGTTAAATCAACATTCCCTAGAAAAGAGAGGATAGGTGAGGTGGGTCAAGGTGCAGGTCGAGAGCAAGCACTATTACACTGATAATGTGCTAGGCTTATAATGGGTTTATAAGAAGATGGTTGAAGACGCATCTAAGAAGAGTAAATGGAGTTGGAATTCAGGAAATTCTAAACTTTGTGATGAGATTGGTGTCAGTGGAAATAAATTGAAATTGTCAAATATTGGTATTTAGCTTCACATTGAGTCTCCACTGCCTCTAGAATGGTAGCAATGTTTAGACCTTCAGGTTTGTTTTCTTCTATGTTTTTCTTGATTACCTATTATGTTTTTTTTCATTCATGGTTTTTTTGTTGTTTTTGTGGATGTGGTGGAGATGAAATGGATCAAATCTCCTTGCAAGCATGAAGCACGAGTTGTCCAGGGAAACTTGGGAAATTCAATGTGAGAAATAAAACCAACAGTTATCGAGGAAAAGGAAGAAGGAAATGAGAGATTTTAATGTTTCCATGCATGCGTTTGCTTGTTTTCATTTCACCTTTGGGGGTAATTGATCATGGCATGGTGTTGTTGTTGCTCATTGCAGTCCTCAAAGGATGTGGGGATAACATGTTTGTTGTTCCTGTTCCTCCTATTGTTAGGGATGCAAGGAAAGTGTGTGACAATATCCCTAAATGGAATGTGGTTTTGTAAAGCGATATGATTGCAGGGTATGCTCTGAATGGAAAAGATGAAGAGGCAAAAGTGTCATATTTTGGGAGAGGTTGTTTAGACACCAACACAATCAGAAATGAGACACATGATAAATAAATCAATGGGATAGTTTTGAATTCATATTATAGCTTGGTTTTTAACATTATATACAAATGTGCATGCAAGTCAATAAGAAAATTCATAAAAGTAAAAGGAAATCTCTTCTCGGCACCCCCGGTTTATTTTCCATGGTTTTTGTGCTTTCCCATTTATCTTAAATGGTCATTCTTCTTAAATAAAAAAGCTAATGAGTTGGGATTCTTTTCTTTGGTATTTCATTGGATAGATTTAGTGCTCTTGCACTCCTAGCTAACTTTTTCTATTGTTTTAAGAATGAAGGGAGGAAGAATGGCTTCTATGGAGTTTATTCATTCAGGTTAAGTACTGAAATTGCATACTTTTAACTAAATCTTTCAAGCAGATGTTGAAATGTTGGTGAATTATCCTCCTGCATACTTGACTGTGGTAAAATTGGGAAGAAGAGAGAAGAACACTGAATGCTGTATTCTTATCCCTTCCCCCTCTTCCAATATTTTCACGGAAACCCAAATGCATTTTATCTCTCTCTATATATATCCTCTTTAAATGGGCCACAATTCCATACATTTGTATTAACTAGTGCCTTCTGTTGAAGCCATTGATTGGCTAGTGACCATTATACCACAATGGTTGTGGCCTTTTTGTATTTCCCTAGATGATTTAGATCATGTTGGTGGTTATATTTTTTAGTGTGTTTGGGTGGAAGAGTGTACAGTAAAATATTTCTCTAGTTGTATTTCTAAAATTGATATTAAATTTATAGCTAGGTGATATCATTTATGTCTTGCATGTAATTATGGCCATTCTTCTTAAATAAAAAAGGTAATGAGCCAAGATTTATTTGGTATTTCATTGATAGATTTAGTGCTCTTTCACTCCTATCTAACTTTTTATGTTGTTTTAAGAATGAAGGGGGGAAGAATGCCTTCTACAGACAAAAACAAAGTAAATTGGGGCAGCAACAAGCATAAAAAACCCAAGAAGAAGGATATTGCAGATGAAGTGAAGAGAACAGGAAAGGTAAAGAAGCACAATGTAGATACGACTGCTAATGAAGTGAAGATAAAAACTATAGATAATTGTTTTATTTGAGAATGTGGGAGAGAAAATAAGATAAAACTAGAGATAACATAATTGTTGTACTCTGGATTCTCTAGGTAGGGTTGCTGTTTAATGAGACCTCACTTCAGTCAGTTTTATACGGAAGAAGATTGATAGCTATAATCACCCTGCTTCAAGATAATTACTTTGTTTCTCAAAATGTTATAAGATAAGGTAGGACAATTATTTTAATTCAATATGTCATGATTTGTGCTGGGATTGGGGTAAAAGGAGTCACTTCCATCTGATAGGGAATGACTTAGGTATACATATTTTAATTCATAATGCAGGTTCTAATTCAAATAACATCATCTGATGCAGATGTGGTGTTATTTGAGGACTATGAGAAAACATGTGCACTAGAGGAAGAGTCCATAGCTATTGCTCTATTTGAGCACATGAAAATACAAGAGCAGGTTCTTACTATCTTTCATCATTTGTTGTCATAAATGCAATTCAATTTATTTTTCTTTACTATTTTGGTGTTGTTTTATATTCATTCCTTTTCTGCCATACTTCTCTCTAGATTCTGGGACCGTGCAACTCAGGATGGCAGATGGGATTTCTGAATTTCTTGTCTTAATTCTATCCATAGGTTACATAAATTGAAATAATACCTACAAAAATATGTAACCTTAGGAGGATCTATTTTCCTTTAGCAGGACTACCTGTTACTCAAAACTGTCCTTGTGATCTGCCACAAACTCACAATTAATTTTAGGTTTGACATTCAGGGAACCAACTGACATTGTCACTTTAGCTGGTTCTTATCCCTTCTGACTGGTACATGCCAACCACAGGGTGGAATCACCAAGGAAATTTAAGGCTATAATATGCAAAGTAAATAAGAAATTAGTGCATTAAACCTCAAATGAATTCACTGATACATACAGGAATAGGAAGTGAAGTCCAAAAATTAGTGAGTGGGTGTGCAAATGAAGACTTAGATGAATCAAATAAAGCAATGACTCGTGTAAAATTTAATTTTGTTGTAAAAGGGTTCAAATTTGTGATGATTAGTTGCAGATCTGAACTCAAAAACACTTGGACACTATGGGTTTTTGGGACAATGACAAACACATCCCAAGGTTGACTAGTGTCTTATTAAATTGGGTGATGGAAGAAATAAATCTTCTTATTGGACATACTCCTGCAGACAATTTATGACATGAAGAAAAGTACACAACAAAATGCATTATTATTATATAATATAAACAGACTCTACATAAAACGATGAATATAATAACCAGAGGGAAAATCTCAGCATTACTAGTATCTAATATAACTCCTCATAGGGGCATCCTCCTTATGTAGAAAAGAGATTGCATCTGTTGTAATGAATGTGCCTGTTGGGTACTAAAGTAGTAAAATTAGTATGTAACATCCCATTCAGGTGCCTTCTGCCACTTTGAATGAAAGAGTGCCATAACCAGATTCTAACTACTCATAAATGCTGACCAATGCTGCCACACTGCTGACAAGTCTGATACACTTATTCTAGAAATGTAACTTTTTCTCACTAATAGGTCCTATTGTACCACATTTTGTGGGGCACCCTTTCCACAGACAGTTTTTTTCTTTGATCAAGACACAAGCCAGAGTATTAAGGCCTATCTTTGCTGCTCTTAGGTCTCCCCCTTTAAGAGAAGAGCTGAATGTGATGATTAGTAATATCATATATGGAAATGTTTTTGTTGCTATGCCAATACCATGATGATGATGATGTATAATGATGTACTATATGCTTCTAAATGCTTCTAAATGTTTGGCTGATGTATTAATTTTCTGATGGGTATAGCTAGGGTACCACATTTTCCAACTTGTTAAGCTTCAAGGTGCCCTGTGCCTCTAGAAATCATTCTTACTAGTACTATGAGAAAGCTAGTTCCACTGAAAAGTATCTAGAAAAGTTTGATAGGGTACACCTCCCATGGTTATTCTGGGTCTGCTTTCAGTGGATCTAGAAAACCTAAAGAGATGATTTCACCAGTTTGGATACCGTTCATATCTACCAATGCTGAGGCCGCTACATTGTGTGACGAGAGAACTATTTTAACCATGTTGAACAATTCAAAGGATTCAAGGATATTCCACTTTTTCTAGCATTGTAGTACTACAACATATGCATGAACAGATTGCCAATAAAAATGATCAGTTAATTGAGTAGGATATTGCCTATTTACAAAGCTAACTAATTGTACCTTTAGCTTATAATGTCCACTAGAAATTTGATCTTCATGGAACGCTATCAATAATCAGCCACAATTCAAAAGTTCAGAAAATAGGAGAGACCCTGCAATTGTAAAATGATAGTAAGGTATTCTAATTTCTGGATTCCCTATCTAAAATAATCTACCTAAAAGGTTTTGGTTTGTATAAATCACAAAATTTCTATATCATTGTGATTTACAAGTTTACATTTTATATGAAATTGTGTAGATTTGAACATTGAACAATTATGGTAATTGCAAAAATCCACTCTGCAGGAGCTCAAGTTTGGCTTAAACATGGTAACAATTTTGTGTGTGTTGTAATGTCTCTTCAAAATGAAAAGACGTATTCTTTCTGACCATCAACAGACAATTCTGAAGGCATTGAGTAATCAGTATATGGAGAAAACGAGAAATCTGAAGTACCAAGTAGAGATCTGTCATGTAACATTTAGGCACCCTTCCTCGGGATTTCAAAATTTTGACAGTATTTTGAATTAAATAAATAGACATCCTAATAGATATAATATGAATCGCTTAACAAGCCTATGTACTTTCCCCTTGTATACTTCAGAGTCTCATTCCTAAGATAGAAGTTAGTTTTGAAAAGATGAAAATAAAAGAATATGCCCTATCAATATAGTAATGTACCCGTGTTTTCCAAATTTTAGATCACAGAAGTGTTTCTTGACATGATGCACCCTCTCCCCTGGGCCAAAAGTGAATGAAATGGAACTCCAAGTGCAAGAACAAAATCCCTAATTCAAATGAGGGAATGGTCTAGCATCTTCACGAGAATACCATTTTGGAAATACACCTGGAGGCAGAAATGTAGTCACCACGAACTTAAGGTTTTTAAACAAGACTGTTATGAGTGAAAAAGAGTAGCTAGACCACAATGAATGAAATATCATAATCAGATGGTGTGGACTTCCAAGTCACGGTGAGAGTTTGGGAACCTAGAGTTTCACCAACTTAAAATCAAAATCAAATCATTTACTATTCTCATAGGGTTTGCAGGGGAGATTACAATAAGTGTAGATGTAATTTCTAGCTTCCTACCATGTTAGCAGAGATAAATTCATTTTGTTCATCTTCCACATCATGCAACATAAATATTGCATCAACCATAGAATTCTTGTTAGGAACATTCATTGTTTCATTCATCTTTTTTTTGTGTTTTTGGCTTTGAACTGTCCCCTACGACAAAAGCATACACCTTGTTATTGATCTCAACCCAACTGCATCCTGGGTGTCTTTTTATTCTCCTCTCTTTCATCATTTTTCTCACTTATTCTACATCAGACCACCTACCAGTTGTAGCATATATATTTGACAAAGCCACATAATGTACATCATTTTCAGGTTCCAACTTGAGAACGTGGTCTGCAACACATTCTCCCAGTTCTATATTCATATGTGCTATACAGGAACTGAGCAAAGATCCCCACACTGCAACATTAGGTTTGACTGGCATTTTGTGGATAAAATTTTCTTCCTACTAGGATGCACATGTCTATCTTCTCGACGACCCTTTTAATGCTGTTGATTCTCATACATGATCTCATATCTTTAAAGTACTGCTCTCAATCTCCAATTAGAAGGATTGAATGCATTTGTAGAGTAGATTGTCAAAGTACACTTTTATTTGAATGCATAGTCCAATGCCTCATTAGTTCACTAAATAATGTAACAAGAGTTCCTTCTTGGAGTTTTGGGATCGAAGAGAGTGGTATATGTCAAGCATCAAGTAGAATTTTTATCTGCATCTGACCTTATACTGGTGAGCCCACTTTCTACACTTGCAAATGTGTAACCTTTATGTACAGTACAATTTACTCTTTGAATAGGAAATTGCTAGTGTCAAGTCATGAAAACGTTTTAGGGATCTTTTGGGAAAATTTGTAGGTTATGCAAGATGGAGACATAGTTCAAGTTGGGACGAGTGAATATATTCTGGGTGGTGCAGATTTATTAAAGCTAGTTAGTGCACACCAACATACTTTGAATGCAATTGATGCAGCATAGATTTCATCTAGGAGGATAGTACCACAAACAGGTAATAACAAAAGTAGATTCTACAATACCATGGATTATGAATCCGATAAACCATTTCAAAATGAGGATGCAGAGGACCGAGCAATGAGAATCAATGAAAATAGATCTAGACAGATTGTAAAGGAAGAAGAAAGAGAAACTGGGAAGGTCAAAATGCAAGTCTACTCTTCTTTTATAACTACAACATATAAGGGTTCCTTGGTTCCTATCACATTGGGAGGACACATACTGTTCCAGGTGCAGAAAATCAATAGCAATTACTAGATGGCTTGGGCTTCATGAGGATTGGACTCCATGATCTAATTTCTAAATTAAGAATTATTCCGCAGGACCCAATACTGTTTGAAGGAACTGTACGGAGAAATCTAGACCCACTTGAAGAACATTCTAACAATGAAATTTGGGAGGTAAGTCCTCTTAAAAGGAATCAATTTTAATTTCCATGCCATGTTGGAGGCTCTTTGGATTATAACTCATTATTTTGCAAGACTAAGAAACACTCCCTCTTATATGATATTAGTTCTAAATAAGTCAGTCACTAGGGGTGACTGGGGCTCTGTTACAGCTACCACCAGGTTCGATTCTTCTTATATGATGTGGTCTTTTACTAAAGGTCGGGTTGGTGAGAGTGGGGTTATTTTATATCTTCTACCAGGTTTGATTCCTCTTACATGATTTTTCTCCAAGGATGTTGGCATACTAACCTCTATAAGAAAGCCATTGTTTGTTCTGTGGTTGGACCATGAAGGCAGTTGTTTTGGGTCATTTTTTGATCCTTGGTTGGGCATCAAGGCCTTTAAATCATAGTGTAAACAACATTCTCTTTTATTAGGTGTTTCATCTTGTTATTTTTTTGTTTTATGTACTTAACAGCAGAATAATTAATGTTGTATAGGATGGAACCTACATCATTAGATTTAAGATCTAATTGATGTATATCTCAGTCTATATAACATTTATTACACTATTGAGTAGTGCATATGTTTTGTCAAAAGGTATGAAGGGTTGACACACCCTGTAAGGGGGCATTCTGTGTTCTGTGGCTGGCACATTATGGACATTAAATCGGGTCACTGCTTGTTTCATAGTTTAGCCATTAAAGTCGTTAAGTTGGGTTAGTTGATATATCCACATAGAGTAAATGGTATCCTATCACAACATGTGATTCATTTCTTAAAGAGGGAATCATTGTTTTTTCCAAGGTTGGCCTCTCTAGGTGGTTAAATTGGGTCATTGTTTGTTCAACAGTTGAGTCATCAAGGTTGTTAAGTTGAGCCAAATGGTATATACACAGGGTAAACAACATTTCACCTCTTAATAGGAGGTGGATGCTCATCACTTCAGTAAAATTTTGAATAATCTTCAATACTTCTTAACTAAGTGATCTATAAAAGTAGAAAGGATGCAAATTGTACTCCTATTGACTTGTTGGAGTCTTTCCTATTAGAATATAGATGGAATTTGGAAGACCATGAAGTGTTAAAGTCTCATCCTAACTGGTTTTATATCAGTTTTCCTTTTCCATTTCAGAGAGTTCAATGACCTCTCCAATATTTGTTTTTACCTCACTAAAATGATTTTGATTGGTGGAACCTATGTTTGTCTTATCACTTTGTTGCATTTGACAGTTAGTGTTAATTTTAATAGCTGTTATTTCTGGTTCCATAAAAATACAGTAATCTATTTCTATTTTTATATGTTGTGAAATTTTTGCTTTCATGCCATTGAAAAAGGCACCAGTGTGTAGTTGCAAAAGTTTAGAAATTTTAAATAATGATCCCTTCTCTAATTGTTTTTAAATCATGAGGATCCAGTTCTTATCTATTGTTAAAAAGTGTAATTTTATTTTTAAAACTTTCATTTTAACTGGAAACAGGAAGCCAGAGCTAAGAGGATGGATTCAGCTATGGCAGTACAAGCAAGACCTATTCTACTAGAATTTGCTTATGTTAGTAATGATGACAGGACGCTGTTGAGTGTTGATTTTGAAGGTAATTTTGAGTTCCATTCTGAAAGAGAACAATTTTGAAGTATATTTGATGTTAAGTGGTATGCAAAATTGTTTTGAATGTTGAGGATAACATATGTGATACCTTTGGTAAAAATTCTTGCTTTTGAATGATTGATTATCGACCACAAATTGGAATTTTATTGATTGAGTAATGTGTCTTTCATGGAAAACCAAAAAAGAAGCATTAGGGGAACCAAAAACTGCATCTGGGAGTTCTCTAGTATTGAATGAGCGGAAGCTATTTTCACATGTCACACGGCTTGGAATTGCTGCTGGGTATGATTCTCCAGCTCTTAAAGAAGGCCTATCTAGAGAGTTGTCCCTAGGTTCAATGGCTTCTGCTTCAAATAGCATTAATACAGAAAGAGCTGGTGTTTCTGAAGATACTGGTATGTGAGTGAAACTATTTTACGTATTTTCTGTGTCTCAAAATCAGTCAATGTCATACTTCTATTTGTCATCGAGTAGTTGTCCAATTAATTTTTTATTTTATTAGCATCCTTGATATCTTTTCCTTTCCTCTTAACACTGCATAACACTTTTTTATGTATTTGTGCCATGCATTGGATCTATCTTGTGTTGATTACTTTGTAGTTGTCTTAATAGTTTCAACTAAGGGGGGGGGCACAAGGAAACATACAAAATGTGATTGTTGTTGGGAATGATCACAGTCTAGAAGGATGTAGGGCTACATGAATTTCTTCTAAGATCCCTCTATATTTGATTTCTTATGTTAATCTAGTCTAAAATCCTTGTTCGCTTGCTATTTTTAGGCTGGACAAATTAAAGAATTTATTTATTTATTAAACTTGCATAAATGTGATGACATGCAATTGTAGGAATTTTGTTGATTGCCAGCATCATTTGCTGGTCAAAGTAAAGAAGTTTGCAAGCATTATTTTTATAGTGCACATTATTAGAACTTCTAATGGTTTAGTGTTGCAGACTTGTGACCAATTATGAAAATTAAATTTCCTCACCACATACAAACATTTCTTTGGTATAATTTCATGGAGACTGCTAGAAACAAATCATAAACGACCAGATGCTGACGATTGAAGATCATTAGTGGTTCGTGTGGACCTCTTGAACTTGGTTCATGCAGGCCCAGATTCTCAATGTTGAACAGATGATTAGCCCAATCTATGATAAAATTTGAATCTCCATAACCTTGAAATTGTTTAATACCTCCATTCTCAGTTGTTTTCCACAGTCTGAATGTAGACTTCTGCCCTGCTTGCCCCTTTACTAGCCTCATAGTTTAGCAACAAATGAAAAGAAGAGTTGTTAGTACAAGTCTTTTTTGAATCAGATAGGAGAGTGACTTTTCTAAATTCTTGTTTGGTTTAGGTACCCTTCTGTAACAACAAAGTATATTTAGAAAGCTTGTCTGCCATTGAGTTGAAATCTTGGTAAATGTGTCGAAAAAGGATTATTATTATTGTTTCAAAACATTTTTTGACCTCTTGAACTTGGTTCATGCAGGCCCAAATTATCGATGTTGGACAAATGATTAGCCCAATCTATGATAAACTTTGAATCTCCATAACCTTGAAATTGTTTAATTCCTCCATTCTCAGTTGTTTTCCATAGTCTGAATGTAGACTTCTGCCCTGCTTGCCCCTTTACTAGCCTCATAGTGTAGCAACAAATGAAAAGAAGAGTGGAAAAAAACAAAGCACCAACTCCAAAAATACTTGATACTCCTTTTCATACTCTCTTGAAAAGACCTAGGCTTTTCTTTATCAATATAATGCATTATTGAACAGCTGGAAGGTTTTTATTTTAGAATCCTTTTTCAGTCCATTACCTCTCTAATATTGTGTGCTACTTGGGCAACTGTGAAGACCTACTCTAGGAAGATCATCAAATTTCTTGACATCCATATATCATATATAAGAAAAACATGGGAGCCTGAAAAGTTGCTACAGATTTGTCACCAATGCAGTCCTAAACAATATACCAAGCTATGTATATATATATCATCTTGATCTGCCCCCTGTAACCTGTGACACGTCAAGTCATACAGATCTAGAGAAGGTGCACAAGACAAACAAGTGATCCACAAACTCAGCATTGAATTTGCATATGATACATCACCCTTGTCTGCACCAATCTCTCATTTTCCCACTGGTAGTACGTTTTTAGCCAGTACCAACCAAATTAGTGTTTTTGTTTCTAAAGGGCTGAATAGCTTCCAAACAACTGTCCTGCAGGATGCTCTCTCTTGCATGAGTTCCTCCACTTTGGTAGCATAACCTATTTTGACCCACGGAGTGCATTTCCTTGTTCCCTTGATCCTTGAACACTTTAAATTCTCGAATCGTTGAAGATTGGGAAATTCAATGTAATCATCTCATTCCTCTGGCTCACCTTGTAAAATTAAGACTGTCTGCTGTCAGCCATCCTCAAGACTAGGAATTTCTTGCCAATTGTGAGTCCGCCTATATATGAAAGTATAGACCATTGAGCATGTAAAATATCTAGCAAAGCCTCTGAAATTTGAAATTTCCTTCAATCCTAATCCATGGGTCCTTTCCAATTCTATCTTTTCCTCAGTGCCCTCATTTATTTACCCACCAAGGGGAAAACTTTACCAAAGGCTTTCCTTGTAATGGAAGCATCTTGTGAGTGTTTTTTTAAAGCCAATATTCCATGGATGCATCTCTTAAGTGTTTGGATTTCATAACTTGACCTTAGTGTCCATCATTATAAAGCAATCTCTAAAGGATTTTAGTTGCAAATTTTGAGCTGAAGTGTTTTATGTGTTTTAAACTCCATTCCTAGCCTACTTGGAATTGGCTACCCTGTTCCATTTATAACTAGTGGAATTTCTTGGCCCTCCCTCTTATGTGAAGCATGATGAAACACTTCTTTGTGATTTGGTTAAGATTCCTTTTGGTCGTTGTGCTATAGACAACCAATACTCTTGTATGCTCTCTAGAATAGATTAATGAACCACAAGACAATTACGACCAAAATTTAAATGTCAATCATATGGTTTCAAGATGAAACCCAGGTATTTGACTTCTTGAAATAATTAATGGGAAATATGATTTTGGTCCAGTCTTTACATTACTCTACCAATCCACTTTACATTTCTAAAGACTTATTCATATTTATTACCATTCCTGTAGTCTTGCAATAGAGGTCCAGAAGCCCCTTAAGCTTTTCCAGCTCCCTAACACAACTATTGACTGAAAATCAATGTGTCGTCTACCAAAAGTAAATGGGTGATATGAACGAGTTTGTTGCTTTAATCCCCTATAATTCTGTTCTAGCATTTAATTAATTTAGAAATTTTTCTTTATTGGGCTAAATTGTTTTAAAAAATATTTCACATTTAGCTTTTATGATTTTTTATTTTCTATGTCCTATTTTTCTAGCAGCAAAACTCAAAAGTTCTATGATGTTACAAATCCTTCACAGCAACACTGGGGACTTTGTTTGCCTCCACCAGTGGTAGAGGTTTCCTTGCTTAGATTATCTTCTTCAAGTAAATTGAGCAAATCACTGGCTCCTGTAAGTGAATTTAGGATTTTAGTATATTGTATTTCTGTCCAATTATCTTTAGCATTTTTTATTGATATTTGTGTAGACAGCTTTTTCTATGCTTCCATATTAGATTATTTAATAGCTTTTGATTCAGTCTTAAATAATCATTAGTATAGAACCTAATGTGTATTTTCTTTAGACAGCTTATGTTTTACTTCAATGATTGTCTTCCAGATTCTTTATACATGGCTTCATTTTCAATTCCTAATAATATATACCTGTTCATATTTCCATGTGAAACTAGAACACATGAGGTAATGCTGAGACTTCCCTTGCCAGTGGAGCTGCTGGAAGATCAGTTGTATTGCCATCTAGTGCATATTAGTATGAAATATGTTTCTTGTCATGGAATATTTGTTTATTTTTCTAGCACCCCCCTGGATTGGTGCAGAGTAACATTACACATTAAGTTTAGTGAACATAAGCTTCCATATGATTTAGGAGTTTGTGGTGGAATATTACATATCTTATTGAATATTGAGACATTAATCATTGTTGCAGGGGCTCCCATGCTGCACAGGAAAAATCATTTCGTATGAGGATCCCAGCTATTCAGGGCTCCTCTAATCCTAAAACAAATTCATCTCATTCACTTTCAGTGTCTCCAACATTAAATCTCCCTGCCTTGGTGGTGGAAGCTGCAGCATCAGGGTTGAGTTCTGATCATGGAAAGCTGTTGGTCAATAAGGGTGGGCAGTCATCAACGTTTATATCTAAAAAACATATTGATGCCAAACCTAATCCAATGAGTGGAACATATATAAAATTAAATTCATGTGTAAATACTGCTGGGGAAGCTTTCCATGGAAAGAATGCCAGTTTAGTTTTGTAATAGTAATAATTATGTAGTTTGTAGATTGATATCTATCATAAATTTGTTTGAATATCATCATTGTCAAGCAATAACAACTTTTTAAAGGGTGCTAGCTCAATGGTAGAGCACCTGACTAATTATAGGCAGAAAGTTGGTGGTTCGATTCCTCCGTGCCCTATCATAAATTTGTGACTACAAAAATGACTAAATTCGCATATATACGACTATTAGTAGTTAATTTCCCGTATCTTAGTCGTATTTAGCTTATTCATTAATATGTTAACATCTAGTAGTTTATTTAGTCATATATTTGGTCATTAATGGTTGCAATCAGTGACTAAATCAGTGACTAAATCAGCGACTAAATCAATGACTAACTCAACGACTAAATCCATGACTAAATCATTAACTATAAATGACTAAAACAATGACTAAATCATTGACTATCAATGACTAAATCATTGTCTATCAATGACTACTAAGTCAAGCTATTAATGACTAGTGAAATACGACTAGCTATAAGATAGTGGAAATTTGCTACTATTAGTCACCAACTCAAAAATAGTCATTTATAGCATGATTTTAGTAATTTTTTTAGTCATTAATTTCTCATTTTCTACTAGTGATCTCCTCCTCCTTTGGGAGAGAGAAACAGACAGTCTAGGCAGACTACTTCTCACATTGATTCACACATGATGGGAGATCATGAAGATGAAATTATTGAGTTGTCTTCTCCACCTCAGGAGGTTGGGGAAGAAGATGCTATTCATGTATATGATCCTTCACCTGATATACCTACACACTCTGTGTTCGATCCTTCACATTATATACCTACACACTCAAGGTATGATCCCTCATTCACAGGTCGTCGGTATTGGATGCCGGGTGACGAGACTCATCATGAACCTACGAGCACTAGTTATGTTAGTTATAGCATGTCTAGCATCCCTGCACATGATCCGGCACATCATGCCGAGTCAGAATTTGATCCTAGCACTATGCCTGGGGGCATTTTCATTTCTTTCCATGCAGAGATATTTGGGAGCACGAGTCACATTGCACCCTCCATCCTGGCGGTGGAGGCTACATCTCACGTTCGTCCTAGACCTGGTGTTAGTAGTCCTATTGGGATACCAAAACCAAGATGAGCGACTATAGGGAATACCACTTACATAGTTTCACATGTCCCTTCGTCCTCTATTCCTAGTTCTTCGAATGCTATTCCTCCCCATCATTCACGTGGTCCTTCGAGCCGGAATGTTGCTACGAGTCATGTGCGTACTGCTGCTACTCGCGTAGTTGTGTCTTAGAGTCAAGTACCTCCTATTGTATCGGGAGGTCGTATTCCTACTTCTGGAGGTCATATTCCTACTTCCGAAATGTCTATTCCTGCTTATGGAGTTTCTCATGGGACATTTCATGGGACTTCTTATGGACCATATTATGGACCACAGTATGCATAGAGTTATTCACCTTATGGGTACGGGTATCAACAACCTACTTACTCCCCGAATTATGGCTTTGTAGCCCCAAATAGTCAAGGCACACCACATTATGGTGCTTCCATGCCACCCTACATGGGTCAAATGGGAGGAGGATACTATGGCCATGGCCATCGTGTTTACGGTCATTAGTCCTATGTGAACCAAAATTATCAGGGAGCATCTCATCGACCTGCTCAACCTAGGCTCCCTTTCCCTGCAACGTTAAATTTTCCTAACTTGTTGAGACTAACGAACGATCCAGTCTCTCATGACTTGGCTTGGTCGGTTGTCCCTAATAAGCTTCCCTCGGACATTCCCAAATTCAAGGGCAAACCAGGAGAATATCCTAGTGAACATGTTACTACATTTCACCTTTGGTGATTTCTTAATTCCTTACATGAAGATTCGATCTGTTTAAGGCTATTTCAATGCACCCTTATAGGGCCTGCAGCGAAATGGTACAAAGATTTACCTAGGGGGGAATTATTTTTGTTCGATGACCTAGATATGACTTTTCTCAACCACTTCCAGCTACCGGTGCATTACAACATTGGTATAGAACTCTTGTCGACATTTTGGTAAGACAAGGCCACGCATATCTTGGACCATATCCAAGAGTGGCGTAGATGGAAGAGATTGATTAAAACCTTCATATCGCCAGAGTTTCTCCTTGAATGGTTCCTTGAATCGTTAATACCTTATATAGCGAAGGATTTTTCTACATCTGGAGTTCAGAATGAGGAACCAGTCATTTTTAGGGCGCGGGAATTGGATTTGATTTATGCTCAATCCGGTTTGTTGTATGAGATCATTCCTAATGCTCCATGTTCTAGTTTCGACCATAAGATCAAACCTGGACCACATACCGATGGAATTGTTGGTTGTACGAGTACCAAACCTACAAATTCAGTTGTGAAATAGGTGATTCAATTGTCTATCAACCAATCTTCCTAGAGACAAGCCATGGCTTCGTCTCAACCCACCCAAATGGCGAGTGTGCTTTCGGTGCAATCGTCGGACCAGAAGGGTAACCAGCAACCCGGAAGGAATAATAAGAAGGGTAAAAACAATTGTAAGGGTGGGAATAGGAATGAAAATGCCAATTCTAATGATAACAATGCCCAAAATGCTGGGGGGACAAGTATCCTAAATGTAAGGTTAAGTTTCCTTGCAAGTTGTGTAAGGATGACCACCTCACTCACTTGTGCCCTCGGATAGAAGAAGCCTCGAGGTTCATAGCGCAGGGCCCAGATGTGCTGACTAACCCTTTAAATCATAATCAAAATATGAACTCGAGGACCCATGATCAGTCTAGTGGGGATCAAGATCCACCAAAAGCTTGTAGTGGTCATGGTTGCATCAACATGGTGCGTGCTGCTAAGGTTGTGACTTGTGCAAAGGACTATGGTTCATCACAACCAGACCTTGGAAAGCAACCTGCTCCACCTTGGAGTCCTTTGTGTATTAAAAACCCTATGGATAAACCTGAAGTTGTACCTCACATTCCTAAGGGAGTCCTTAAGCGTTCAGGGCACAATCCTAATGCCTGACCCACCCAAAACTATTCTGTTTTCGAAGATTTGGACCACACTCCTTGTGCGATGTCTGCACTCGAATTACTTCAGAGTTGTCCTTCACAAAGAAAGGATTTTCTTTCTGCTCTTGGTGTTAACAACGATCACTCTTCCTCTGTCATCAAATTTGAAACCACGGGACTACAGCCTCGATTGCCTTACTATGTGTCTCTCTTGATTCATGTAGAATGTCTTAACATGACCGTCAAACGCACTATGATTGACGAAGGCGCTGCTTCCTCTGTGATTTCTTTGGCGTGTTGGAAGGGTTTGGGTTCCCCCGAGTTGTCTAAATTCCTTACCATGTTGACTTCTTTTGATGGTAGATCATTTCAATCACACGACATTCTTCCTTCTCTTAAGGTCCGTTTGGGAGGGAAGACCCTCGCAATCGAGGTCAAGGTGGTTGATGCACCCCTTTACTACATTCTGTTACTGGGTAGGAATTGGATGTACAGTATGCAAGCCGTAGCTTCTTCTCTATTTTGAGTTGTATGCTTTCCATTTAATGGGAATATAGTTACGATTGATCAAATGTCATTCAAGAATCTGTGTGTTACCACATCTTTGGGAGCTTCTATCCTGATTGTCGAACACTCTCAGCCAGCAACTGGGAGTATGGGTGTTGGCATGTACCCATCCCTTATGGGATCCTTTAGTTTTCTTGCACTTGTTATTATGATCAGGTCTAGTTTCGGTGAGGCTTCATCATCATTGCGTTCGATGTCTTTTCACACCACTCATATGGAAGATCCTTGGATTCTTCCTACACTGAGTCCTTCGTGTGAGCCTATTGGAACAGACGTGTCGTTTCCTGTAGCAATGATAGCATATCAAGCTAACTTGAATGTGTTGCAGAGCCTAGTCCTTCCTCTTCATGGAGGGAGGAGGAGGACCCATATGTGCTGTCTGCATGGGCAGTTGAGTCTTCTCATGCACATGACTACCTTGATAGCATTTTTGCATCAGATGAAGCTATTAGTGAGGCTATGTCTGGGGTTGATCCACCTTGGGAAGAGTTGCATCATAGATCTTATTTTCTTCCCAAGCTTGACCATTTGGAGTGTGAATACTTTAGGGAGATTCTTAGTGAGAGAATTGGTATTCCTGTGGTTCTGTTAAGCTCTCTTGGTCTGATGGCTGATGGAAACATGGCGAATATATCTCCTACAATACCTATCAATATCTCTCGTGATCTTGGCAAGATTGAGAATGTCTATAATGGGGCAGAATGTTCCCATGCTGAGATTCAAGAGTATACCGAACTGTTCAAAGAATTTCGTGATGTATTTACTTGGTCATACGAGGAAATGCCAGGTATCGACCCTCGCATTGTTGACCATGAAATTAAAACTTATCCCAATGCTAATCTTGTTCGACAACGCTTGCATGTGGTGAATCCTAGAAAAGCACCCACGATTAAGGATGAGGTAGAAAAACTGTTGAATGCCGGTTTTATCTATCTCATTCCCTTGATGGAGTGGGTTTCAAATCCCATTCCAGTTGATAAGAAACAATGAATGATTCGTATATGCACTGATTTTCATGATTTGAATCGGGCTTGTCCTAAGGATAATTTTCCCACACCATTTATTGATCAAATTTCGGATGAGTGTGCGGGAAGCGAGGTATTTTCCTTTATGGACAGATTTTCCGGATACAATTAGATAGAGATAAAACCTAAGGACCAACATAAGACTTCCTTTATTTGTCCTTGGGGTACCTTTGCATATCGAAAAATGCCTTTCGGCCTTAAAAATTCCAGAGCCACTTTTCACCGGGCTATGACCTTGATCTTCCATTATCTCAAATCAATTATTGAATCCTTTTTGGATGACCTCGCTGCTCATTCTCGTCAGAGGATGTGTCATTCCTACCATTTGGGATTAGTGTTCGAAAGATGCCTCCATTAATTGGTCAGGTTAAATCCTCATAAATGCATATTCTGTGTGAATTCTGGTCACTTATTAGGGTTCATTGTCTCCAAGGAAGGTATAAGAGTCGACCCTTTGAAGGTTGAGGCAATACTTCAATTGTCTCCCCCGAAAAACATTAGACATCTTCAGTCTTTGCAAGGCATGGCAAATTTCTTGCGGAGATTCGTCGTTAAGTTTGCCAATTTGACTAGAGGCTTTATGCATCTTTTGAAGAAGGACACTACCTTTTGCTCAGATGAGCAAGCCTAGGATTCCTTTGATGCGCTTAAACGAGCCTTAGCATTGGCCCCAATGATTATTCCACCCGACTATAGCCATGAATTTCTACTTTATGTGGTCGCGTCCATGGAGACAATTGGTATGGTTTTGGTTCAAGAGGATGAGGACCCTCCAAGAACATGTCATATATTATCTGAGCTAGAAACTTATAGATGAAGAGATCCATTATTCCCATGTGGAGAAGCTTTCCTTAACTACTGTTCATGTGGTTCAAAGATTGAGACACTATATTCTCCTTCGCCAGACCTTGGTGGTAGCCCATGTCAATCCATTTCTGTTCGTCCTCACTAGAAGGATGATCAGGGGAAAATATAATAAGTGGATTTTCATCTTGCAAGAATCCAATCTCGAGTTTGTTTCAGCAAAATCGAAGAAATCGTTGATTTTTGCGGAGCTTATATCTAATTTCCCAAGCGAGGAGGAGGACGAAGTTTGTGAAGATACGTTTTTCGATGAGCACATTTTCCTGATCTCAACTTTGGATCCATGGTATGGGGATATTATCATATATTTACAAACGTTGAAGGTCCCTAGTCACCTTTCATGGGATGAATGACGACGATTACGTCACGTATCCAAGAATTACCTCATAGTGGATAACACATTATACCACTATGGGGTAGATTCCATTTTACGTCGTTGCTTAACTCATGAGGAGGCTGAGCTCATGCTAAATGATTGCCACAGAGGGGTGTGTGGTGGTCATTTATCTGGGATTTCTACAGCCCAAAAAATATTAAGAGCAGGTTATTTCTGGCCCTCGATATTTAAAGATTGTGTTAATGCAGTTAAGAAGTGCCACCCTTGCCAGGTGTTTGCACACAATATGCACTCACATCCTTCGCCGTTACATCCAATTATCATCGTCGGTCCCTTCAATAAATGGGGGCTTGATTTCATGGATTGCAACCCAGCTTGAGCTGGGGGGCATCATCATATTATCGTGGCTGTTGACTATTTCATGAAATGGGTTGAGGCTATGCCCATGGTTAAATTCAACAATGAGACAGCCGCACATTTCGTATTCAACCAGATCATTACTTGGTTCGTTATTCTGAAAGAGCTTGTCACTGACCATGGTAGGCACTTTCAGAATCAGATGATGGAAGAGTTGGCCTCGAAGTTAGGGTATAAGTAGGATCATTCTTATTCTTATTACCCTCAAGAAAATGGACAAGTTGAAGCAGTGAACAAATCACTTAAGTCTATTCTCCAACGAACCATTGCACAAAGCAAGACCAATTGGCATATCATGTTATATCCTGCTTTGTGCGCTTATAGGGTCGCGGTTAAGACTGCCACTGGTTTTTCTCCATATCAGCTTGTACATGAAGTGGAGTCTATATTGCTGGTTGAGTACGAAATCCCTTCTTTGAAGCTAGCCATAGAGCTCTTACCATACACTTCCCCATTGGAGGAACATTTGGTCCATTTAGAGCAGCTTGATGAGCAGCACCGAGATGCTTTAGTGGATCTAGAAGTGAATAAGCGTCACGTTAAGGTCCAATATGATAATTATGTATGTCCAAGGAAGTTTAGTGAAGGATATTTGGTCCTTTTATGGGATCAAGCTAAAGAACTTTAGGGGTAGGAAAATTTAACCCCATGTGGCACGATCCTTACATTGGTAAACATGTGTTAGAGAAGGGCACATATGAGTTAGTAGATTATGAGGGGATAGCCTTGGTGGAGCCTAGAAATGGGCTCTATCTTAAAAAGTACTATGCATGATTCTTAGCGAGGGATGACTATTGTATATTATTGTACAGTATTTTGCATAGTTAGGTTTTTCTTATGGTGATTAGGTTTGTTGATTAGCTTTCATTTCTTATGGCAGATGTCAATGGAGTCTTCCATCTATATAGGATTCACGAATGGTGCTAGCTGCCACACTCAACATTCAGCCTCTACTGCTTGGGTGATTTATACTCCTATGGGTTAGGTATTTTCTTCAGGAGGCATATGGTTACGGCCTTCTTCAAACAATGTTGCTGAATGTAGTGCCGTTATCGAGCTTCTACAAGATGCCATTTCACATGGTGTTCTATCTCTTGCAGTACGTCTTGATTCGGAGTTAGTAGTGTCACAGCTTAATGGCTTATATCATGTTAGGGATCCAACATTATTACAAAGATTCTTACGTGTGAGATTGTTAGAACGACAATTTGACAACATAACATACATATATGTTCCAAGAATTTATAATCAAGTTGCTAACTCATATGCTAACTATGTGTTAGATTGGCATCTGTTTCACAAACAATAAGCTCATCACAAATGTACATTTTTATACATGTAAATAAATAAACCAATCATCATAAAAGTTTTTCATTAAACATCCAAAACATGATAATACATAAGTGTCATAATACAAAAATGGGGCTTTCGAGCCACCGAAATATAAATACACAGTAATACAAAATGTATCACTCCCAGGTATCTAATCCTAGGGAGGAGGAGGGGGGTTCTGATCATGGAATGTCACTAAGGCTCTAGCTATCCTTCGAAACAACCACACCCATGCTTGTGGCACACCCACCACCTGATGTTGCATGGCCTTAGGCAGGTCCTGGACCTACGCCATGGGTTCCCTATGTGTCAGCCGCACGAAGTTGGTATGAATGCTTTGGAGCTTCTGCTCCGCATCCACACCCATAATGTAATCTCCTCTTCCCCTCTATCTATGACGAGGGAATCCTTCAGGCTATCGTGGTCCTACATCTGCATACATATGACAGGATGTCACTATGTGTTGTCACGTAAAAACATGTCTTTTCATTCCATATATCAAAAAACAAAAAAAAAATTAATAACTCAAAAAACTTAAAAACAGGGTTGGGATTCGTTACCAATGTCACTGTATGCCAATCCTGGTGGTAGTGGCATGTTGGGATCTCCTCGAAAATATATCCCCACATAGGGGTAGTCATCGATGGCAACTATCTGCCGCCACCACCATGGAAAGAAATCAGCTGGATAGGGTTTGGACACCCTACCTCCACCCATTCTATGCATCGCATCTGCCCAATGTTGTTGGGCCGGATCTCAAACCTCATGAAGAGGAATGTCAACTCTAGGGCTCAATCCCAGAACATGCTCAAAGAAGAACATGCTTAGTATACTGTTGAAACCGAAGTTTCGTACCCTTCCCATCTTGCAGTTTTTGAGTTGTTGCTTCATGTTGCTCAACAACGCAGTACTCCAATCATAAACCATGGGTCTCATGCACTCCACTACATAGAACATCAGGGATCACAAGGCCTGGTGGAGTGAGGCTAGCCCTGTTATCCTGCTGAGTGTCAGTAGTATAGCCTTTAGGCCTAGCACCTGTATGGAGTTAGTTGGGATCTGAATCCCAACCTTCTTCATGTCCAGATAACAATACACTGCTATGTACTCATCTATGGTGAGGCCACCTCCAGGCCCGCGAGAATGTAGGTTCACCACTTCCCCTCATCGAGACAATCCAGTAATGAAGTATATGTCCTCCACTTCTATGGTGAGGGACAACCCGTCAATCTGGAATGACTCTGAATTAGGATCTTAGTAGTCTAATAGCATCTGCAGCAGTCTTGGTTTAGCCCTTAAGCCACCAAGACACCAAAACTTGTAGAGAATGCATGCACAAAGAGCCTATTGTGCCATTAGATCTCCCCGTACTTCTTCTTCTACATCCCCATGCTCACATTCCCTCCATTCTAGAACCATCATGCACATTCAATTCAAGTTTGGGTCATTATATGTCTTAGAAAAACTTGAACGCAGCTGCGACTATTTGCTAAACAACTGCGTATGTACATGACTTTGGGGCATTTTTCTATGTATATCCAGCCCTATATGCGAAAAAATCCTCGATTTCCACATGGGCCGAGGCGCATAATTTAGAGTGGCCTAGAAATCAAATTGGACAATGGGAAATTGAAAAAATTACATGTAAATGAAAGAGGAGGGCATGGGAAATTACCTGGAAAAAATGGTGTTGGATTCCGCCGGCTGGATCTCCCAAAATTCACGTTTGAAGTTCTAAGCTCAATCGGGTAAAAATTTCAAATGCTATATAATGTTTTGAATTTTTTTACTATTTATAGAATTTTTTCAAATTTTTGAAAATTTTAGCCCCTTTCTATAGTTTTGGACCGTTTCTGACCCTTTTGGACCTTTTTTTACTAATATATGTTGTAGGAGACCGTTTTGAGCGTCGTTTCGACCGTTGTTTTGACCCGTTTGTGCCGATTATAGGTATGATGTTTAAACTGGCATATAGGTTAGGTTTCACATTCATTTGCATTTTGCATGATCTTATGACTGTTTCATTATAACCGTAGGTATGAACCCATTCTATCTTGTCACAGAACCTTCTTGCTGTTTTAGAAGTGGCATGATTAGAATGATAGAGCTTGACCTTACATGGGTACCCTAGTTAGCTCCTTATTTCCATTTGGTTCCCATGCCGATATTTTTTCCCATGGGAGTCCATTGTACAGTATCGCCATGACATTTTGCAAAAGCCTCATACTCCTCTTGATCTTTTGCTGGCCTGTTTCCCCAGGACTCCCTTATGTCAAGTTGTAATTGCATTATCATGAGCTTTGCCTACCTCATTGAGCCTTATTCCAACTTTCCTGACTTTGAGTATCAGCCATATAGCCCGATCTTGTCTCATGTCTAGCCACACAGAGCCATTTTATATATCCTTTGCAGCTTGATTCCCTATTTTTACCGGGAGGGGACTTTCCCTCGAGTGTCGCTATCCTACACATGTGTCCTTCCATTGAGCATAGGTATGTTCTGCTGCTTGGAACTAGTTTTTTTTCCCATTTGACACTCGTCTCCTCCTAGTCTATAACTTTAAAGTGATTTTATTCATTTTCATGATTTTCAAATATTTGAAAAAGTCCAAAAAAAAAATTAAAAAACCAAAAAGCTGGACAAGAAAATATGTTATCTTTGGCAGCAGTCAATTCGTGTTGCCTTCAAACAAATTATTGTATATCACATCCATTGGTTGGATTAATAGTTTGAATTTAGGAGCTATACTCATCTATCTGAGTTTATCTCCACCGACTAGTTAAGCTTCCAGTCCCTATGGAGCCTCTGTCGATGCCTCCTGTGTCGTAGAGATGTCCTAGTTTTACATATCAAGTCTATGCTACTTACATACAGTCACCATTCGCCTTTATTCTCTTGTTCGAAGGAAGTTGAAACTTGAGTCAGCCATTCCTCAGTTATCCTAACTTTGCATGTCGGCCATTCCCTGATTGAGTCCTTCCAGATTATAAAAATTTGCTGAGTACCTCATGTTGGATGATGGGGGATGCCTTAATGCCCTCCTTCCAGTGGATTTCATCCCATCAACTTTAGATCATTTATTCTGGGATAGGAACTAGAGTCATGTTTCAGTGCCTTGAGACTAGCAGTCATCAGTGGTAGGCTCTCTTGCCATCGACAGTTTTTGGGAATACATCAATGTCCCATGATCGATGGATTCTCTCAAGTGTTCAACCTCAACACATTTATTCACACTTGTTAGTTTGCACTCTAGTACCTTGATTGCCATTTTCATTATTGGTGGGTGATCTCATGTCTATTAACGGTATACATCAATGAACGGTAATTAGACGATGGACTACTATGTTCGACCTCGACACCTCTATTCACATAGTAAGACATGTACTTGTAGTATTTTGTGTAGAAGACCTTCTAGATTGGTGGCATCTCTTATATGCTACCTTCTTGATCTTGCCAGTGTTCATGAGATTTCAGCTCTCGTGACTTGATTCCAGTATATGTCAAACATTTCCATCCATTATGGATATCTTTATCCATTATATATCTTCAGTCTTCACGGAGATCATGATCTTTTGTATATCTTCATCATCGACATTCTGATCTATTTATATTGTACATGGTGATGACCACACATGTCATATTGTATCATGCCTATTCATGGCCATTGTACTCTTATGTATCTGGGACTGCTATATCTATTTGCAGTAATATGTAGAGCATTATCATTGTATTGTATTTATTGGGTGGTTGGTTCTTCCATTGGGTTCTTCATCACTTCACTTCTGGTATGGACTTATAATGTATTTCGGCCGTTGTAAGACCCCTCTGACCTCACACATTAGGGGGCATCTGTTACAGCTAATTTTACCACACATGGTGAATCACACTTTTATGGCCTTCCCTATCCCTCTGCAGAATCCTTAGACCCCATGGACCATTTTTGTACCTTTTATGTTTCCAAGATCATCCTTAAAAACATGCAAAAATTGCCATACGCGACTTTTAAACCCTTTCTCGTGTATATACGCAGGTTTGACCCCTAAAACCGTGTACATCAGGATGTGTACAAAAGGCCAAATTCTTTTGGAGTTTTCCTTGATGTGGATCTGACTCACTTGTCTCCTGGCCTTCCATATGCCTTGAGATCACTCGAATTCGACCTTTCATTACCCCATTGAAGAGCTATATAAGGAACCCTTTGGATACATTGAAGGCATGAGGAATTAAAGAGAAAGAAAATTATAGTCCATTGTTGCTAGAGCTTATACTTGAGTCTGCATCCCTTTTTCCCTTGGAGCACTTTTGTGTTATTCCCAAGCTTGCCTTTTGCTTGTGATCTTGCTATTGAGAGATGGAGGATTGAAGTGGTGGAGGCCCAAGTGGGGGACTCAGTTTCTCCGATTCGCAGACGTGCCGACAAAGGTTGTCTCTATTGTAATCTTTTGTTTATATTAATAGAAATATCTTTTCCTATCCAATAATGTGTATTTGAATGAATATTTGATCCATGGATGATTTCAAATGCTTATATGTTATTGATTATATATGCTAGAGTAGATCTAACATGATTATATATACCATGCTTGTCTTGTTTATTGAATGTTGAGGAAGCAATTTATCAATTCAAACTGGAGTTGGAAAGCTCAACAAGGATCTACATCAACCGTTCGGAATAAGGTACGAACCGAGATCCTTTAGTGTTAGATATTTGGTTTCTCTTGCATATAGGAAAGGATTGATTTCTGGAGTAAAGCTGTTTGTTGTGGTACCCCAAGCCATAGGAATTTCTCTCCATAACAATAGCCTAGAAAATCCTTCACGCTGGCTATTTCTGGCCTTCAGTCTTTAAAGACTGTCATGAGGCTGTTAAGAAATGCCTACCTTGTCAACATTTTTATCCCAAAAAGATCTCACATCCCGCTCCGCTACACCCCGTCATTGCCACTGGCCCATTTCCCAAATGGGGGATTTATTTTATACATTGTAAGCCTACCTCATCCGGGGGGCATGGTTACATTATCATAGCCGTTGACTATTTTACAAAGTGGGTTGAGGCCATGCCTACATATGCGGAAGATGGTAAGACCGCCACTCTCTTCCTGTTCAGTCATGTCATAGCTAGATTTGGAGTCTCACAGTCCATTGTCACTAATCATGGATCACATTTTCATAATCAAATGATGGAGGAACTGAGTGCCAAGCTAGGTTTTTGCCATGAAAACTCTACGCCATATTATCCACAAGCTAATGGTCAGGTAGAGGCCATTAACAAAGTTTTGGAAAGGATTGATTTCTGGAGTCAAGATGTTTGTTGTGGTACCCCAAGCCATAGGAATTTCTCTCCATAACAACAGCCCAGAAAATCCTTCACATTGGATATTTATGGCCTTCATTCTTTAAAGACTGTCATGAGGCTGTTAATAAATGCCCACCTTGTCAACATTTTTATCCCAAAAAACGCTCACATCCCGCTCCGCTACACCCCTTCATTGCCACTGGCCCATTTGCCAAATGGGGGATTTATTTTATGCATTGTAAGCCTACCTCATCCGGGGGGCATGGTTACATCATCGTAGCCATTGAATATTTTACAAAGTGGGTTGAGGCCATGCCTACATATGCGGAAGATGGTAAGACCGCTGCTCTCTTCCTATTCAATCATGTCATAGCTAGATTTGGAGTCCCATAGTCCATTGTCACTGATCATGGATCACATTTCCGTAATCAAATGATGGAGGAACTGAGTGCCAAGCTAGGTTTTTTCCATGAAAACTCTATGCCATATTATCCACAAGCTAATGGTCAAGTAGAGGCCATTAACAAAGTTTTGAAAACTATGCTTCATCGGATGGTTGGAGATCATAAATCCAACTAGAACCACACTCTTTTCTCCCCTCTTTGGGCTTATAGGACTTCAGTGAAAACAGTTACTAGTTTCACACTTTTATAGCTTGTCTATGGACTCGAAGTTGTCTTTCCAGTTCAATGTCATATTCCATCCTTGAAACTTGCCGTCAAACTTCTCCCAGACACTTCCGCAGAAGAAGAAATATTTTTGTACTTGAATAACCTTGACGAGACTCGGAGAAATGCTGCCTTGGCTAATGAGGCACATAAGAAACACGTCAAGGCGTAGTATGATAAATCCATCCAACCTCGTGCCTTTAACGAGAGTGACCTAATTTTGACTTATGATTAGAGATATGACAAACTAGGAAAGGGAAGTTCAAGTCCATGTGGTACGGTCCTTTTGTTATTTCTAAAGTTTTAGAGAAAGGGGCCTACGAGCTTGTAGACTACGATGGAATCCCTTTAGGGAAACCTTGTAATGGGTTGTACTTGAAGAGGTAATATGCCTAGGTCCTTCCTAGATAGTATCTTGTATATATGTATATTGCTTGACTTTCAGTGTGCTTTTAGTATTTTCAATATGGCTTTGAGTTTAGTGTCCACATTTGTTTATACCATGTTTTGGTCATGCGGAGCAGATGGATTTCTATGGCTTCATTGATGGTGCTTGCCGCCACACCTTGAATCTCGCCTCAGCTGCTTGGGTCCTCTATTCTCCAGCTGAACATTTGGTTAGTTCAAGAGTAGTTTGTATTGGTCCCTCTACCAACAACATCGCTGAGTATTGAGCAGTCATAGGTCTTTTGACTGAAGCTATCTCCTAATATGTTCGCAATCTGGTAGTCTTGATGGACTCCCAACTCATGGTTTGTCATCTAAACCATGTACTTCTCTGCCTCTTCTGAAGGGTACGCTTGTTATAAAGGTCATTTGAAACCATCACTTATAGGCATATCCCTAGGGAACATAATGTAGTTGCTGACTCATTATCTAATTACATCCTAGATTGGCATATTTCCCTTCATGACGTTAAAACCAAACATGGTTCATTGTAAATAAACAACTAGAGACACATAAAACTCATGTAAAAATACATTCACCATTTGAGACATATAAACACCAGGTAAAAGTCTGTATATATATATATATGAACATGTTTACAAAAAATAGGCCACGAGACCTCATCTGAAGCACGTATAGCCTTCTAGGTAAAAATCACCATACAAAATCCTGAAGCTATCAGCTTTCAGTAGATATATCATGCATGCAACATCTAGTGATGCTCGTGGTAACACAACACTGCTCGGGCTACTCTACATAGCAGTCTACTAAACCGACCCAGTACTCCTACTGTAGGTCTCTGATACCTTAGAGGGAGGTCATCAATGGAAGCGTCAGGGATGTCTAAGGTCAACCTCTCCAGGTTTTCCTCTAACTCCCTGGTCACATCATCGCCTTGCGGTACAAATCAGGCTCCAGCTCATCTATCCAATGGGGAATCTCCCCCAGGTCGTGTTGCTCCAACATCTACATGAAAATATTTAGGTCTCATTACTTGACATAAAAAATATAAAACATTGAAAAACATAAAAACTCTATGTCCATTTTAGGCTTTCTTGCTTCTTACCAAGGTCACCCCACTGTCCACAAGGTGGGAGTGGTAAGTCAGAGTCTTCGCTAAAGTCTGTACCTGCATAAGCATAGTCCTCCACCATGAGGATCTGATCTCTAAGCCATCGAAAGAACGAGGCACCTTCTCTCTACCTGCTCCAGTACGGGCCATAATCCGGACCCACCTTTGCATGTGAGGGTCCCTTGCTCTTAGCTCTGTAAAGACCACCTGGGGTCTCATCTGTGGTACCTTCTCAAAGAAGAAGCAAGCTAGAATGGAACTAAAAATGAACTGCTTTAGTTCCCCCTACCGACACTTAGACAGCTGATCCTTGAATATCAGAAGCAAGGCTTCCATTTAGTTGAATATTGTAGGTTCCATGGCCTTTATGTCATAGACCATGTGTTCCCTAGAAGCTTGGTGCACTCCCTGGCTTCCCGCCACTCTTTGCATCGTAAACATGACAGTCCATAGAGGTCTGTCCATCATTGCCTTTATGGGGATTTTCTTCCCCGATGTCCTTGTCCCTGGGATACAGTGACGGTCTATCAACTCTTGTGTGGTAATATCCCCTCCTCAATAACCTTTCAGTGTGATGGGGGCACCCCATCTCGAAAGTCTAGTAAAGAAGTAGATATCCTCTACCTCTAATGTCAGAATATGAGCCCCAACCTCAAAGTGTTGTTTCTCTAGATTCCACATCTGGAGTATATGCCATTAGAGGAAATTTGGGGTTTAAAATGGGCCTTATAAGAAAATGTTCCAAAATAAGTTTTTGTGAGTTGGAATTCAAGAACCAATAGAATTTCAATAAAATAAGTCAACCATAATGGTTGAATTGACATATTTGTCATTAAAAAAACTACTTTTTTTGTTCGTATTTTCGACATATCTCATTGTGTTTTTACTCAAATTTCGATTGGGAGAGCTCATTGGATGTGGAATTTGATTCTGCATCCAATGAGTACCCACACTGCATACTTTTGATGGACCCTTCTACCCCAAAAACAAGAAATACCTGAAAAAACGTGATGATGACATCATCATCACATTTTTTCAGATATTTCTTGTTTTTAAGGTAGCGGGGTCCGTCAAAAGTATGCAGTGTGGGTACTCATTGGATGTAAAATCAAATTCCACATCCAACGAGCTCTCCTGATCGAAATTTGAGTAAAAATACAATGAGATATGTCGAAAATACAAACACAAAAAGTAGTTTTTTTCTTTCTTCCTCCAAAATTAATCAATATTATTTTATTATTTTAACTATTATTTTATTATTTTCCTTAGGAGGCCCATTTTAGACCCCAAAATTCCTCTAATGTCAAGCAACCTCTCGTGTGATACCATACTGGGAGTCCAGAAGAATTTTAGGAGTCCACAGTCTCGTAATGTGGCTATGCAACCCGCATTCCTTTCGGCGAAAGCATCATCATTGTCATGTTGTCTTTCCTTCCATATCACCATTTTTTATCAGCTAAAACCTGCCAAAAACAATCATAACACCTATTAGAATCATTCTTAATCATTTAAATCCAAAGAAATGATCTAGTTTTTCTTGTGTTAACAATTTTACATCTTCACAGCAGGCACCGTCTGTGCGCCGTTGAAGATAGGCAATGGCACCACCTGTGCACTTTATTTTCAGCGCGGTTCTAGTTAGGTACCATGTATCCCACAAGGGATAAGCGTGATGCCCATTCCCATGGTTTTAGGGCTTTCCATACAAGCCCAAAACACCATCCAAAATCAAAATTGAAGCTATGAAAAGGAAGAGTAGGGTTTGAACTATTACCTAGAGTTGACAGCGCTCAAATCCGACGGTGGAAACTCCCGATATCAACAGTTGAAGATCTGACTAGGAAAGTGCTCCAAATTCTCTCCACTATGGGTAAATAGTAAAATGATTTGATTTTTCACTATTTGCATGGATTTTATACACATTTTTGTGTTTGACATGCTATAGTTTTGATTTAAAATCACCTATTATTAAAAATTTATCAGTCATAATCCCTTAATGTTAATTATTGGTGCATTTAACACTTGTTTTGAGTTGTTGCAGGATACAAGAACAGTAGCAGTAAAGTCTTGAGAGTTTTTTTTTTACTTTTTCGTACTAACATAAAATGAAAAAAGTCGTCGAGCGTTTATTACGACACTTTGGTCACGCTCTTGAAACCTAGTATCAAAGGTCCAAGTCCGTTTCTGATTCTTTCCACGCTCGTAAAAACTAACATTGTGTAAAGAAACCTCATGGAGTCCTCTTTAAACTCTTTTTAGGTTCCCTAAATATGAAAATATTGTCGAGTGATCTTGTCTTCTTCATGCTCGTTAAAATATTTGAAGAGTTGTCTCTCCGATGGTATGTTATCTCTTTTTCGGTTCGGATAGACTATTTACTAAAAAGGAACACTCCAGCCAATCATGACTAGAAGAGTTCTCTAAGGTATGATTTTACACTTTTTTGAGCCTTAGGGACTAAATCATACGAAAAAGGACCCTTTGGAGTCTTCTTCTGTAATTGTTCAGACTCTCTAAACATGAATGATACCGAGTTTTCTTTCATTGGACTCATTAAATTAAACATTGAGAGACTCGTTTTTGGGAACGAACCCCTCCTCTCTCAAGTTCGTAAAGCATATGAGTTTGGACTTGTCTTCGGACGAGCTATACCGAGTGTTTGTTGCCCTCTTTGAACTCGTAAAATCGAAAAGAGGCACTCATCGATCATGATGGGGGAAATGGGAAGGGAATCATTTTGCAAGTAAATTGCAGTAGTTTGTCGTTACCTTTGAACATGGCACTTGTCTACATATCATGTCAGTTAATTGGGTATTCAGCTGATCTCTGTGATGATCCACTTTCATTATTCATGTCACTCCTTTGAGTCTTTTCAAAAGAATGCATTGTCCACTGTCGCATCGTGAATTTGCCCCGTTTAGTCATGCTTCCAAGTCTTGTGTCGTGACACTCGATGTTCAAAGGGAAGTTGAAGAAGTTTACCTCTACAATAAAAAATGTCTCTATGTTAGTACTTTTGAGTCAGTCTTATGGTTACTATATTCACATCATTCTGGAACTATGTTCCAAGTTTCATGTCGTCGATGTGGGACTCGTCATGGCCCTCCTTCGACGAGACTATTCCCGTCGACATCAGCTCATTATCTGGGAAATAGTCTTAGAAAAGAAAACTTAGTGCCTTGAGATCTGTATTCCTTAATGATAGATTCTCTTGCTCTCAACATAGGTTCACATCATTGACTTTTGATCGATAGAATCGACTGGGTGTTCGACATCAAGACACCTATTCACACTCAGTAGATTGTACTAGGGTACCTTGGGAATCATTGACATCAATGGTGATCTCCCTCGCACTTGTTAACGGTTCACATCAATGGCCAATAATCAAGTGGTTTCTACCATGTTCAACTTCAGATCATTGTAATCACATGGATAGAATCGTACTTTGTGGAAGATGAGATGAAGACCCTGGGTATTTGTTTAGCACTCATTTCTTTCTCTAGGTTGCGATGGAGTTTTGTATATCTAGCATGGATCCACATTTGTATGGTCATGGCTATGCTCAAATTTGTGTCTGTATGATATATAACTACGTTGTATGTCTGGTAGCTATGTCCAAGTTTGAGTCCTCTATCACATGGATCTGTGCTGTATTCTAGTAGCCATGCTTTTTTATTCCTCTCATGGATCTGCCTTGTATTGGTCTATAGCCATGAGTTGGTTATGTGTGTCTATGATTCAAATATATTGATGTACTACAGATGCCTACTTGACGATATGCTCCGATCGAGCTGACATTTTCACCTCGAAGTGACAACTTGTTCTCTCAAAGCTCTCATTTATCGTATCCCTCTAAGACTCACACTTTGGGGGGGATTCTGTTATACCCAAATCTTGTCACCACCATGTGATAAGACCTTTGAATTACATGTTTTCCCTTAATCCTAGCATTTAGAGTGGAAACCCCATGTTGTTTGTCAATTCTACATGAAAATACTCAGCACCATGCTTTCCATGTAAACCATGAGCAGTACCTTGCTCGTAGCACCTGCAACTTGTTTACCATAAGAAGTGCCACTTCCTATGGCCTTTGTCCCATAAGCGTTTCTTATCTAAACCACTATGTCATAAGAGGAGAAAAGTGGTACCCTAGATAAAATGGGAAAAACAGAAGTTTCTCGAGGCTTCTAGATCATGAGCCTCATGTCCTCCCTTTTCCCTATCATTGTGGGTCAGTTGAGCTCGAGATCCCCCATCATAGGATCTTAGAAGCCACCTCATCCACAAATCTCTCAACCATTCCTATCCATTGAGCCTTATAAATAAAAGCTGATGTCCATGGTTGAGGGGGAGAACTATAGAGGTATTGTTATGCTGTTGGATTGACCACTTGGCCCAACCCATTAGAGAGAATAGAGAGAAAAGTTGGATCTTATGAGGATGAATTGTTTGTCTCATGGAGATGCATGTCGACACTAAGTCTTAATTGGTTGTAAACTTCTCCATCCATCTTAATGAAAAGCTGATTTCCGTCTCACATTACTGTTGTTTTGATTTCGCATGTACATGTTGTTAGATTCCTTAGTCACTAACATGGATAAGTAGTTGATGTTTTGGTAGCCTTGATGTGTTTGCATGTTTGATCTAGTTGCAGGTACACAGGTTCACTATCGAAGCATCATTCCAGGTGTCTACGACATCCAGGGAGGGTCTTCATTCTTTGTCGTTCACTCATTTGATCTAGATCTGAACCATTCAGACTAGAGGAACAGCTTCTGTCCGCAGAAGGTGAAATATTCCTAGTTACAATTGGAGAGCATAGAGAGAAAAGTTGAAGATTATGGGGATGAAGTGTTTGTCTCATGGAGGGACTTGTCAACACTAAGGCAATGGTTGTAATCTTCTCCATACATTCTTAATACAAAGCTGATTTCCTTCCCACATTAATATTGTTTTAATTTCACATGTACATGTTGTTAGATTCCTTAGTCACTAACATGGATAAGTAGATGATTTTCTGGTAGCTTTGATGTGTTTGCATATTTGATGTGTTTGCAGGTACACAGGTTCACAATCGAAGCAGTAGTTCAGGTGTCTACAGTATTCAGGGAAGGTATTCATCCTTTTTCATTCACTCATTTTTTCTGGAAATGAACCATTCAGACCAGAGGAATAGCTTATGTCCGCAGAAGGTGCAATATTCCTAATAACAGTAATCTTGGTATCTCCTCAGAAAATACATCTATGAAGTCTACGAGAAATGGAAATTCCTTGATGTGTTGTTCTCTTTCAGCTTCTATGTCTTGGATGTTCATTGCAAATACTTTGCAGCCTTTCCTAATGCACTTCTTTGCTTGTAAAGCGGATATTTGTCTTACGAAAACTTTCTTAGGTATGCCTTGAATATTTACCTTATTCCATTGGCTATCGGTACACAATATTGACTTGTGTAAACAGTTGAGCATGACATGGTATTGTTCCAACCAGTTCATGCCGATAAGTATTTCATACGACCGTAAGGTTAGAATGTTCAGATCTATCCTAGCAGGGAAACCATTCAATTTTACCTCACAATCTCTAACTATTTCAAAAACCTTTCATTTCGTACCCTTGGCTAATTGCACCAGCCAGGGTTTTCCATGTTTAACTTTGTCTAGTTTATAAATCAACAATATTAGGTGATACATAGCTTCAGTAAGCACCGAGGTCAATCAATATTGAAATAGAAGTGTTGGAAACCTTACCTTCTATCTCAACCATGATAGCCTGATGGTCTACTGTCAGCCATCCAAGGCTGCATAAATCCTCGTTGTTCCAGTTATTTCCTCCACTGTTGGTTCTTCCTGTAAATTGTGCAATATTATATTGGTATTGTTCCTATAGTATCGGGCATAATGGGGCCCTTGGAATTTCTAGCATTTTATTTGTAGTGAGGAAACATTGGCTCCCCCATTTTCTTCCATATTTTAATCATTGGAAGTTGGTGCATATGGCATCATACCTTTCTCGTTGAAGTTCTTATTGGCTGGAAAACTGTTTTTTTGTTTTTTGTAAGGTGGTGGGTTTAAACCCAGTTTGTGGTTGTCCGAGAAGGTCCTAGACCTTTCTCCACTTCTGTTGAATTTTTCCTATCTCAGTCGTCCATGCTCATAGAAAAGTGTAGATTTGGGTAGGGTGGTGTCCAATGTTTTAGGCATGTCAATTTAAATACTCTCCCAAACGTTGGGAGGAAGACATCCTAAAAATTGTTTTATTTTCACTTTCTCATTCTTTATGTATGGCACATAATGTAACATATCCAAAATATGTTAATAAAAGCATACATGGTCATGGAACCCATTCTTAACTCATGAAATTCTTTCACCTTTCTATCAAAGAATATTTCAGACATGTATTTCTCCTGAAAAATTCTTCGGAAGTTACTCCATTGTATTTCTTTTACCTCATCCTTCTTGGTATGCTTTAGGTCTCTCCATCATCTAGATACTTTTCCATTTAAATTATAGATGGCTAGATGGGATTTCATCTCACTCGAGTAGTTGTGTACTCAAAATTATTTGCTCATATCAAGAATCCATTCTTCAACTTTTTTCCTGGTGTTCATCTCCCCTTCATAGGTTGGGGCTCTTATCTTTTTAAACTCTCCTTGGAGGTTGTCATCATTGCTCTGTCTCTTTCTGCAAGGAGAAAAGGAATTATAACTAGAAATACTGTGATAATCTCTTTCCATAGGTTCAGGGGTGTGTTATTCTTTCCCTTATTCCTTTGGGTTGTCGGCTTGTTTAGGATATAACTCTTTCTTGAACTTGTTGGTTAAATGAGTGGGTTTTCCATGCAGGTTTCCTCCCATCATGTTCCGCAACAAATCTTCATTAATGGATTGTTGTTCTTTTCTTTAATTCATATTATCATCTTTGAAACTATGTAAGTCTTCTTGAATACTTTGTATTGTTTTGAGTATATCATAATTTAATTCAACCACCAGTTCTTCTTCCCGTGTGGGGGTATTCAGTTTTCATTGACGGTCAGTTTCTTCTTCTGTGTTCATGATCTGAACTATTCTTTGAATCCTACAAGTTGAAGCTTTTATAACAAGATATTTTATGTTAGTTAGCAAAATTTCAAAACAGAATTTATTTTCTGCAACGAATATTTGGCACTCCCATTAGATCTCTTAGTGTTGAAGCTGGGCTCTCATGCCACTTGTAATGTCCCCCTAGAAAAAAATTGTTGGCTAGATAAATAATACCTATCCTAGAAATTAATTATTATTTTGTGGAATATGTCGGTCATTGTTTACTAAGTCAAAGTGTCGTAAGTTGTTCTTACCTTTCTATGTGTTTTCCTATGTAATGTTGATTTAATTATCTACTATGTTTATATTTCTTGAACTGATTAAATGATTACTCTGCTAGTTTTTACTTTTCATCATGCATTTGTGTATGCAGGTTCATTTACGTCTTACTTCATGGTTATTTTTTTTGTTCATTGTTTATGGTTTTATTTATGACAAGTTTTGACTTGCCTTTAACTATCAAGGGGTGGAGTGGCAGGATTTGTATCCCTTAAGGGACCACTCGGAGAGGTAACTGGTTCCTCCTCCTTTATGAGGCTTACTTAGTTCATTGTGAACTAATGCAAACTTCCCCTTTTTTTGCAGGTTACTTTATTTGATGGAATCTATCTATGACAACTAAACATGACATTCTACGATGTGCTATCTATGCTACACTATCCTATTCCTATTGAAGACAAAAGGACTAAATTCCTGCCCTAACTGTTCCTACTTCCATTTTTAACACAAAGTTGGGGTTTTAAAACTTGAATCTTCATGGTTGGCATGATTTATATGGTTTTAGGTTATGATAATTTTTATCCTTTTGATATTTATTTTATAACATGTAAATGACAATGTGTAAAACCTAGGGTTATAGGCTTAAGTCATAAGACTTGGCAAACATTATGTTAAGTTTTGGAAATCCTCTAGTTTATGTGACAAAACTTTCATGACATATTTCATATGCCATGAAACTATGTATTAACTATGCCAAAGAGGGTTTTGATGGGGGTTTAGTGCAGTTTAGCGAATGTTGTGGTTTGGACTATAGAGAGGTGGGTAAAAATCATGTCGTTTGTGGGAACCAGGGTGGCGCATGTATAGATCCTTGGAGAATGGGGAAAAAGAGCCCTAAGAGTTGGTTTGGTCGTTGTTGGGATTCATTTGGCTATATTGTTGGTTGTCTGCATGGTTTTTTCTCTCAGGGTTTAACACTGCATGGAGTAGCAAACTCATCCTATGCTGGAAGAGGTATGCTCTCAGACAGGTTTTTCATCGTGGTTTCGTTTATTTCAATTTGAGTTTTAGCATACTTCTAATTGTTCTTCATTTCACTATGCTAGGGATAAGGGGGTGATTCCATGAAGGTGGGTAACACTTTTTGGCCAAATTTGGTGATGAAAACCTGATTTTTTACACATGTGCTAGATAGAAGCCCTCGAAATGCATATATGCCATGTGAATTTCGACTTGCAGTAAAAAAACAAATTGTAGAATATTATGTTGGCTTCCCAATGATATTTTTTTTAAATATTCTGATGTCATTTAATGTGTGAAATTTTTAATGAAATGTGTGACCTTAAAAATTTTAAGAAGTTAATAAGTGGCTCGTGTCCATCCCCAATAATTCAATCTTATATTAACAATTTAAAAATATATATATATATATATATACATATGAGCATGATCTACACAAAATGTACCATCGTCTGCATATTTTTTTGTTAATTTATTTCACAATATACAATTATTTATTATTTTTCGAAAGTGACCACATCTGATTTCGGCATCATTTTATACACATGTGTGTCCATCCCAACATTTTTTTCAATGTTTTAAAAAATTGAAAAACCAAAGATACCCTTTTGAAGAGGACACGTCGATGTGTGGGCTGCCCATTTTAAAGAAATTTTTGGATATGTATCTTTTACCTTGCAGATTTTTCTTTGAGCTACTTCGAAGTTGTTGTCCGGTTTTCTAAGTGTAATTTTTAGAACTAATTAAAAAAAGACCCATATGAATGCCAAAACACATGCATGATATACCAATGGATAGAGGATTCGATGACTAATCTATCGGTATGAACTCAGCTCAGTTGTGTGCCATGAATGGAAGGGTTACACCCCTAGAAGACACAGAGAAACGTTGATTTTCCTGTAAGAGGGCCAATTCTCTGTTTTCCAGGCCCTCAATCGAGGTATTAGCTTGATCGAGGTATTAACATCCATTGATCAAGGTTTTTAAATAAGCTCGATCGAGGTTTTATTAAACCCTCGATCGAGCTACCATTTAAACCTCTTTTTATAATTTTTTTTGCACAAGGACCTCGATCGAGGTTTTCTTAAAACATAGATCAAGGTATTAAAACCTAGATCAAGGTTTTTTTAAAACCTAGATCGAGGTCTTAAAACCTAGATCAAGGTTTTTTCAAAACCTAGATCGAGGTTTTTTTAAAATATAGATCAAGGTCTTAAAACCTAGATCGAGGTTTTGTTAAGCCCTCAATCGAGGTGTTATGACCTCGATCAAGGTGCTTTTTTTTTGTTTTTTTGAAATCACCTTGCCAAAAAGTGTAACCCAACTCCATGGATGCACCCAGGGGTGGCTTCAATCTTGGCTCGTCGGTTGCTCTCTAGAAGGTCTGTGCTTCCCTTCGATGGGTAAGACCTGCGAAATCATAGGCCTTTTTACCTCTACATGTAATGAGTCACAAAGTTTGAGTTCAGTGTTGAAAGGGTTATTGTTGTGACTATTTTGGTTAGGGGTTCAAAGGTTTGGGTCCTTTGAGATAATGGGCATCCAAGAGGTGCATTTGTAAATACTATTTCAATGTTGGTTTAAGTGTCGATACTTTGAGCCATGTCTGTGCATACGAAGACTCAACTCTATAATCATTTTTTGGTTTGTATCTTAATCATATGTTTTGATAAATTAATGGAGAACTCTGTGTTTTGGTTTTAAATGATGTGATGATCTATGGTGTGACAGTTCCATTGCTTGCAATGGCACCATGTTGAGTCATGACTGTGTGCATTTTACTTGTAAATTATGGAATGTATAGTTTATGTATAGTGGTTGGGGTTTATTATTGCAACTGTCATTGCATGCTTTTGTTTGAAGTTGTGGCTATAACAGCGTTGACACTAGGGTTTAATAAATTATTCACGACATTTAGAATTCTTTGGGTTTTTGTCTTTAATGTTTATTATGGCGGGCTCTTACCACTCGGCCATGAGCCTGGCTTAGCCTTGGTATGGAAATGAATCATGTATATTCTATTTTTTTATGCAATGTAAAGTTGTGATAAAGTAGCGGTTTTGATTATCGTTTAAGGCTAAGATTCGCCGTCGATCTTTTGTAGCTGCAATTCAACCCTCATGTGAATACGTATTCGGTGAATAGTTTGTTGGATGTTACTCTATGTATTTGGTTCTGTTAGCATAATTTATAATTGATGTAACAGTTTGGTTATGTGGAATCTTTTATGGGAAACCTGAAATGCGAAGCGTTTATGGTTTTACAGCGTTGCTTTTAAATTCGATCCCTACAGGATTCGATTCCTGGGTATGTGTTTGATATTTTTTTGTTTTGTAAATAATGTGAACCTATAGGATTCGATCCTGGGACGTCTAATGCGTCGATTGGTGTTTCTATATAGCATGTGGTTTTTTTTTTTTTGGCAGAGATGCCAACAAGATTCGATCATGGCTACTTTAAATGAATAAGTTGTTTAATAGTTGGGTTTGTATTATGTATAAAATTGATTCTTGGTTTTTTTTAGAAAATAGTAGAGATATATGTAATGATAAATGTTCCTATGGTCATACCTTAATAGGTCTTCATGGCTGGAATTTTATGTAGATATTTTTATAATGAATAATGTATGGTTTGTTTAAGAATTATCTTCGTTATGTTTATTGTAGGTTTAGAGTTTAACTATGTTAATTCTATTTATCGTATTTATGCTATAATGGATTAATTTTTAGTATGGATATGGTATTTAATTTATTCTTTAAGCACAATGTTTATGCTACAGTTATTTATAATAGTTTTGATGGTTGAAATAATATGCGTGATGGAAATATGTAATCTGCCAGCAGAGAAAGATGTAGAGTTGGATTTTAGTGGTGATAATTTTGTTTATGTGGATTTTAATTATTTCTTTGGTTGATATTTTTATTAGTTAATTTCAATATGATCTATTCTTATTTAGTGTTCTTCATAGAGACTAGACAATTACAACATGAGAGAAGACTGAATTTTTTTAAAATAGTAAAGATGGAAAAGTAATGCAAAAAATAAAAAGACCATATAATTTCCTATAGTTTTTAAAAACCGATGAAAGCATATAAGACAGTTTATATAGTAAGAAATCTAGTCTATATTCTCCTAACTAGGCCATCATGTTTAAGTAAGAAGAATACTCCTGTAACAAAATATTTATAGCTAGGATTTGTATGAACATATAAACTAAAATAAAAATATTTTTTTTATGTAAACAAAATAATCTAGTTACAACAGACAAATATTATTTATCCTTCCATAATTTAATCACTTCATTTACTAAGAAAACGTGTATAAAATATAAGGTAGATCAAGAAACCTCATACGTACAAGTTGAAGCTATTTTAATGGCTGGAATACCCTGCACACTCAGACACACAGCATTAAAAATGACATAGACAATTCTGACCTTTGTTCAGTTAACCAAATAACTTGGGAACTACCATGTTCCACCCAACCATGACATGGAATTGTTCCTGGTTTCAATCCAGATCACTCTGAGCTGGTTCCAACATGAAAGTAGCTTAGATCTCCTAAGGTAAGGCTTCCCTATCTGGGATATCAGGTACTGTATCAGTTTTATTTTCCTCTTGGGAGAAATGCTCTCCAAGAACTCTCTTGAGAATAATTGGGTGGAATCTTGGAGTAATCCAAAGATCCCCAAGCCTCCCTTTGGCTTGGGTATTTATAGACGAAATTTTTAGGAAAAGGGGCAGTTAAATCAAGAATCATTTGTTTTCTTCAAATAACCATTACTTAATTTAGGTAAATTTAATATTTATTTAAGTTTAACTTAGGAACTTTTGACTAGTTCCTACTTATTTAAGTTTAATATTTTTGACATTTAATTAATATTAGGAATAATAATAATATATAACCCCCAAGGTGTTTGGCTTGTTGTCCAAGTCTACGTTCTATTAAGGCGTAGAGGCTATTAAGCAGGTCGGAAGTTCAAATCCCCTAGTGCAAAAAGGCATCCACCAGTTCAGTGTCTGGGGGGGG
>LPNX011101601.1:106730-136387 GCA_001517045.1 Pseudotsuga menziesii
TAAGGCCTTCAGGTAGGGGTTAGTTCAACTAGGGTAGGCAACTCTAAACCTCCTTGCATGTTGGATTACCTCATTTAACATGGTAGTTCTTCATTACTTAATGAGATACAAAAATTTGAAATTTCATTTAAGTAGTTAAAACAAGTAAGATGCGATCAATGTTTTTATCCAAGTCATTTTCACTCAACATATTAATTTTTTAGTAACTCGTATCATTTATCTAGAGCCCATACTCAATCCTAAGAAACAGGGAGTTACGAAATTAGTACAATTCCAGAGCTCCTCTCTCAACACTAATGCTAGGATGTATTTGTAGGATATGCCTAGGGATACAATGGCCAAGGATCCGATGTTGCAAAGCTTTTGCTCAACATCAACTTGGAATGCTCCAGGGCTTATGCCCAACCATTCCAAATATTATCTTTTCATGTGCTTCAGAGCTTCCTGCTCAACACAAGGGGTTCATAACTCATATGTTCTAGAGCTCCTTACTCAACACAAACATCAAATACTCATGTGATCCAAAGCTTCTTGCTCAACACAAGATATCAAATACTCATGTGCTTCAGAGCTTGCGCTCAACACAAACATCTCATCAATCATGTGCTCTAGGTCCATGCACAACATGTGAAATCATATACATAAAACATATGCAATTGGATTACGCCCAATATATCAAACAAATCATCATTCTCATGTGTGGTGGGGTCTTATGCCCAATATACAAAATAAAACATCACAGCAACATTATAAGCAATGGGGCCTATGCCCATAAGTGTCAAGTCAAAAATTCAGGATATTGCATGCATTTCATGAGAAAACTGAGGGAAAACCACGATCCACTCCCCTCATCCAAGGAAGGTACCCAAGCTGGATTAGTAATGCCTAAGTTTTAAGCACCTCCCCCCAAGGAAAGCGAAGAGAGTCAAACCCACAAGCTCCCCAACTTTGAGGGAGATATCTCACATCTATGACCACTTGAACCTATGGACTTGAAATGTACCTTCATATGGAGGAAACAAAAAATACTTGTAGTACCTTAAAATAATTCTCATCTCTAGTCATTACATTCCCTACGGAAAGGGTATCCAAAGTGTGTTTTAAAGTTAACTTGGATTGTTGACATACCAAAATTATTGATATCTCCTCTACATGATATTGCATCTACTACTATAAACAAAATACATCATCTTAAAGGTACATCAAGTAATAAGACACACATCATTAGAAAAAGATGAGTGTCTTTGAAATTCACCCCCAAGAAAATACATCATCCATTCTCTACACAAGTCATTGTGTCTTGGTGTTATAAGTTCAACACATATCTATAAATTCCTTTGTGGTTAAATTAAAGTGCCAAGAAATATGTGAGATGTATAGTAGTTGGAAGCGAGGTATGGTTAATATAATCCCTAAGCAGAAAGGCCATCGGTTATAATCCCGTGGATACCAAAAATACAACCATGTTAAGGGTTGGTGTGGTCCAGGCCAGGTGCGATCCCCAGGTGATTTTGACGGATTAGATGCCCCTGGTTCATGGTAACTTAGCCAATGGAAAACTACAAGTCAAGGGGGTTCCACCACTTTTCCCAAAAAAAAAAAAATTAAAGTGCCAAGTAAAAGTCACTCTAGAAGAGTACATATAGACACGATTAAATATGCAATGTGTGTGTGTGTGTGTGTGTGTGTGTGTGATGTGTGTGTCCATGTGAATTCCCATCTTCTAGTATTCTAAGTTGGGAATTTACCTCTATGTTTTCAATCACTCTTTTACTATGTAAAATAAATTCCATGGGAATCAAACATTGGTCAATAGTGTAGAGTAATGCTATAATATTTGATAGGGGCCATAAAACTTGCACAATTAATTGCTTTTTTCCTTCAAAGATGTCTTCTTATAAGGACAAATATGTAAAAACAATTGATCCACTTATTCAAAGTAACACTATGAGCATTATTGAAATGCTTGTTGCTTCATTCCATTTTAAACTAAGACCAAAATGTCCTTAAGAGTAAAAAGAAAGATATATTTTTTGTTAAGATTGATATCCACCTATTGTGCCTTGGATGTTCTTGGTAAAAATGCCCCCAAAACAAACGTATAGGGTGACATTTTGGTAGCACCATGATAGGTGGTATTGCAATACTACCTTTATGCAAGGGGGGTGTAGGGACAAGGGGGTGGGGGAAATACTAAACCCCAATGGCCATATAAGTCTATGTAAAACCAAATGAATAACAATATTTTTATGGTCAACACCTCACAACATCTATTAATTTTTATTAATCCAATATCTCAACTCCTACAGTATCTAGAAGTATTATGACATGCATCATCATCGTGGGAATTGACATTGTCATCATCATCATCATCATCAATTCCATATGGTACATCAACATCATCTTGATCATCATCCTCATTATCATCATCATCATCGGCATTAAGTACATCATCAAAAAAATCATCTTCGTCATTGTCATTATGGTCACTCATATTCCATTAGTGTTGTTAATCACTCATTGCCATTAGGATTCATGTCATGGAATTGTTAAGGTCATTTATATGTTGTTACAGACATTTAGATGATAATAGGGTCATTTAGATATCGCTACAGACATTTAGGTTCCATTAGCATAAATTAGGATCCAAAATTTCTACCACATGCATAATCATCATTGACATCCACGTCGTCATCATCATCATACAATAAATCAACATCATTATCATCATCAATGTCATCATCAATTTGATTGTGATAATAATGACAAAGGAGCCTTACTACCTCACAAGAGTGGATGATATATTCTTATACTTATCAAATCATATCCATATACTCCATCATAATTATCGTAATTCATCATCGTCGTGTTGTTAGGGCCAATCAGATGCAATTAGGGTCTATCAAATGTTGTTGGGGACACACAAATTCCATTAGAGCAATTTAGGTGACATTAATGTAATTTACCCCTCATTAGGATTAATCAGATCCAAAAGTGCCATGATTACGATCATTTAGGTTTTACTATGATAAATCAAGATCCAAAAGTACTATCACGTGAATCATGATCTTTGACATTGACATTGATATATCTGATGTTATGTCGGATGTTTTCCGAACACAATTCCTAGCTCTAAACCTAGTGCAATTCCTAGCGCTATTCCTTTCAAAATTTCTAGCATTATTCTAGGCGCTATACCTGCCTTTATACCTGGTGCTATGTTGGATGTTTTCTAGCTGCAATTCCTAGCTCTAAACTTGGCTCTATGTTGGATGTTTTTCCTGTCGAAATTCATCTTCCAATTCCTGTCGCTAACCCTAGATTAATATATGGTGTTATGCTATTTAAAACATTTTTTTGGAGGCTATTCTAGGCGTTATATGGGATGCTAATTGGGAAGCTAATTGGGACATTAATTGGGATGCTAATTGGGATGATAATTGTGATTCTAATTGGGACGCTAATTGGGACATTAATTGGGATGCTAATTGGGACATTAATTGGGATGCTAATTAGGATGATAATTGTGATGCTAATTGGGATGCTAATTGGGACACTAATTGGGAATTTAATTGGGATTTTAATTAGCGTCCAAAATAACGTCAACTTTTAAAAAGGGAGGCTGATTGGGATGATAATTGTTGGGATGTTAATTGGGAATCTATTGGGATGCTAATTGGGATACTAATTAGCGTCCAAAATAGCACCAGATTTTAAAAAAGGGACACAAATAACGCCATTAAAAGAACCATCCCATGGAAAAGCATCCACTTTGTCCAAAAAATTATGAAAAATACACTAAATGTGATAGTGGATGGATACTAAAAAGGAAACTAAAAGAGATGCTAATCACAGGGTTTTGTTGTAGTGGTATTCTTGATTTTTACATGTATCATGACTTGTCTTATTTTTTGTCATTGCGTGAGCATAATCTCTATATCAACATGATTAAGGGTAATTGTTTATATAAATCTTCTGTCTGATCTACAACCATTTTCTTAGATCAAATTATACACAAGCTCTTTTTTGCAAAAAAATCTTACTTGTCTTTATGATAAACTTAGTATTCTATCTCCTTTGTCTATGCCCACATTTTTAGTTTATCTTTAATGGTCATTTTAATAGTTATATTTTCTATCAGGATCTTCCATTGTGACATTGCTTGAGTAGTGATTGTGAAGGAATGCTTTTTTTATTTTAGATAATTGGGCCTTATTCCTGGCATTGAATAACCAGTATTTAATGGGTATGTTGTTAGATCAATAGGTTTATAAAAATTAACACCATCTTTTATATCAATATGCTCTTAGTCCTCTAGTGAATGGTTTTAGTAATCTTGTATGTTGAATGTGTAAGAATTGTAGAATAGTTATCTGACTTGTAGAATTGTAGCATAATACTGTATCAATAACATAATACATGCTCTAAGTAGTTTTTCTAGTATTTATGAATAGCTATGATAAACATGAAAATATAGTGTGTAAAACACAATTAGAACATTATCATTGTTCCAGATTCCCTCACAATCAAGGTATGCCATGACTGTTGAGCATGATAATGCCATTTCTTCTAGGTTGGGAATGGTTCAAATTTCATATTCCAAGGTAGCATGGCATAGTGCTGAAATATTGCACTTGTTAAGTTGTATGAGGTAGGACATTTAGTCTCTAATACTCATTGACTAACAACATCATTGTATGTGCTTAGAGGTGTGCCTAGATTTGAAATACAATCTTTGCTACGAATTCTATATTTTTTTTAAAACATACAAAGTAAATGTCACTATAACGACGTTCTTTTTGTTGATATAGCGACACAGTGACGTTGCTATAGGGACACAACAGTGCTTAGTCGCTTATGATTTTCCACGAACTATCATGGCTATAGCGATGCCTTGAATTTTCTATTTCGACAAATGTATGGCACGGTAGCAACAACAAGACGTCTCTCTAGCGACGCATTATGACTTAGGTGCATAAATTTTCCACAGTCCTCCCTCACTATAGCGACTCCAAGATGTTTCTATTTTGACAAATGTGCGCCGCTAGCGACAACAAGACGTCGCACTAGCAATGCATAATGACTTATGCGCATAAATTTTCCACAGTCCTTCATCGCTATAGTGCCTCCAAGATGTTTCTCTAGCAACATGTAAATGTCGCTATAGAGACGTCCATAGGTTTTCAAAGCATAGGCCACAATCACCACGTCCCATCGATGTGGTGTTGCTATACTGACGAAATATTCGAAGTGGAGCTAATGCGACAAGAATTTTCTGACAAAAAGTTGGGCTTCGATACGTTGATATAGAGACAGACAAGTGTTTCTATAGAAATGATTTGTCATGGGAAAAAAGTTCACATGTGCTAGTGTTAGTATTCCATAAATAATTAAATTTACAAGTATTACGATATGACATTTTATAGGATAAAGAACGAAAAATCAAGGGATAATGAAGAAAAATAAAATTATAGCATTCAATATTTTTTTAAACATACATTAAACATATAATATTAAATTTTTAACGGTTTAGAAGCATTATGATATGACATTTTGTTGGATAAGAAACACAAAAGCAAGGGACGAGACTAAAGGAAGAAAAATAAAAGTACAAATTCAACATTATTTTGAAAAATATACATTAAATATATGCTATTAAATTTAAATATAATAATATGGAAAATAAATTTTTTTATTTAGTATTTGGAGATAATAATTTTTATTTAATATTTTTTAAAAATTATTAAAGTTTTTTTTAAATCGTAACCAATAAATTATAAATTCTATTCTAGATATAGTTATATAGTTATTTATAATTGAAAATGTATTATATATTAGTTTTCTTTTATGGATCTAAACCCAATATTTCATATCCTATTCATCTCATTATAGTTATTTATGATTGAAAATATATTATATACTCTTTTCTTTTTATAAACCTAAATCCAATATCTCATATCCTATTCACTTCATTATAGTTATTTATGATTGAAAATATATTATATATTATTTTCTTTTTAGAAATCTAAATCCAATATGTCATATCCAAATCCTATTCAACTCATTAAAGCAAGTTTTTCCTCCTTTGAGAACATAGTTATGACTAAATACTTAATATAGAAGAAAAAATTAAATAATAATTGTTTAATTTCCAATCAAAACCACCAAAGGCTCAAGCAAGGTAGGCATAAAGATGTCATTCCTTGGTTAAACATATAGGGGATTGATGAGAATATATAATACTATATTTATTACACATATAGGTGTTTTTATTTGAGAATTTGGGGTGTACAAGCACCAATCTTTTTTCTAGAGTATCAGACCAATGTACTATTGAGATTAATTCTATGGCACTCATTCCAAATTCAAAATAACCAATTATAAAACAATAAATGGTAGTCGATGCATGTATAACTAGTATATTATGCATGTATAACTTGTAGCTAATGCGTGGATAACGTGCAGTTTGTAACTAATTTAACTAGAAGAAGGAAAGAACAAGAACTGATAATTTATTTGTGACACTTAATTTGTAACCTATGAGTGTTCACTAACCACAAGTTAAATGAATATTTTTGGTCATATTTTTTTTTGAGTCCATTTGTATATCTTAAAAAACTCTTAGAATAACGTACATCTTAAAAAGAAAAATAGATATGAGATATCTGAAAGGATAGAAGGAAACCACAAATTCTATATATTACAATTTGATAACAAAATGGGAGGTTGCTACAGAAAGGTTCACATTCATAACCTCCCCTTCAAATTTGTGATAATAAAAACAAGATCTTGAAACACTAACATCCGTCCCTGAAGAATCGCAAAAAACTTTGATAATCTCAGCAAAAAATTCCATTAATTTCTTGATCCATCACCAAATAGTAAAAGAACATCAATGAATAGTAGATGAGTTATAAAATGAGAAGTAGAGATATTTGCCCCTCTAATTTTACCTTCAGCCACAAGTTTCCTCTTCAAATCATACTAAGCAAGCCTTAAATAACCAAGAGAAACAACAGAGGAGATAACAGACAACCCCATGTAATACCACGATACCCATTGAAAAAGTTAGCAGGAGAGTCATTTACCATCCCATAATATTGGGATGACACCACACAAGACATAATGAAGTCTGTAACCAAAATATGGAGCTTGATTTGGAGTAAAAGGAGTCCTAAATAGATCGATTCCACCCTATCATAAGCCTTCATAAGATCAATCTTCAGCAAAATGGCTTCCACATCCTTCTTCTTCATAAAATGAATAACCTCTTCAGAAATACCGATAGCATCTGTAATATTCCTATTATACAAGAACCCAAATTGTTCTTTGGATATCCCTCTTGATAAATAAGGCTTTAGTCTGACTACAATAATTTTGGTAATGATCTTATATGCCAAATTACACAATGTAATCGACCTAAAATAATTATACAAAACATGCTTATTGCATTTTTTTAATAGGAGGATGAAAGTGGAGTTTAGAGCTCCCGAAACCCGTCCTTCCATACTGGAGAATTATACCATAGAGAGTATATCCTTTTTCATGACATCAAATAAAGATAGAAAAATTTTAATGGATCAACCATCCCGACCAATCATTGTTTTCCCTAGAAAAACTTTTCCATGCAGATTCGACCTCATTTAAGGAAACAAGATATCTAGTACTTTAACCTTCCCCCTAAGAAATAAAAAGTAGGTAAATGATTGATAACCTTCATTTGGGACTATAGTTTACACTGACTAGGATCCTTATAATGATTACTAAAATGAGACTTTGCCAATTCCTATAATCCCACCTACTGTTTAATCACTTTTCCATCCCTATCACACAATTACCAAATAACATTTTGGTTCCTTCTTCCCTAGGAAACATTTTGGGAAAACCTTGTATTATTGGCCCCCACAACAATCCAAAGAAATTGGATTTACCTTCGGTCCATTTCTTCCCTATTTAGTATCATGGACCTCCTTATTTCGATATCTCTAATAACCCTTATCTCCTCCCCATTTAGAATGAAATCAATATTATTTTCTATGATTTGCTTGACCAGACTATCAATCTTACATTATTCCTCCTTGTATTTCTTCTTTTGAACCCGAATCCAACTAATCACCTCCTTCTTCAGATTTCTTAACTTAAAAACTAGTGAATCCATTGGATTATATTCGCCCTGAATCACAAAACTCTACCACTTCTCTTTTACCATACTACAAAAACCCTCATTAAGAATCCACAAACTATACAATTTAAAAGGAAAGTTGTTAGATTTTCTCCCCATCTTTCTAACTCTGGACCCGAGTTTAGTCCCTTCTATTCAGTACAACAAAGCTTGAGATATCATCCCAACAAAGCAATGCTCAAATGGTAGCACCTGTGACACAAATGTCATCTCACTTGAGATATCTCTCTCTTTTATGGGTAACTTCCAGAACCAACTTTACGCAGTTGTGCGGGAAGATGTTTTAGTACCTTGGCTCTGAGCCAAGGTTTCCAATGAATGTCGACGGGGTGGATTACTTGTATACATAGTTCTTCATTAGCTAAACTACGACCCCATCTCTCTTTATACAACTCAAGTAATTAAACAGTATGCATGCAGCATAATCATGTCCTTAATGCAATGTGGTCATGATACATTTATTGATTTGTAAACAAATATAGATTTATTCATTCAACACAAGAATCACACATATATCTAAGCTACTTCTGACGTTCACACATATACACAGGATGTAACATGGAAACCTGTCCAAGAAAAAGCCATAAGGTGATCTTCATCTGGCATGAGGAAATATATGCACCTTTCGTCTGCGCACTAAGCTGCAAACTCTGCTCAAGATATTCTTTTTTATCCTTACATACTCATCCTCCTTCTCATGCTCTATGTTCTTCTCTCTTTTCTCTTTCTACTCTACTTCTACTATCGATCCACACACAGCCTGGATCGATTTGACTTTCCCTACTTGTCTGCGCACTTAGCTTTAGAAACTCTACTCTGATGCACTTAGCAATACAAAGCCTTTAATCAGAATGCCTACCTCAATTCTAGCTCAAGCGGCTTACCAAGGTTCTAACTAACACTCTACAAGCTATAAGCTAACCCATATATAGCTCGGGTTCCTTCTTTTATAGTACTATTACACACTCGATACAAATCCCATACATGCTTGTTACAAATTCAATACCTACTCGATACAAACTCTACCCACATGCCATCATTGAGTAGTATAATAACAACATGAACCATCACATGGGTCGTTAGTCCAAACTCTTATGTGGAGGTTCTAGCTACGCCGCCCGATTTTTGTGACCTCATGATCTACTTATGGCAGAACTGACCCTTAAATTCCCTTGATGTCTACTCGTACTTCCTTAGTTCTATGATTTCATAATTGATAATTGTCACACCAAAAATATTTCTAAATAAATGTACCAACACCATATTGGTTTCACCTTCACACTTTTTGTGTCGCACTTCTTGTGATATGCACTTCTTCTCCCTTCTTGTGTCCTTCCTCATCTTCTATCTTTTTTTCCTAGTCGCAGCTATCAAAATAAGGGTTCAACCAACTCTCATTAATGAGCCCCCTAACTTCCGTGCCATCAAATATTTCCAATTTCACTACTCCTCCATCAGTGATTTCCTTAACCATATACGGTAATAGCCAATGTGTCCTCATCTTTCTTGGGTGCTTAAAAAATTTGTTGTCATACATAAGAACAAGACCTCCGACTGAAAATTGATTGTTCTTAATGTATTTGTCATGTCATACCTTCTACCTTTGTTTTTCTACATTTTGGTGAAATCTTGCATTGAAGCTTCTTCTTCCAAATGGATTAGCTGAAGTAATCTTTCTTCGACAGCATCAACATCTATCATTTCCATGACTGCCGCCACTCTTAAACTTGGTATAATATATTCCATAGGAATGGCAACTTCCTGTCCATATACTAACATGTTAACTTCTTACATGTTTTTCAATATTCCCATAGTACTATAGAAATATTCTTGTCCCAATCATCCCTTTGCTTATTATAGACTTTGGTTGGCGCATTTTCCAGAATCTTGTTAAATGCCTCAACCGCGCCATTTGCTTGGGGGTGAAATGGAGTTGTTTTTCTATGTTGTATCTTGTTACAACATTTTCAAATAATATTTTTCACTTATGTCGCAGATATACAATCCTTGAATGGAATGGCTTCAACCCATCTATTTAGGTATCCAGACACAGTAATAATATACCTCGCTCCATTGTGCTTTCCTGCTAGACTAATAGGTCCCACAAATTCAACGACTCATTTATCACATTCATGTAGTGTGAGTTGTGGTACGAATAGAATTCCATCTCTTCTGTATGGCTTTCCTGTTCTTTCACATACATCTTAATTGTGACAATAATAACAGAGTCTACATGCATGGTAGGCCACCATAACCCTTCCTGTAATATCTTGCGCACAGTTTCCTTTCTCGCATAGTGTCCTCCGACAATACCATCATGTGATTCACTTAAAATAATAGGTCGCTCATGTTCCAAAACAAAATGTCAGAGTATCTCATCACAGACCAGTTTATACAAGTGGCCAGCAATCAATTGGAAATTTGCAGCTCGCGTTACTAATTGTTTCTTCTTTGTTGTTGTAAATTCGACCAGAGCAAAACTTGTAGTTAATAACTGTATGATATCTTCGTATTAATCATCAAAGGAGGTCATGGAAAACAGTTGTGCATCAGAAATATTATTTTCCAAACTAGTAGCTTCTTCTCCACTCTCAATTCTTGATAGGGGATCTGCTCCCAATTTCAATCGGCCTAGTTTGAAAATTATAACAAAGTCAAATTCTTGGAAGAGGAGAAGCCACCGAAAGATCTCCCCCCCCCCCGCCAACAATGGATTATTGACCAAATATTTCAGTGCAGAATGGTCNCCCTAACAAGTAATGTCTAAAGTTTTGCAATGCATAAACAATCGCAAGTCCTTCCATCTCTGTTGTAGTGTAATTATTCTATGTAGTTGCTAGATTTCTGATAGCAAAATCAATGGGGTGATCAATATCTCCTTCTCCTGGTTGTGTTAGTACCACTCCAAGCGCAATAGAGGATGCATCGATGTGAACATGAAATTATTTTTTCCAGTACAGAAAAATAAGTATGGGTGTAGCAGCCATCTTTCTTTCTCACTTATACAGAATCTCTTGACATTCATCTGTCCACTGAAACTTAGTATCCTTTTTCAACAATTTCTCCATTGGGGCAGTAACTTGTGCATATCCTTTGATAAAATTTCTATAGTATCTCATATGTCCTAGTGTTGGTCTTAACTGTTTAACTATGGTAGGTGGTCGTAAGTCAAGGATGATGACTATTTTAGCTGGATCCACCACAATTACACCATGACAAAACACGTGGTCTAACAGAGCCCCAAAAGGTACACAAAAATACACTTTCTCACATTGAGGGTGATTTGGTACGAGCATCATTCTAAGGATTTCTATGTGGTCTTTTATAATACCAATTACTTTCCAATCATCAAAGTAGACTTCAAGAAATTTGTGTATACAATATTTAAATGCAGCAACTACAATTCTAGAAAATATTGTAGGTGCATTCTTGAGTCCAAAGGGCATTATCGTGTATTGGTAGCATCCCCACTCCATTGCAAAGGTATCCTTGTATTGATTCTCTTTTGCAATTATTATATGATGGTAACCCGAGAATCCATATGTAAATGAATACATTTCTTATCCACCAACATTATCCATTACTTCATATGTGAATGGAGTTGGAAATGGATCATGCAAACAAGCATCATTTAATTTCCTGAGATCAACATAGATTTTCAATTCCCCTGAAGTTTTATTGTCTTGTACTACAATTGGGATGATCCATTCTAATTCCTCAACTGGTTCTATTACATTGACCTATAGCACTCAATTAAGTTTGGATTTAACTTTCTATTTGTAACGCGGGTTTAATCTGTATGGTTGTTTTTTTACCGATTTTGCATCAAGCCTCAGGGGTGTCTTCATTTCTCTAAGGTCTGCAAATATGTATTTCATTTCAGAGATCTTTTTAGGGAATAGATCATGAAATTTATGTAATAAGTCAATGATATTTCCCATAGTATCTTCGTCCTTGTAATCTCCAATATTAGCAAACTTTGGGTTTTCAACCGACCCAATATTTACTTTCTTAATATTGAGTGGTTTTAAAAAATAGTAAGTGGTTATAGCAACACCCTCTACTGTATTTATACCTTTTGAATCAAGTATATTTATCTCAAGTGGGTAATCGTCATTCACTTCCTCCGTGAGATTATAACACTCCATCCAGTTGAGTATAGACATGCTCCATTGATGGAAATTCGTGTCTGCGACTGAGATTTATTCAAATGTCTTTTCCTTTATTACCTGTAATGCAACATCTATTGTCACATGTTCAAGTCTTGTGAACTCAAATGTCCGAGTCAATATTACAGCTAATATTTCCCATTCAGTAGTTCATTGTTGCATCTCTTCTGATGTGTACCAACTTCTTGGTACCATTTCCAAAGTGTGGATGAATCAATGAACCTATTCTTGTCATGGATGTTCTTTCCACATCCTACGACAGTGCTCATTATGTTTCCCATGATTTTTCAATACTGCATACTTCTAATCATGGAAACTAATCTCTTCCCCAAATCTGATCTCCATTAATCTCCTACACTGTGTCCATTTGGAGATAGACTGTTTATGTGTACCCCACTATTTAACGAGCGTACCTTTCAGCACATAGTCCAAAGTCGACAATCGCTCTGATTCTGTAATGTTTTCTTCAAATTCTACCAAAAACAATGAAAGGTTAAGTAATCCTTCATACGTAGGAAGCATGCTTGCTTCAACCCCTACCCTTCAGACATATCTTGTGACTCTTGCATGTCTTCGCATAGAGACTTTGTGTAGCCTATTCTGCCAATTTTACAGGGCCTTTCCTGAGTCAGACGTGCGTGATCTTACACTCTGCCAACTCAACTTGCCGTCAGTTATTGGATTGATATAGTCTTTCTTTGAATACATGATGTTATACAACTTATCAAGATAATTGTCTTTCCCTTCGCTATGTATAGGCTCGACATATCTCTTCCCTTCAAGCAGATCAATTGGCGCAACCCCTCTTATTTTAGAATCTTCAATAGATAGGATTCTTTTCTTGAATTTTATAATGTTTTTCTTTTCTATTTCCCTATAAATTCCTATAAGTGCAAGATATGGGTTTGTGTCATCGAAAATGTCAATAACTTCGAAGTTGGAATATGTTCTTAAGCCTTCAAATTCCACAGGAACTTGAGTTAGTCAATCAATTGGTAGAATCTTCAACTGGTTTGCTAGCCTTAGTTGAATAGGAGACCAATACAGTCGCATCTTATTCATGCTCTCCCATGTTTGTCTTGTCAATATGTTGATATTTGAGCCTAGATCTAATATGATATAATCCATATCATAGTATCCTATCTGCGGATTCATTCCAAGTTCTCATCCTGTCTTCAGTTTTTTCCTGATATGATTAACTCTTTTTCCAGGTCACAGGTCTTCTGTGGTTTCTTCTATGAGTGTTGTCAGTTCTAAGACAACATACTTATCATTGATTAGTTCTAAACAACTTTTGAAAATTTATTTAAGCTTACTAACCTTTTTCATTGGTGGCTTCTTGATTAGCTGTTCAAATCATTCAGGCATAGTCTTGACTTGTCCAGATGTCGATGAGTGATTTGTATCAACAAATTATGGCCGCACCTCCAAGAAGAATTCTTTCTCATGTTGGACATCTAATAGATATTTATTTTGTGCCACGGGTCTCTCCTGTGGTTGTCCTTGCTCTGTATTTTGGTCTGCTCCTATCGCAGCACCTCCTCTTGTAACTAGAACAATGTTGGGTTCTCTTGGTTCGACAGAAATCATCTGAATATTCTGGTTGGGATTCAGGTTATTATTCTATGCCGGTTTGGGATTTACGATAGTTCTAGCCTCCCATTTCGCAATAAGTTGTAGAAATTGGTCGAAAGTGTGATCAAATGCTTTACAATATGTAAAAAAATTCGCAGGACTTAGAAAATATCAGGCAAAATTTCCCGGCTGCCCACAATTATAGCATATGACTTGTCCTCTTCCTCAATCAAATTTTCCTCCTAAGTTTTTGTCCTGGACCTCTAAAATTCCCACCCCCGCTTTACAGAGGGTATTGTTGTTGTTGAGGATACTGATTCTACTAGTATTGCAGTTGAGGGTATTGTTGTTGTTGATATTGTGCATATTGATATTGAGGTTGCGCTCATTCAGCTTGCATTTTCTCATCATTTTTCATTTAGTAGGTATCCATTGTCATTTCTTGTAGTAGCTTAAATGATCTGTAGTATTTTTCATCATGACCTAGTGATCTACAAAATTTACAATACATACTAGCAGGTGTGCTTACACTCTTCTCTAAGTACAGACAGTCCTTGGACTTATGGCCCCTAGTTTGGCATATTCTACACCAAGGAATTCCTTAGGTGTTTAATGGGTTCGGTGCATTTGTTGCGACATACTTCATGAGCGTTGGGAAATTGTATTTATGGTGTCCGTTGCATCTTGTACACCATAGTTATTCTTGTAATTCCTTTCCTCTTTTAGTGTCCTCGAGGTACACCGTAAGATTGGCGAGCTGCAACTGAATGCATAATTCTTGAGCCAATGTCTCCAACCGTAGAGCCTTCTAATTTCATTGCTATTTTTAGAGCCTATATCTGCGACATGAGTTTCTGTTGCATCAATGGGATTCATATATGTGGTAACAAGGTGACAATAAACCATTCCTTGTGTTGTACATCTGACATTTCGAACTCACTTTAGCCATTAATGTCTTAAATCTTTGGTCAAAGTCCCAAACAGATTCTATTAGTAGTTGTTTAATCTCTTTGATTTTGGTGATGCAATGTGATTCATACTTTGGATTTTTGAATTCATCTATCAAACCCTGTCGAATTTCATTGAGTGTTTTTGGGACAAATCCTACTGGTACTATGGAGAATTTTATATACCAGTTAAGCACATGACCTCGTAGAGTCATGACCATCTGTGCTTTCTTGATATTCACAAAGGAACTAATGTTGTTCTAGGTCTTCCAAGGGTCGTTTCAATTGAATATTGGTAACTTAATGTAATATCTATCCATTGTATTTGTTGTTGGTTCAGTCAAAATTTTGTTGTTGGTTCAGTCAAAATAAAATTTTGACTAGTCGAACTTCCTTGTCTGTTATTTACAGTGTTAGTAGTACTAGTATTTACAGAATTTCTTGGAGATAAGTCTCTTGATCTTACCTCTCATGGTGTAGTCCAGTTAGTTGTAAGCGCGTTCTTGTTATGGAGCTTCATCTGACTCTTCTGAATATTCATCGCCTTCTAAAATTGGTCGGTATTCTTCTTCTTTGCAACAAGACCCTTTGTCTAAGTATGGCACAATATGGAATCCTTCTTCTTCTGGATCTGCGTTGCAACTCCCTCTTCTTAACATAGTTTTCCTTCGCTTGTCGGACTTGAATCTTCTTCCACTTCTTAAAAATCATGGCTCTAGCTCAGTTCCACTATATCCTGGGAACATCTCACTCTAGGGTTCTGTTGAGACATAGCCACTCTTTTCTATTCATCCTTGTTGCATTCACATAAAAGCATATTTATCCACCTCTTTAAAAATGACAGGTACTTGCTGCGTGGTCCTTGCAAAAAATTTCTCTCTGCCTCATTGTATCAAGTTATTGTGTCAACAACAAACTCATAAATATCTCCTTCTAGGATGTTGTCTATCCAAAAATCCACAGCCCTTGATATAGGGTTGCTTACTTCGTCCAGTTGTTCAATTAACTCAGGAGTCCACTCCCTTGGTTCTCCACCTTGAAAATTTGTTCATTTGGTCGCTAACTTAGATAACCACTCATGTAGCATGATGGAAAATTTAGAAAATAAAATATCCTGGATGTCTATCTAGATGTACCGACCCAACAACTCTGTTGGGTTCCACCGATATCCTTCACTTTCTTTTCGGGAAAACTCTAACTCTTTGGATTCCACCCAGTCCTGGATCATTGTTTTCGTGGGTTGCCACAACATAACCCTCACGACAATAATTTAGGGTCCAGACAACATAAACATTTGTTGGATTTTATCCCTGTCTGTCTATCCCTGGACCTAGGTTTAGTCCCTTCTATTCAGCACAACAAATCTCGATATATCATCCCAACATAGAAGAGCTCCGTCGACAGCACCTCCGACACATATGTCGTCTCACCCAAGATATCTCTCTCTTTTATGGGTAACTGCAAGAACCAAGTTTTCACAGTTGTGTGGGAGGGTGTTTTAGTACCTTGGCTCTACGCCAAGGCTTCCAACAAAGGTCGTGGGAGTGCATTACTTGTATAAACAATGCTTCAATAGCTAAACTGTGATCCCATCTCTCTTTATGCAACTCAAGTAAATAAAAAGTAGGCATGCAACATAATCATGTCCATTAATGCAATGTGGTCATGATACATTTATCCATTTGTAAACAAATATACAACCATTCATTCAACACAATATTCACACATATATGTAAGCTACTTTCAAGATTCATGCATATACACAGGATGTAACATGGAAACCCATCTGGGCAAAAAACACAAGGTTCTCTTCGTCTGGCACAAGGAAATAGATGCACCTTTCATCTGCACACTAAGTTGCAAGCAATGCTCAAGATCTTCTTTTCTATCCTTACAAACTCTTACTCCCTATCATGCTCTCTATTCTTCTCTCTTCTCTCTTTCTACTCTAGTTCTACTAGCGATCCACACACAACCTGGATCGACTCAACCTTCCCTAATCATCTGCGAACTTAGTTGCAAAACCTCTACACTGATTCACTCAATGATACAGAGCCATTAACAAGAACACCTACCTCAAGTGTAGCTCAAGTGTCTTACCAAGAATCTAACTAACAGTCTACAAGATAGAATCTAACCCATATAGAGCTTGGGTTCCTTCTTTTATAACCTTATTACACACTCGATACATATCCCATACATCCTTGTTACAGAATCAACACTAACTCGATACAGGCTCTATACATACTCATTATATCCATCTTACTATAGTAAGTATGTCACTATCTCGACCGACTTACTACATCCACGTAACAAGTTGTCTTTCCTATTCTAGCAACACATAATGAGAGACACTATCAGCCTGATTTACAAAGATTCCTTCATGCATGTGGTTTCCGCCGGATCCAACAGAGCTCGTGCCCACGATTGTTAAGGACGATCACTTTCTTGGCGTTATGCCTTACTGTTGTTTTTTGGCTGTTGCACTATTTGCATGCGTGATTCTATTGATGTTTTGTTACACCTTTTGTCCTTCTGTCATGGCTACCTATCTGGCGCAGCTTCCTCTTCCAAGGCCTTCTCTTTATCTTCTTCTTCTCTTTTACTTCCTCTGTCACAACATCCTTCCCCTTCTCCTTTATGTTTCTTCCTCAGTCGTAGCTCCTTCCTATTCTTCTTTATGCTCTTCTCCATACTTAGGAATAATTCTACATGAATTCTGCCCAACTATTTGTAGGCCCATGTTACAACTGATTTTACCACACAAGGTGGATCACACCTTTATGGCCTTCCCTGTCTCTCTGCAGACTCGTTGGACCCCATGGACCATTTTTGTACCTTTTATGTTTCCAAGATCATCCCTAAAAACATGCCTTATTTGCTATACCCAACTTTTAAACCTATTCTCGCGTATATACGTGGATTTGACCCTCAAACAATCATACATCAGGATGTGTGCAAAAGGCCAAATAGTTACGTAGTTTTCCTTGATGTGGATCCAAGTCACTTGTCTCTTGGCCTTCCATATGCCTTGAGATCGCTCAGATTTGACCTTCCATTACCCTATTGAAGCACTATATAAGGAACCCTTTGGATACATTGAAAAGGGAGGAATTGAAGAGCAAGAAAACTATAGTCCATTGTTGCCATAGCTTATACTTGAGTCTACATCCCTTTGTCCCTTGGAGCACTATGTGTTCTTCCCAAGCTTGCCTTTTCTTGTGATCTTGCTATCGAGAGATGGAGGATTGAAGTGGTGGAGGCCCAGGTGGAGGACTCAGTTTCTCCGATTCGCAGACGTGCCCACAGAGGTTGTCACTATTGTAATCTTTGTTTTATATTAATAGAAATATCTTTTCCTGTCCAATAATGTGTATTTAAACGAGTATTGAATCCATGGATTCTTTTAAATGCTTATATGTTATTGATTATATATGCTAGAGTAGGTCTAACACCATCATATAGAATGCTTGTCTTGTTTGCTGAATGTTGAGAGAGAAAATTGCTAATAGAAGCGAGAGTGGAAAAGCTCAACAGGGATCTACATCAAACATCTGGAATAAGGTATGTTTAGAGATCCTTTAGTGTTAGATATTTGGTTTCTCTTGCATATGGGAAATGATTGATTTCTGCAGTTACTCTGTCTATTGTGGTACCCCAAGCCATAGGAATTTTTCTCCATAACAACCCAACAATAGTTACCGAAAAGCTTATTCCTATCTAGTTGTAGCAAAATAGGATTATGATCAGATATCCTAGACTTCTCCACCAAGGTGTTGTATTTATGCAATGATTGGAGAAGATTTACATTAATAAAAAAATATGTCTAGATGTTTGCAAATACTCTCCTAACCACAACTACCATTAGTCCAAGTAGGTTCCAATTTAGCAGGCACCACATCCACTAGGTAAACTCTCTGAAAAATTTGAGTAAACAAATCAACAACCAAATCCAATCTAGCATTATGGCCCCATATTTCTACAGGGGGCTAAGTGAGATTTAATTCATCCACCACGATTAGATTATTAATTCCCAACAAACCTGAAGGTTTGAGATGATCCCAAAAAGACTCCCTCTCTTTGTAAGGTCCATAACAATTCATAATTGAAACAGACAGGTCAAAGTTTTTGAATCTACCCTCCATGAAAATTCCTCCTTTTGTTTGTAAGGCTTAATTAGAGTTGGTTAAAGCTTCCATAGCTGAAATGGTAGACTCAATGAACATTGAACAATCAATGTACGCCTCTTTTTGCTATTGCTCTGCGAATCAATATGTTGGTAAACATATGGGTTTGTTTCGTTTTCCTGGACTTATAGGAAACAGGTTTTATGGTCTTTAGATGAAGGAAAAGTGTCGACTTGTGCTTATGAAAACCCTAGTCAAAACCTTATCAACCCTAGCTCTACCCCGATTAATTGTCCTTTGAATTTGATTACCTCTTTGAAACAACCCTTAAAAGTATTCTCAAAATATCCTTCTCAGAACGTGGAGGTATCTCTGTATCACATGCTTAGGTTTCAGAATGTACCTATCTGCAACTGAAAGAAAAAGAATAGACATGGAATAACTACTGTAAATGCTGAGTACAAGCCTCTATCCTTGAGAACTAATGAAACTTCTGTCATTCCTTGAAATGGCAACTTGTCCCCAAAGTCTCGGGCCCTTAGAGCAGAGTAGCCCTACGACATTGTTTCCTAATTTCCCTTTTTTTTCCATGAATGCACATGGGCTCGGTCGGGTTTCAAAGATTAGGGCTCTATCCAAGCTTTTAAAATCTATTGTTACGAATGAAATTTTAATACAAGAAACACTGTGTTCTGATTGGCAAGCTATTGAGATAATGTAAAAAAAATTATTACAAGAAACAGTGTGTTCTGATTCGCAAGCTATTGAAATAATGTAACAAAAAATTACCTCATTGAGAGTTTTGTGCAATTAATTCAGTTAGGCTTTCAGGAGGTCTATCATCACCAACTTATGTACATACATATATGTACATCAAATAATTAATAAAAAAATTATATATATTAAATGATTAATAGTGATCTATCAATGTTAATCAATAACTATTATTATAACTTTATATTATTATTTCTTAATTTTTTTTAAATTACTTAATCAATGCTCGAGTGAAGTGAAGGTGCTAGACTTGTTTTCACGAATAATTACAACAATTTGACACACTCGTTGTGGAGTCCAACGACGCTACGATTTATTTCCATAAGAAGATTGTTTCCTTCATGTATATCGGGAAGCCCATATGAAGATTGCTTATGAATTCTTTTCATATGATGAAATATGAAATATTTTTTCCTTCATGTATACGATGAATTCATAAAGATTGCTTATAAATTCTTTTCATATGATGAAATATGAAATATTTTTTCCTTCATGTATACGATGAATTCATAAGGTAACATCACTTAAGCCCATGAAGTAATATCGCTCAACCTAGATTTAATTCTTAGGTTTTATCAAGCATTTAGAGATCAAATCTTTGTAAGTAAAAAAGTCTTTTTAGATATTGCATTTAAGGAGCTATTAGCTTTGATGTGTTCTATATATAGCCATTGAATTGATTCAAACCAAATGACACATATTTTTATTTAAAGTCCATATATAACATCTGTATTATTAATATTTAATATTATTTATGACCGACTTGAGAACGAACATTACAAGATCTCCCCCATACATGATTTTAAAACCATGTGCAAGGCCCTCCTAAAACCATGGGTTGTTTAGGAGGCCTTGCACATGGTCTTAAAACCATATGCATGGCCCTCCTTAACCATATTCAATAAAACCATGGGTTGTTTAGGAGGCCTTCTTTATTTTTATTTATTTAGTTAAGTAGTAACATTACAAACCTTACAAGATCCCCTCATACTGGGTTGTACAAGTAACATGTTTTTGTGTTGTATAATGATGACATAAGGTTAATTTAAAAAGATAAAAAAAATTGTAAAATTTGTGTGGAAGTTATGCCTTAAATTTATATGGTTAATATTAATTCCTAGATTACATAAGCATGATACAAGTGTTGTGTCTAAATTGGTTTTATGGTTGTTCTAAATTCCAAATAAATAATTATAAAAAAAATAAAAAAATTGTTGGTAGTTATGCATGGATAATTGCTAGCTAATGCATGGATAACCAAAAGTTCATGCATCTACTTTGACAATTTGGTGGTGAGTATATGCTTAGTTGATACAAATACAAAGTTAGACCAAATAAAGACTTTATAGTGAGATCATCTTCGAGATTGTAAAAAGCATTTCTTGAACGATACTATAAAATAATGAAGATTTAGCTAAGCAAGACAATTTAGTTGAGTATTAGAATATTTAACCCATACTTATCTTGTGTGGTAATTATACCAATATGTATTTAGATTTTAGAATTTGGGGTGGATTAGATATATGCATGAATAACTTGTAGTTATACATGGGTGATGTACAACTTGTGGAAGACAACCTATTTAACTGGAAGAAGGCCGAACAAGCAATAAATAATTTATTTGTGGCACTTGCCTACCTAGCACAAGTTAACTGATTGACTAATATTTAGTCACATAAGTTTGTTATTTTATTGATTATTGTTGAGTAGAAAGAACCTCTCCGTGAATAGCCTTTTTGAGTGGTTATATTTTAGAATTTGAGATGGATTAGATATATGCATGAATAAGTTATAGTTGATACATGAGTGATGTAGGCCTTGTCCATTTAACTAGAAGAAGGTGAGAACAAGTAATAAATAATTTATTCATGGCACTTCACTTGTGGTCTAGTAACCACAAGTTAAGTGAGTATGCTAGTATTTAGTCACATAAGTTTGTTATTTTATTGATTATTGTTGAGTGGACATAACGTCTACATGAATAGCCTTTTTGAGTAGTTTTAGGAAGTTGTTGGATGATAACTAGGTTAAATGCTAGTTTAAAGTGTGGTTAAGGTATTTTCTCATAGTAAACTTTAGGGTATACTATTTGTACCTTTTTTGCTATTTTTACTAAATCCATGTTACTGAAATCACAAATTTCATTATTCAAAATTGTAATTTTGATTGCAAAAATGAATTCAAAGAACTACAAACATTCCGATTATACAATTTTAAAAATTTCAACCCAATTTTAATTGAAAAAATTACTAATTAATTCCACTTACCCCATTTTCTTAAATAATTAGATGATTGAGATAAAGTAGTTATAATTAAAATAAGGCCGTGTCTATATTCATGTCCGAGATAAAGTAGTTATGATTAAAATAAGACAGTGTGTATATTCATGACAGTGTGTATATTCATGTTGTATTTATATGTGTACAATTATATTGACAGAACTGGATCCTACTATGGGCGGAGGTCCTTTAATTCTTCAATTCGAGATTATAGATCAGCAACCAATGAATCATATCTTTAGAGATGTTGAATAATTCAATGGAGCATACATGGCTTTTCATTAATCCAGCAAATCTAGTGATCATGCAATATTTGACAATGAGAATACAAAAAGGAGTTCTTGGAGCAAGTTCTGTTAACCCCCTTGGAGCATAATCTCTGGACATTCGATGAAATGGTTAACAGTGAATATCGGTGAGCTCTAAAAGATGCAATCTAGGGATGCAGCTTGCGCACTAGAGTGCGTGTGAATTTGAACGTGCTGAGGGAGACGACGGATCTTCTCGCAGTCTTCAGAGGTTGCTGTATTTGCCTGTGATGCCCTAAGATTTCTTATCAATTCACTAGAATGACTCAGATCCAAAATCCTCAAACTGCTGAGCCTATCGATTCCCTTAGGTAATCTTCTAATATTATTACGTCGAACAATTCTCAATACACGAAGTCTGGGCATGGATCCTGGCTCTAACTCTGGTAGTTCTTCCAGCTTATACAGTCCTACGAGACACAACTCCTCTAGAGTCGGAAAAGCATCCACAGATCCAAAGTTGGAACCCAATTCTGTCAGATTCGAGCAATATTCAATTTGCAGGCGCCGCAATTGAGGCATCGTCTCCAGCGGAGGAAGCTCCTTCATCTTCTGGCAATACGATAATTCAAGCCACCTGAGATTTTTAAAGAGGGAAATCCAATTTGGAAGTTGTTGCAGATCCCGAACAGCAAGTCGAAGTATCTCCAGATTCGCCATGGCTCTCATGCCTTCTGGAAGAACCTCTAGCCTTCTGATATTCAAGCGGAGGGTTTTTATCTCAACAAAAGCTCCCATTAATTCCTCTGGAACGCTTACTTCTTTCCTACAATCAATATCCAAGTATCTCAGGTGTCTCATATTGCACAGGTCGGATAAACGCATTTTATGCTCGTCCGATCTCAAGTTTGCTTCATTATGTGCAGGTCGCTGATGCCCCCAAGTCAAATTAGAGCAATTGTACAGATTGAGACTCAAGAGAGAGGTGAGCTCAGAGAAGCCACGCGGAAGATATCTTAAATTATAGCACCATCTTAGACTTATGCGCTCAATACTTTTATGATCGCCCATTACGGAAGGCAGATGCTGTAACTTCCAACACCCAGAGAGATCAAGTATCTGAAGCCTTTTCAGATTCTTCACAGACCTCGGAAGCCTGGTAATTTTCGTCCGTGACAATTTCAAGCTCACAAGGTTTTTCAGGCAGCCTATAGATTCCGGCACTCTAAATCAGTCCAACTGAGGTCAAGTATTCTCAAGCACGGAAGGTTTGTTAGGAATTCATCTGGAACTTGTTTTAGACATCTATTGTCGCGCAACAATAATGTGCTAAGTTTTGGGTAATGAAATCTTTGAGGAAGGGAACTGATATTTTTCTACGACCCTGGAACAGGTGAATTAGAAGGCTGTTAGAATCCATACCCGCAATGTAAATAGCCATGTCTCTTAGGACGTCATGCATCTTGCAACTCACAACACGTCCTTCCTAGTCTTTTTTGACGATGTCAATCAAGCAATTATCAATAAGAATATTCAAGTAATGTCTCCCAATCTCTTCTATGTCAGAGCAGTACCTATTGCAGCTAGTGGCACTTCCCAGTAATCCTTCAGCAATCCAGAGAAGTATGACATATTCGGCATTGATCTCCTCTTCTTCTGGAAAAGCGGCACAGCAGAGAAAACACGGCCGAAGACACAGAGGCAGAACATCGTAGCTCAATCTTAGCTTCGCGAACAGTTCTGTTTCTGTCTGCGGACGAGTTGAGTAAAATCGCTTGTCTGTATTTCTAGGCTGATCCAATGCAAGCCTCCACTGTCGATGATCTTGTTCTCCAACCATTGCTCCTGCATTAGTGTTGAGAGCTTAAATATATATTAAATCTAAATAATATAATGTGGAAATTAATAATTTGTATTTATTGCTTGAAAATAAAAATTTTTATTTAATATTTAAATAATAATTATATTTTCCACGTGAGCAACAAGTAGAGGACAGGAGGAAAGATAGAGGGCACGCGCATGTGGGGACGGGGACAGTTGCCAGCGCTTCCTACACTCAACTGCATGCATAATACATGTGCAAAGAACCTTGGAGCGATAAGAAGGGACAAGGGATGTACGCTCAGACGATTTTGTATTGTGTCAAGGATATGGTTGTCAAGGATATGGTTGGCAAATCAGGTATTGATGGTTCTGTACAGGTGAGGTTCTTGCGTGTCCACATCGACTCGCAGACCATATTGTTGAGTACTTGGTTCAATCATCAGGGGGTTTTACAATGGCAGATGAGCAACTATATGGGGAAAGCGCAAAGGGAGAGAATGGCACTCAACATTCTCAAGGTGGTCTAGGACAAACATCACCGTGTAGGTCTGAGAAAAGCGTTGGTTGGTAGACTCAAGTGTTGTCGTGCAAGGAAGCGAAGGAATTCTCCCAAGCAAGGCCTTTCCACCAAGTCTCTCTGCTTTGTGCCAAGCATGGCGACGCCTCAAAAGGGAGGAAATTATGTGCATTAGAAGCTCTGTTCAACCAGGAAACCATGGAGCACATCTATAAGTCCATAGCGTCGATGGATAATGAGATTTTCGAGGAGTTTAGGCCAAGGCTCGGTCGTGACGTGACCATATCCAATTATTGGAGCTTAAAATTCATTCTCTCTCGCTCCATGAATGAAAGAGAGAGCTTTGTGGATCTGGTCAGGATCACTGTTTGTATTTTCAAAGAGGATGGGGAGAAAGGCTTGGTTCATATGAAAAAGTTTCAGCAGCTTGCGGATCTTCTGTTTCAACAAGGTACAAAGGGCAACAACAACGAGGAGGTAGAATCCGCAAGGAAGGCATAGCCTCTCCTCATGTTCTCTTATGATTGGGTCCTTCTTAGGCCATCTCTATGTCTACTTTCTTGTTTACTTCTTTCATAAAAGTGAGGCTACCATTGTTCAGAGGTTGGGCATTGTATGTTTCTTTTTTGACTACAAGACCATGGTTTGACTCCATGTTTCATGAGTGAGCAATATGTATGTATTATGTTTTGTTATAAAAAATAATAAAAAAGAGTTTTACTTACCAACAATATCTATATATATAATTATAATTATTTAAAAAATATAAAATCTTAACCAATAAATTAAAAAATCTAGTTATTTATGATTAAAAATGTATTATGTGTTACTTTTCTTTTTATGGATATTAAACCTAATATTTCATATCCTATTCACCTCATTATAGCTATTTATGATTGAAAATATATTATATAATATATATTATTCACCTTATTCAAAAATCTAGTTATTTATGATTGAAAATGTATTATGTATTCCTTTTCTTTTTATGAATATAAACCTAATATTTCATATCCTATTCACCTCGTTATAGTTATTTATGATTGAAAATATATTATATATTATATATTATTCACCTCATTCAAGCAAGTTTTTCTTTCTTTGAGAACATAATTATAACTAGATACAAGAAAAAATTAAATAACTATTTTTTTAATTTCCAATCAAAACCATCAAAGGATCAAGCAAGGTTATTTGGGAATCTGGGGTGTACAAGCACCAATGTTTTTTCTAGAGTATGAGACAAGTGTACTATTGAGATTAATTCTATGGCACTCTTCCAAATTCAAAATAAACAACTATAAAACAATAACAGGTAGATACATGGATAACTAGTAGCTTATGAAAGTATAACTAGTAGTTGATGCATGGACAACAAGGCGTTTGTAACTAATTTAGTGACACTTAACTTATAACCTATCAGTGTTCACTAAACACAAGTGCATATTTTTTGTCATATTGTGTTTAGAGTCCACTTGGAAATCTTTAAAACCTTTTAGAATAATTTATATTAGCTATGGAAATTGTATACCTCAATCTATTTGTGCATTTAAAAACACAATTTGAATAGTAAATCCCTATTGAAAATAGAAAACTTAAAATAAATAACTTAATGATTTTTATTTAATATTTAAAAATAATAACTTTTATTTAATATTTAATAAAAATTATAATTAAATAAAGTTATTAAATAAATTATAAAAGGTTAGCTTACAAATTAAAAAACATAATCTAAATATAGTTATTTATGATTCAAAATGTATTATTTATCTTTTTGACTTTTTAAATGTGTTAGGTGAACTAAAATATCATTTTACAAAATATAGATTTTATTTTTTTTCCAAATTTAAAGAAAAGTTATGATATAATGACAAGTTAGAAAATATATGTACGTACTTATATCCTACATCCACTTTTATATCCTCATTTAATGAAATAACTTAAATGTGTATTCATAGCCTCTTTTAGCTCATGCAATATACGACAATGATAATTATTTTTAGTATAATTTTATTTTTATCTAAAATAATCAATTATATATATATATATAGTCAAGATTGAATAATAAACTATATAATACACTTATATTGTGAAAAAAAATGGATGAAGCACTAATTGTCATGTGGTTGTTCTTTCATAAGTAAAAGCAATATTTGTGTAGTTGATTTTCTACATCATATCTTACCTGCTGAGTGGAAATGATGTTACAATCCGGAAATGTATTTCAATTGACATGACGAGATGGGCATATGAGATTTAAAGATCATTTACTTTAAAATTTCATTTTAATGTAAAGTTAGTAGTTGAGTAGAAGTAAATTTTGCATTAATTGTTAATTGGATTAGTAATAACTAATACTGTAATTTACATTATATTATAATTTTGCTAAAATTTAGTGTATGTCAGAATATTTCAACATTCTAAACAATTAAAAAAAGTGTGTTTTTATTTCATTTTCTTCACATTTTCCTTGATAATGGTAGCAAAACAAAATCTATTTAAAATTGTGTGTTTATTTCATTTTCCTCACACTTTCCTTAACCAGGGTAGCAAAATAAAATCCAACTTAGATTAAAAGTCATTTATGTTAAGTGACAACAAAATTGAATTCAATTTACATATGCACAAAATATATATAAATATGATTTCAACTAGCTTCACCTTAAAAAAAAACACAATTCTTTGTTTCGATTTATTCCAGGAATATTTTTACCAACATTTGAAAGTGAGCCAGACTTGAATTAAAGAATGAACCATTCAAATACATGTTATAAGCTTTGATTAGACACCAAACTATCATAAACAAGTTGATAAATATGTAAGTTACACCCATCTAAAACAATCTTGCCATAAAAGGGTGTTCAGAGGCATGATTTAACCTAAAAAAATATATAACCATGATTTGTATATTGTCATAGGCGTGGTTTAACCTAGAAAATATAAGCATGGTGCTAAACAACTAAAGAATAAGAAATTATATAAAGGGACCCAATAGAGTATATTTTTTTTTGTTTAAGTTTAGAAAATTTTCATCAAAATCTAGTGTGGCTATCCAATGATTAAGTGTACACTTGTCAACCCCTTATCTCTCCTCAACCTTATCATTAATTTGAATGTCTCAATCACTAGAGTGGGCATTTATATTTGTATTTATGTTTTGTCACAAAATATAAGTGATAGGAAACTTGGACCTTGTCCTTACCCTTGATCCTAAGACTGCATTGTCTCCTTTTGTTTCCCTTAGTTAAGACCTTGGGTTTAAATTTCCCTTAAGTGACCTTAAATTGATTATGTGTTGACCATCCTTTGCATCTTCAAAGGAAATTTTCTCTTTTTGTATGGTCGACTTAGTTGGCCAAGCATGGTTGTTTCCCATTCTCCCCACTCTTAAAGGAGGCCTTTTCAATTTAATGGACTTTGTTTTCCAATAACCTTTAAGTTACCCTTCCCATGATTTTTTTATGAAGATTCATATCCTCCCAACTCTATTATGTGTATCCCTAGCCAATATCAAGTTCAATCATTTTGTATACTTGTTTATCTTATTTCTAAAAATCCCATTAACCAACTACCCCTCCTAAACATGATAGGTGGCATAAGTATCATAAACATGATATCCATGCCACCAAATACAGTTATTCCTTTAAAAGAAAGGATTTCATTTGTAGCCTTCATTTGTCCCCATCTTGGCATCCTCCTCCATTACCTTTTGACCTATGCATTATTGTCTCTTAAAGGCCTCATGTTGTTCCCTAAACTCCTTTGGGCATACTTCCTTTAAGGTTTCATCCCTGAAAACCTCACCTTCTATAGGGGTTCTTTATGACCTCTCTTTATTCCATATTCAAATTCTTGCTCATCTTTGTTCGTTTTTTAAATGTATTATCTCCCTCTTCTCTATTCCTCCTATCTCCTCGACCATTTTAACCTCCTTCTTTTTTCCATATCACCCTTGTAATTTCCCTCCTCCTTTTAAACATTCTTAAATATGTGAAACCCCATCCTTCACATCATTCATTTTCATGGCTTTCTCAACCCGAGCCTCTCCATTTCTTCTTTTGGTGCACCTTTCCTCCCATCCCTTCCTCCTTTCGGCAGACCCCATCATGTGTCTCATTTCTTGGATAGGACCTATTCTTGTTCATTTGATGGATTCTCCTTTTGACCTCCTTCCTTCATGTACTTTGGGCTTAATGTTCAAATTTGAACCCATACGAGTCCTTCCAAAGGGTTCTAGCCTTCCCTAGAAGTGCCAAGTTAAAATTGCCCTTCATTAAAAATTTAAAATCCTATTTTTCCCAGTCCAATTAAGAAGGGAATGATAATTTATAGCAACAATTCAAAGGAAGATAAACTTTTTAAATTATTCATTAATTATGTTGTTACGCATTTTTTCTAGATAAAATATATTCGCCCAATATTTAGTAGAAAACAATTAAATCTAAAATGAATAGCCGTCCATATATTAATGAGGAAAATGAACTAAAAAAATTTGTGAACCATGCTTGATTATAGTTAACATTAGTTAAGTAAGATTAACCATGGTCACTTATCATTAACTAGGATTCACCATGGTTAACCATGTTTGACTATGATTGACCCTAGATTGAAAAAGGTTCACTATGGTTGTCCATATTTAGCTATCATTGACCATTGTTGACGATGGGTGAGAAATGATGGTTGAATAAGTTTGACCATAGTTTACCATGGTTGAGTATTTTTTCACCATGGTTGATTTTAATGGACCATGGCTAAATTTGATTAACTATGGTTGACTTTTGTTAGTTTACGTGGTTAAATATCGTTTGACCATTGTTGACTTTAATGGGCTATGGTTGAATTTAGTTAACATGGTTGAATTTTGTTATTTTACGTGGTTAAATATCATTTGACCATTGTTGACTTTAATGGGCTATGGTTGAATTTGCTTAACTATGGTTGACTTTAACTAGCCATTATTGACTTTTGTGAACCATGCTTAAATATGGTTGACTTTGTAAAGTTAAGTAATGTAT
>LPNX011101602.1:0-13160 GCA_001517045.1 Pseudotsuga menziesii
TGAGGGCTTCTATCTAGCACATGAGTAAAAAATCAGGTTTTCATCGCCAAATTTGGCCAAAAAGTGTTACCCATCTTCATGGAATCACCCAAGACCAAAGTACTGTCACTCACATTCCAACTTAAGTCTTTATTAATCCAAGTAAAAACCCTCACAAAACCATTCCAGAAAAAAGAGGCCCTGTACACAAGATTTTTTGCACATCTAAGATACCCTAGAAGAGAATAATTTCATGGATATTTGGTTAAAATTACCTGGTTCCATAATCCCTTACCAAGTAATTCCAACCATATACTTCTTAATCGCAAAGAAATACTGAAACAAACCAAATTATTAACATTCCAACCACCATAAAGATATGGTCTAGCAATGACCTCTTAAATTACTAGGTGCATTTTCTCCCTAGAATTAGTCCCACTCCACAAGAAATTGTACATTATTCAATGCAGGTCCTTCATAATAGACACTGGAATCCTGGAAACTGAAACATAATATACAGGGATACCACAAATAACCGAACAATTAAGAATCAATCTTCCTCCCAAGTAAAACAATCAGTAAGACTAGTTTCCAATCCATTTCTCAAATTTATTAATGATCCATCTCCAATCGTTGACACAATAATTAAGAGGTTTCAACCAATATCCCAATTATTTAAATCCTGCCTCAATGAGATCCATTTTGTAAGGAAAAAAATAAACTATCTGAGTACTCACCTCAATCTTCACCCCATGGCACATAAAAGCATATTTATTCGTACTAATCAACATAGCCAACACCAAACTTAACAAATTAAGGACTGAGCTAAAGGTTGCCATTCATCAACCCACCAAGTCTCAAAAATCATGACATCATCTACACAGGTAAGATGAGTAATAGTTAGAATAGATGAAAACTTGATCCCCTGTAGATCACCTTCACACTTAGCATCATCGATCAACAAACTCATACCTTCAAAACTAGCAAGAAGAGTAGTAGAGAAAGAGGAAATCCTTTTCTTACACCCCGGGATGCATTGAAGAAACTAGTCGAAGACCCATTTATGAGCACTGAAAAAATTGTCAAAGAGACACAAACCATAACAAGTTAACAATATCCACATTCATCCCTACCTGGAAATGTATCAACCTCAAAAATCCCAAATTAACCCTATCGTAGGCTTTTATAAGATCCATCTTAAGAATTAATGCTTCCAACTTCTTGGTTTTAATGGTATGTATCACTTCCTAGGTAACTCCCACAGCTTTAAGAATTTGGTGATTTCCAAGAAAATGGTTTCAAATAATCTTGGTTATCAAGGATAGACTAGATTACAAAGGGGTATGGGAAGGAAATTTGAGAAATATGTAGGATCCTCACATTTTGGAAAGAGAGTAAGGAAGGTTGAGTTGAAGGCTCTAGATACATACCCTTCTATACGATAGTGTTCCACCACATCCAGTAAATCACCCCCAACCAAATCAAAGAAATCCATGAAAAATTCCATGGTCCACCCATATGGACCTAGACTTTTGTCCTTTGCAAAAACCATTAAGAAAAGACTCGAATTCCCCCAGTGTCACCTCCCTCCCAACATTTGATTCTTCCTCTGCTGAAAAGTAGGAAGGATGACGATCGACAACCCTGAGCTGATATGTGATCATGGCTTGGGCCTACCTCTTTTAAATGGTTAGAGAAATGCTTAACAACTTTGTGTTTCAGCTGATCGTGATCATGGTACCAATTTCCATCCTTATCTTGGAGGTCCCATATAGAATTTCCATTTCACCTAGATTTTGTAATGCAATGGAAGAATTTAGTATCAGCATCCCCCTATTCAATCTAGACCTCTCTTCTCTTCAGCCACCAAGACATAAATTCATGAGAAATCAAATGTTCCTTACGAGCCTTCAAATATGAAAGGAGAAGAGTATCATCCTGTTATAAAATGCCATAAGGAGACTACAACAAAAGGAGCTGTATATCACGTTCTATCGCCTCCAATTCAATACCAATACTTTGTTTCATCTCCTTCTCTCACTAGACGACCAACTATTTCAACTGCTTCAACTTAAAGTCTAATAACTTCATAGCATCACAATCCTCGGGAGTCACAAAACTATGCCAACCATTCCAAACCAAAAGGATAAAATCCTTCTCACAAATCTAGGAGTGATTGAAATTAAATGGGTACTTGGGCCTTATTAGATGATCCTCCCATTGAAAACAAATAGGGTAGTGATCCAAGATCATCGAAGGCACCAACCACGCTCGATATCGATCTAGCAAGGTGACCACAAATTCAGCTGCGACAAACCTATTTAGACATTTACTAATCCCCTCTTCACCAGCATAGCCATTCCTCTAGGTTAGCCCAATTTTGGCCAAAGAAACATCTACCATATGGGAACACAAAAGCATATGTGATAAGAAATATGTCAAAGGGTTCATACGGGATTTCCCCCCCATGAAATCTTCACATCCGATAAAGTAAAGTTTAAATAACCTGCAATAATGATATTGGAGTTATTTAAAATACCCCCATCCTCAACAACACGCCAAAAAATATCTTTATTATGATAGGGACTGTAACAATTTAGAAAGGAAAGAAACAAATTTGAACCCTTAAAACTTGCCTCCACCAAGATTCCTGCAAATATGAGAAAGGGATTACATTGATCAATATTAGGGTTCCAACCCGACAACAAACCCCTAGACAGTCGAGCCATATCGGTGGCACAAAAATCCCACCCATGTCTGAGCCTTACAAAGGAAAGTAACTCCTGGTCTCTAGAGCACATGGTTTCTTGAAGAAAATCAAATCTGGTTGGATTGAGTCCAATGACATCTTGAGGACCCTTAATTTGGGTGGCCCTCTAAACCCCCAGATAATGGAGAAAAGAAGAATTAACTAACCAACTCGAAGGGCGCTGAAGCTCTAGGTTCCCTATAAAGAGGGGAAGAACCAGGAGAAATGCTCGCTCTTGCAACCTCCTTCATCCTAGTGGAGAGAGCAATATACTCAGCATGGTCTACTTTCACCCCAGAACCATGAGTGATATAGGAGTCCTTAACCTTTTTGTCCTTTCTGATGGTAAAATTATGATGAGGAATCGACAAAAGAAGAAGAACAAAAGGAGAAAGAGGCGGCTTATCAAAATCAAGAGAGAGTCTTTGAGTTTAGGGTCTTTAAAAGAGAGGGCCTCCATCAGGATAAAGGGACAATGACCCCGAGACAATGTCTAAGCCCTCATCCCTTTAAATCCAAGATTAAAGGGGAGGGGATTCTCAAGAGAAACACATGGGGCCAATGAGGTCTCATTTCCTGACTCATCATCCACCGACACAAAAGGGAAAGGAGTTGAATTTTCCAAGATTGCCACACCAGAGACTGAGAAACCAGGGTGGGATGGCTTAAGGGGAAAAGGAGCAAGAGGAGGTGGGATCGACCCCCCCACAGATAAATCCAACACAATATCTAGAGTAATGGATTGGGAATTCAAAGCACCCTCCCCAATACTATCAAAAATAGAAAACGTCGAAGACAACCCTCCTTTTCATTAACATCAATGAACTATAACTCACCCTTCAATAAACCTTCATAAACGGTAGGAAAATTGGAAATGTACATAGCTTTATCCAAAGTATTCTGAGCAAGTGGAGAAGGTACCTCTTGAGCCCCCACTGACTGCTTCAAAAAAAATCCCTCCTTGTCAGAATCAAATGTCAAAGAAACCTTGCCCTAAAGTAATTTGGGTAATTTGATCTTAAGATGTCACATGCATCGAAAATAATGGCATTTAAAATGGATCTTCATATAGTCCAATCATTGGACAAAAACCTTCTCACCCCATAACATTTAATCCTGTCAATAATCGCACTAAGACATGCAATCCCACCAATACCCACACCATCCGCTTATCAAAGAGTGAAACATATTCTCATAAATAGCCACAAATATACCCAAAGTGTTCACCAATCCAATAAGTGCCTCACGTGACCACAACGCCAGTGGAAATGCCGACAGGAGGAACCATAAATGGAACTTAGTAATCTTTTATCTAACGAGATCAAAGTCCACATTCCATCTACTGAGGACCAGTGAACCAAAGCTAATAGTCCACATGCCATCTAGAATATGGCTAGCATCAAAGTGCTCCAAGAACATAAATACCAACCACCCATTCACAAGAAAACTCATAGTTAGAATGTATTGTAAATGATATTGTTGAATGTTGTAGGAGAAGACATTGCAAATAAACTATAGGATAAGTTAGGGAACTTGTCCTAGTTGAAATATCTCATTAATGAGTTGTTTCTTTAGAAGAATTTGTATATTCTAAGGATGTATGAGGGTGACTTAGTAATAGAGAACTTGAATGTGTTCAACATTGTTGTTAGTCAATTCTTGTATGAGGATATCAAAATCACGGCGGAGGAGAAATGTATCAATCTATTATGTTATTTTCCATTTTCATGGGATAACTTGGTCATGTCTATTGGAAGAAATAATACCATATTGAATATCGTCAATGTAGTTTCATATATGTTTTCAGAAGAGATGAGGTGGAAGAACATGGAAGGTTTGACCCATGATTCCATGATAGTAAGAGGTCGATTGATAGAAATAGGAAAAGGTAAAACATATGGTACAAAATAAATTTGAGGGGTAGATCTAAGACTAGTTTTAAATCCTTTGGACCAATGATGAGAAAATGTTGGAAATGTGATAAAGTCAGGCACTATAAACGATATTGTAAGTAAGTGGGAGTTGAGAAAAGGAACTGAGGAATCGCATTCAACTAAATGTATGCCTTCAGCTGAAGATAAAGGAGACTCGTGTATTTGTCCTTAACAAGCATAACAATCAAATCACAACTCTTGGTTGATCGACTATGTTGCATTGTATCATATGAGACCACATAGACTCGTGGTTCTGTCAATATGAAAAATATGATGGTGGTGATGTTCTTCTATATATGATTTATTGACTAGGAGTAGCGGATGAGGTAAAGTTTGACTGATACTAAAATATGGAAGGATATGAACTCTTCCAAGGGTGATGCATATTCTAGGTTTGGATCGAAACCTGATATCTGTAAGTAAGATGGGAAATGTAGGTGTGCAATATATATTTGATAAATATTCATGTAAATGGTGCGAGGAGCAATGCTACGGATGAGGGTAGTTCGATGTGGAACTACTGGGAAGAATGAACACTAATGGATGTGCGAATATAGTCTTTCCTTAATCTGATATCATAATGAACACTAATGGATGTGCGAATATAGTCTTTCCTTAATCTAATATCATATCTTCTTGTCTGGTTGACTCAACCCTGTTGTAGCATAAGTGAACTATACATATTGATGAGAAAGGTGTTTGTGCTATGCACATCAAAGGTATGGTTGAAGGTCTCCCTAGTTGTTGTTTAGAAGTAGACTTATGTGAACATTGTATTTATGGTAAACAAATTCATGTAAGTTTCCCATATAGGGCCACAACGACCAAAGAAATACTAGAGTTAATATATAGTGATGTGTTTGGACCAATACTGGTCCCATCACTAGGGGATCTCAGTATTATGTCTCTTTCGTAGATGACTTCTTTAGAGCGAGATGGTTGTATTTTATTAGAAAGAAATGTGATTTTTTTTAAGTTCCAAGAGTTCGAATATCTTGTATAAAATCAGACTGGCAGAAAGATCAAGGTGCTGAGAATTGATAACGAAGGATAATTCTATAGTATGGAATTCAACTAGTTCTATAGACAACACAATATAGATTGAAAAAACATAAATCCTTACACACCTCAACAGAACGAAATTTTTGAAAGAATGAATAGGGTGCTAATGGAAAAAGAAAGGAGCATGCTTAGTGGTGAAAATGTCGCACAAGGATTATGGGAAAAGGCATTTGACATGGCATGTTAAATGGTGAGTAGGTCATCATTTAAGACCTTGGTTGATAAAACTACATATGAGTCATGGGATAAGGAAAGGGCATCTCTTTCACATCTCATAGTCTTTAGGTGTGATGCCTTTGTGCATGTCCCAAAAGAGAAAACAAGCAAACTTGACAACATGTTTGAGAAATGCATGCTCATTTGGTAAAAATATGGAGTAAAAGGGTATAATCTATGGAATATTGTTACATCGAAGGTTTTTTATAGTAGATATGTGAATTTTAGAGAATTCATAGGTACTTCCATGATTGAAGAAGATAAAAGAGAAAAATAACTAAATTATATAGAATTTTCATGGAATGATGAAAGTCATGATTTAGACGAGTCAACTGAATATGATGAAGAGGTGGAACAATAGACTTTGTTCTCCAAGAGGTTTGGTTGATAAAAGAAAAAACATAAACATTGTACAACCCACCATATTTATGCTCTTATTTTGCATTAACTTCCATAGAAGAGGATCCTAGGTGGGTAAGGGAAGTGATCAAATCGATAGAGTGTAAAAATCGGGTCCTTATGGAAGAATTAAACATGGGATCTAATTGCATTAAATGATGAAGGTCAGCTTGAGAAGTGTGAGGCTTGACTAGTAGCAAAGGGATATTCCCAAGTTGAGGGATTCAACTTTCATGAGATCTTCTCTCATGTTATAAAGTTAGCTTCCATTAGGGTACTTATGTCTTTAGTTGCAACATTTGATCTTGAAATAGAACATATGGACATGAAGATAGATTTTTTCATTGTGATATTAAAGAAGAGATTTATATGAAGCGACCTAAATGATTCATAGTGAAAAGGGGGGAGCTGATATGAAAGCTCAAGAAATCCCTCTATGGTTTAAAACAATCACCCAAGATGTGGTACTAGAAGTTTGATATGTATATCCAACAGCTAAGTTTTGTGAGAATTTGTGATGATCACTACGAGTATAGAAAGAAATACGATGGTAACTTATAAATGTAATTTTGTATGTCAACAACATGTTTTTGGTAGGAAAGAACATAGATATGATCAAGTTGGTGAAACTATTACTATCCTCCAAGTTTTACATGAAGGATCTTGGTGCATCTCATTTCATTCTTGAAGTGGAAATTAAAAAATACCAAGTAATTATAAGTCTCTGGTTAAATTAAAGTAAATATGTTGAGATATTTTTGAAATGCTCGAACATGTAGGAGTGCAAAGTTTAGGTTAAGGTCCCTACTCTTATAAAATTTAAATTATATGTTGAGCAATGTCCTAGGACATAGGAAGAGATAGAGTACATGGCACATGTCTCCAATATTAGTGTTTTTGGTAGTCTGATGTATGCAATGGTTTGTACTCGACTCAATATTACCCATGAAATGGGATTATTGAGTAGGTACATGTCAACAACAAGGAAAGAACACTGGATAGGTGTTAAAAGAGTATTCAAGTATTTGTGTGGCACAACGGATTATGCAATCTACTACCAAGGAAAACTTGAAAATAATAAAACAATAAGTGTACATGGTTTTGTTGACTCCGATTGGGATGCAGATCTAGACCATAAAAGGTCAACTAGTGGTTATGTTTTCAATTTTTTCGGTGGAGTAGTCATTTGGATGAGTAGGAGGAAGTTGGTTGTTATATTGTTGACTACTAAGGATGAATACATGGTAGATTCTCATGCAAGAACAAAGACATTCTGGTAGCAAATATTGTGTCCATAGGTTGGGTTTAAAAAACAAGCTATTATGTTCAATTGTGAAGGTCAAAATGCAATCTTCTTGGCAAAGAACCTAGTGTACCATTCAAAGACAAAGAATATTGATATAAAGTACCACTTTGTGAGAGAAATGGTGAAGAACCAGAAAGTGTTGTTGGAAAAGGTAGACACATTGAAGAATATTGTAGACTCACTAACCAAGTCTATGAGCATTGAGAAGTCAACTTGGAGTAGGGAATCAATGGTCTTTCCATCCCTAGTTAATTAGTGAACTAGAGTTATGAAATGTCGTATGTATGAAAACAAAAAACAAGTGGTATAATGTTGGGTATGTTATATTCTTTGCATATAAATCAACAATTGAATTCAATAGTCAATTGGTTAACAAGTCTATTGGAATTGAAGTTGATAGATAGTGGCAGTCTAGTTGACTTGCTGACAAGAATAGTCGATTAGTCGAAAAAACTAGACGAGTATAAAGAGGGAAGGAATTCAATGAACAATTGGATGACAAGAAGCTCAACTGACATCTAACAAAATTTGTCCTAGTCAATAAATTATAATAGAATAACTAAAATGTTTTAGGTAGTCATGGATCATCATTAATGAAGCAGTTAGTTAAAACTAATTTGGTTGTCATGTTAGTGTTAACCTTGACTTGGGATTGAGTCAAAGGTGGTTAAGTCTAGCACATGGTTTGGGCACATGGTTTGTTGTAGCCCATGGTATTGTCCCATGATATTACATGTGATGAAGCCTTTATAAGGCTTGAGGAGGCTCAATTGTAAAGTGGCCTGGAGGTGAGCGGTGGCTAGCTCACTTGGCTCAGATGGCCCGTTTTGGTCATGTAATGAAGATATTCACTGGTGCTGGTTTTCCCTGCTTGGGGTTTCCAAGGCATATTGTGTGTCATATTGAATTGTTGCTTGAAATGTTTATTTTTCTCGCATATTGTTATATATTGTTGCTCATTATAATCCTAACAACTGGTATCAGAGCTCAGGGAGCTTGTATGAAGGGAAGAAATGGATTGTGGGAAACCTGTGAATTCTAGGGAGAGCTATAGGGAGGCTCGGGGGGATGGTCCACCCCCCGCCCTGAATGTTTATGGGGGTTCAAGGGCTAAAGCCCCCGAGAAAAAAAAAATTGGCTCATTTTTTTTAAATCTTTGGAGCATGAAGAAGAGATATTCTGAGCTTTCCCATGTGAAGAAGATTTGCGTGAAGGGATTCAATAGATTTGTGGATCATATCGACAGAGGTAGTGCGCATCCATGAGGAGGAAGCCAATGAGCACTCCCAACCAAGAGAAGAAACCCATGGTGGAGGTCTTTGAAGAAAATATCATTGTTGGAAGTGTTAGAGGATGATCCATATGGAGATTGGTGCCCACCTACCTATTCCACTAGCTCAAAACAATTGTCCATTGTGGCAGTTTCCTAGTTATTTTTCTACGGGTTTTCAGGGCCGTTTTGAGGCCCTAAACGAGGTTTTTTGGCGATTCGGGGCCAAATGGTTGCTATCAGCATTCATTTGGCCAACCAAAAGTTGTAAATATTATATATACCTTTCCAAAGAGCTATCGAATGCCCAAATCAGAGATCGTATGCAAAAGTTATGACCCCGGAAAGTTAACTGTTCAACTTACCACCTTGGGGCCGCAAACTTTATGACAGTTCATCTCCTAGGGTTACGTTTTGGACTTTTGTGGTTCTCACCCTCATTATTATTATAAATAGGCCCCTTTGGCCTCATTTTGTATTCATCTTAGCACGGATGAGCGTAGCAGCCACATCTCTTCTCAGAGATAGCTACCACCATTCTAGCAATTGTATTACAGTCTGTTCTATTTCCGCCATTTAATAGAATATGTGTTTACTGTATCTCTGTTATCTTTGCAAAATGTCTGTTATTATGATTATGTATATGTTCATTCATTTCGTTCATGCATAAATCCATATTAGAGGAATACAAGATCACAGTACATTTGGAGAAGCTGTCGTGTGGGTCAAGAGAGCTAGTGTTTCTTTGGATCTACTGTAGCTGCATTAAATTTTATATCTATGAGAGTGTGTCCACGGATTAAATCATGTTTGTAAAGAGATGACAATGCTTTCATTTGTAGGATGAGTGAGGAAGGAAAGAGTCGTGAAATGTCCTGAGAAGACCGACAAAGAGAAGGGAGGTTGAAACCATAACCGCATAAGAAGATAATCCACCGTTGCAACTGCCACTACTAGCCATATGTGAAGAGGGATTTGATCAATGAGGAGTCAATCTAAGAAGAAGAATCCATCCCATGGCTCACCATGGTAAAAAAAATTTAAAGGGAACTCCAAGGTAGATCGTGCATGCTGTGTAATGGAGAAGATTCCTTGGTGTCATAGAAGAGGGTAGCGACCCATTGTTATCCAAGATATGATTGGCATAAAGAGATAGAGTTCTTAGATATGTTGAGGGTTTCCAAGGCCGCTAGTGTTAATATTTGATTGATTGGCTCGGGCTCAGCTAACTGTGATGGAAGAAGAGATGGGAAGCTTGTTGAAGGCACTAAAGCATAGAGGCCACAAAGGAGAGCCAATGATCCTATGTAAGGACCAATCAAAGCCATGAAGGAGAAAATTCCCTCTGATTTACTGCAAGATACCAATGCATTTTGAGATTTGCTGAAGGACACAAAGATTAAGAATGTTGATATAGATGAGTGGTAAAGCTTACTAGTTTGTTTGTGAGGCTTGTAAATAGTAAATTTATGTGTATTGTGTGTGTTTTCTCCATTGTTAAATTATGTTATGTCTAAGTGTTAAAATCATTATGTGTAGTCATTGTAATTGGTATTGAAAACTTTGACAAGAATTTCGCATTTATTCTCTTTTATAATCACTAACACCCATGTGGTATTCTTTGATTCATGAATTTTCCATGTAGGTCATAGAACAAAAATGTCACCACTATATGTGGCCACATCCTTTCCTAGGCAAGGCATAGTCCTTGATATTGAGATCTTCTTCTTTCTTTAGTATTTGGGATGAAAAGAGAGGAAGATGGAAGGAAAATATGAGTGACTCCTTTCTCTCATTTTTCATATCAAATGCAAAGCCATAATCCCCTTCTACTCTTCCCTTTCCTTTACTTTTATTAATCTTTGTAAGACTTTTATTTGTGGAGTGTGAAGTACAAAGTGTGAACTAGTCTCCCCTTTGAATGGTTGCAAAGTTAGTTGTGCCCAAATTGTGCACACCTATCTACTTTGTTGATTCACCTTTAGTTTAATGTGCAAAGTGTAATGACATATCTAAGGCTCTACTCCTATTTTCCCACACCTCCACATGTTCTTATATAACATCACCTGATATATTATCCTTTCCTTTGCTTCCTTTTGTCTTGCACTTTACTTTACTATGTAGAGTGCATGACATGTAGCTAAGGAGAACTCAAACTTATTTGCACCTCCTAAAATTTAAGGCATGAAAATAGGGATTTGGAAAAGGTTTCAATGAAGGATATAATTCCAATAAACCTAAATTCATTAAGACAAAGCATTTTTTAGTTAATGATCCATATCAAAATACTAACTCATAAATTATCTCGAGGTGTTTTACTACATAAAACAATACACACGAAAATTAAATTTAATTATTTTAATTTCATATAGACAATAAAGCTAAAACAGGGGTTGCAGGAGTCGAGGGGTGCTGATAGGACTCAAAGAACTTCCATAAATAAAATATACATGCGACTTGGCACTGCCTCAAACAACCAAGCGAAGGAGCTATCCTTATGGAAGGATGTTGAGATGCAACGGAAAGAGGTTGTAAGAACATTACCATCACCAGGGACATATAGACTTTAATTCAGTGTTTAATCCATAAATATCCTCCCAAATACCCTCACCTATGTAGGATAATCCTTTGAGGTTTTTCAAGTAGTGGGAGCTTCAGAATTTTCAAGTATATCAAGTCATAAGGAAAAAAAACAAGGTGGAAAATTTTCAAACCAACTTTGCATGTTCCATTAGAGAAGGTTTACGCAAGATTGGGGAGGACATTGTATTATATTACATTCCCTAATATGGCCCCTTTCCCTTCCCAAGATCAACCTCTCTTAAATTGAAATGACAAGTGTCAAAAGACATGATTGTTACGATGTAAGGTGGAGGTTGAGCATCGTCCTATGTCAGTATAGATCAAGCATGCAAGCTATTAAAATAGAGAAAATGATAAATCCTAAGTCTCTTCATCTCATAGTTTAAGCGTGTGGAAGCACGTCAAATATGGATTCATAGAAGGTTGGAGATCACTTCATAATTATAATACAAGATTGGAGGGTGAGTGAATTCAATATCATCAATGGATAAATTTCAATTGGTCATTTTATAGGAGCCGACTAGTGGTGGGTATCAGGGTTTTCTCTCCTATCACAAATCAATCCAATATAGGAATGGCAAGCTCTAGCTCTCGCTTTATGATGTCCCCTATCCAGAACAAGAGGCATATAGAATAATTAGAGGAGAAGGTGGTACTTTTCCTCAGTGACATAGAAAGGTGGAAGCACAATATGGAGTAGAGGACTAAGGAAGAGATATTGAGGGTAATTCAGTGCTATGATGTTTTGATCTCCTAGTGAGAGAAATTAAATTCAAAAATCACTATGATGGAAGTGGAAATCTAGTGCCTTCGTCGAAGAGGACGAGAATAAGGGAAGAATATCATAGAATCACAAGAGATCATTTGCAGATTGAAGACAAAGACGGAGCCAAGTTTAAGGCATGTGGAGAAAAGAGTGGAATCATCTGTGGTATCCCTAAATACTTTCCAAGGCATAGAGCATGGAGAACCCTCATTGAACAAGAACCTAGTCTCCCCTAAGTGTCCATATCCCAACTACAATCAATCCACAATTCTGAGATAGGATCCAAGTCCTCCAGTTTTTTCCAATTACCATGTGTTGCAAGTGCAAATTTTTCCATAATAGTTCCATAAGAATTTATACTACCAAGTTAGCAAAAGTAGGCATTAGAATTAGGCAAAGATGGACCAAAACCAGGGAGGATTAAATTTTGAATTTGGGCAGACTGATTTAATGGCTAGGTTTTTGTATCAAATTTGGCTAGAGGGTTTGGCTGCAACTTCTTTTTATATAAATTATTTTGTTTATGTTACAAAAAAAACTAAAACCACTTATGCTTCATTCTATCAAGCGTCGAGAGGGATCAAATCCTCAGCTCTATCAAGGGCCAAGAGGCATCAAATCTTTGGAGGTGTAAACCTCTTCTTAAGTATTGCACTCAACTATCATTTTTTGTGTGATTCAGACCAAAAGACACATCTTTTTATTTAAGTTCGACATATAATATTTTTATTATTAATATTTAATACTATTTATGATAAGCATATAAAATTTTATATTATTTTTTATTTTGTTAGAAAAGAACATTACAACATCTCCCCCATACATGGTTTTAAAACCATGTGCAAGGTCCTCCTAAAACCATGGGTTGTTTAGGAGGTCTTGCACATGGTCTTAAA
>LPNX011101602.1:13426-54431 GCA_001517045.1 Pseudotsuga menziesii
CTATAATTATAAAAGAAATGCAAATTAATTATTTTAGGGCTAGGGTTTATCTTTACCATAATTAGTAAAGATAAATTTACCTTTTTTCTTTAAGGAGGCGATTGTTCCTTTGGAAATTTGCTCACTGGGTGGTATCTCCACCATGATAAATGCTGGTAATATCTTTTTCTTTGCCTGATTTACATTTGATTTTCTTGAATTATAATCTTGAACATGTTGGATTTGCCTTAATTAAAATGTTGAAACAAGCATGCATCCCTTTTTTCTTTGCCTGAATTATAATCTTGAACATGTTGGATTTGCCTTAATTAAAATCTTGAAATAGTATGCCTCCGTTTTTTCTTAATTTTGTTTTTACAAAAACCAAGTTTAGAGAAAACGTTGATTTAAAAAATTCAATTCCGCCATCAGTTGGTGTAATTTTTCCACTCTAGTTTACTTGGGTAAGAAAATTCAATTCCTCCTCTGCTTGATTTGGATGAGCAGCAACCAACAAACATGCGATTAATATTCAATTGTTGTTGATTGGGTTTTTGTAATAGTGTTTGTTGCTGGTCACACGGTGCCAATCCTTTACATTAAACCAATCCTTTACATCAAATACCAAGACAAGATGGATTTGATTTCCATCAGTGCAAGTGAGGAAATGTAGAAACATTATAGTACCTTCTATGACAAAGTGATCAGCCAGATTCCAAGACATCCCGTGAAGCCCAACAGAAAGAAGTAGGCCCACTTTATAATGACTCGCCATGCATGCACTAAGCAATGTGAAATTTGTGCACTAAGTAAGTACAACCACTTATGTTTTGGTTGGTGAATGTCAATAGATCCAAATCCTCAGCTCTACATCTTTGGAGGTGTAAACCCCTTCTTAAGTATTGCACTCAACTATCATTTTTTGTGTGATTCAAACCAAAAGACACATCTTTTTATTTAAGGTCAACATATAATATTTTTAAGGTCAAGTAATGGTTTTCCCCGCTTGGGGTTTCCAAGGTATATTGTGTATCATCTTAAATTGTTGCTTGAAATGTTTATTTTTCTCGCATATTGGTATATATTGTTGCTTGTTATAATCCCAACAACTGGTATCAGAGCTCAGGGAGCTTGTGTGAAGGGAAGAAACGGATTGTGGGAGACCTGTGAATTCTAGGGAGAGCTATAGGGGGGCCCGGGGGGTGGTCCACCCCCAGCTTGAATGTTTATGGGGGTTCAGGGGCTGGAACCCGAGAAAAGAAAAAAAATCCCGTTTTTTTAAATCTCTGGACCATGAAGAAGAGATCTTCTGAGCTTGCCCATGTGAAGAAGATCTATGTGAAGGGATTCACTAGATTTGTGGATCATATCGACAGAGGTAGTGCGCATCCGTGAGGAGGAAGCCAATGAGCGCTCCCAACCAAGAGAAGAAACCCGTGGTGGAGGTCTTTCAGGAAAATATAGCGCTGGAAGTCTTCGAGGAATACAGATGATAGTACATTTGGAGGAGCCGTCGTGTGGGTCAAGAGAGATGATGTTTCTTTGGATCTACTGTAGCTGCATTAAAGTTTATATCTATGAGAGTGTGTCCTCGGATTAAATCATGTTAGTGAAGAGATGTCAATGCTTGCATTTGCAGGATGCGTGAGGAAGGAAAGAGTCGTGAGATGTCTTGAGAAGACCACCAAAGAGAAGGGAGGTTGAAACCCTAGCCGCATAAGAAGATAATCCGTCGTTGCAACTGTCAGTGCTAGCCATATGTGAAGAGGGATTTGATCAAAGAGGAGTCAATCTGAGAAGAAGAATCCATCCCATGGCTCACCATGGTAAATTGTTTTAATGGGCACTCCAAGGTAGATCGTGCATGATGTGTAATGGAGAAGATTCCTTGGTGTGATCGAAGAGGGTGGCGACCCATTCTTGTCCAAGATATGATTGGCGTAAAGAGATAGAGTTCTTAGATATGTTGAGGGTTTCCAACGCCGCCAGTGTTAATATTTTATTGAGCGGCTCGGGCTCAGCTAACCGTGATGGTAGAAGAGATGGGAAGCTCGTTGATGGAACTGAAGCATAGAGGCCGCAAAGGAGTGCCAACGATCCTGTGTAAGGAGCAATCAAAGCCATGAAGGAGAAAATTCCCTCTGATTTACTGCAAGAGACCAATGCATTTTGAGATTTGCTGAAGGACACAAAGATTAAGAATGTTGATATAGACGAGTGGTAAAGCTTATTAGTTTGTTTGTGTTTCCTTGTAAATAGTAAATTTATGTGTATTGTGTGTGTTTTTTATTGTTAAATTATGTTATATCTAAGTGTTAAAATCATTATGCGTAGTCATTGTAATTGGTATTGAAAACTTTGACAAGAATGTGGCATTTATTCTCTTTTATAATAACTGATACCCATGTGGTATTCTTTGATTGATACCCATGTGGCATTCTTTGATTCATGAATTTTCCATGTTGGTCATAGAACAAAAATGTCACCACTATATGTGGCCACATCCTTTCCTAGGCAAGGCATAGTCTTTGATATTGAGATCTTCTTCTTTCTTTAGTATTTGGGATGAAAAGAGAGGAAGATGGAAGGAAAATATGAGTGACTCCTTTCTCTCATTTTTCATGTCAAATGCAGAGCCATAATCCCTTTCTACTCTTCCCTTTCCTTTACTTTTCTTAATCTTTGTAAGACTTTTATTTGTGGAGTGTGAAGTACAAAGTGTGAACTAGTCTCCCCTTTGAATGGTTGCAAAGTTAGTTGTGCCCAAATTGTGCACACCTCTTTGCGTTGTTGATTCACCTTTAGTTTAATGTGCAAAGTGTAACGACATATCTAAGGCTCTACTCCTATTTTCCCACACCTCCACATGTTCTTATATAACATCACCTGATATATTATCCTTTCCTTTGCTTCCTTTTGTCTTGCATTTTACTTTACTATGTAGAGTGCATGACATGTAGCTAAGGAGAACTCAAACTTATTTGCACCTCCTAAAATTTAACGCATGAAAATAGGGATTTGGAAAAGGTTTCAATGAAGGATATAATTCCACTAAATTCATTAAGATAAAGCATTTTTTAGTTAATGATCCATATCAAAATACTAACTCATAAATTATCTTGAGGTGTTTTACTACATAAAACAATACACACACAAATTTAATTTAATTATTTTAATTTCATATAGACAATAAAGCTAAAACAGGGGTTGCAGGAGTCGAGGGGTGCTTATAGGACTCGAAGAACATCCATAAATAAAATATACATGGGACTTGGCACTGCCTCGAACAACCAAGCAAAGGTGCTATCCTTATGGAAGGATGTTGAGATGCAACGAAAAGAGGTTGTAAGAAAATTACCACCACCAGGGACATATAGACTTTATTTCAGTGTTTAATCCATAAATATCCTCCCAAATACCCTCACCTATGTAGGATAATCCTTTGAGGTTTATCAAGTAGTGGGAGCTTCAGAATTTTCAAGTATATCAAGTCATAAGGAAAAAAAACCAGGTGGAAAATTTTCAAACCAACTTTGCATGTTCCATTAGAGAAGGTTTACACAAGATTGGGGAGGACATTGTATTATATTACATTCCCTAATATGGCCCCTTTAGGCTTCCCAAGATCAACCCCTCTTAAATTGAAATGACAAGTCTCAAAAGGAATGATTGTTACGATGTAAGGTGGAGGTTGAGTATCGTCCTATGTCAGTATAGATCAAGCATGCAAGCTATTAAAATAGAGAAAATGATAAATCCTAAGTCTCTTCATCCCATAGTTTAAGCATGTGGAAGCACGTCAAATATGGATTCATAGAAGGTTGGAGATCACTTCATAATTATAATAGAAGATCGGAGGGTGAGTGAATTCAATATCATCAGTGGATAAATTTCAATTGGTCATGTTATAGGAGCCAACTAGTGGTGGGTATCACGGTTTTCTCTCCTATCACAAATCAATCCAATATAGGAATGGCAAGCTCTAGCTCTCTCTTTATGGTGTCCCCTATCTAGAAGAAGAGGCGTATAGAATAATTAGAGGAGAAGGTGGTACTTTTCCTCAACAACATAGAAAGGTGGAAGCACAATATGGAGTAGAGGACTAAGGAAGAGATATTGAGGGTACTTCAGTGCTATGATGTTTCGATCTCCTAGTGAGAGTTCAATTAAATTCAAAAATCACTATGATGGAAGTGGAAATCTAGTGCCTTTGTTGAACAGGACGAGAATAAGGAGAGAATATCATAGAATCGCAAGAGATCATTTGCAGTTTGAAGAGGGAGATGGAGCCAAGTGTAAGGAATGTGAATCAAAGAGTGGAATCATCTGTGGTATCCCTAAATAATTTCCAAGGCATAGAGCATGGAGAACCCTCATTGAACAAGAACCTAGTCTTCCCTAAGTGTCCATATCCCAACTACAATCAATCCACAACTCTGAGATAGGATCCAAGTCCTCCGATTTAAAGTGCAAATTTTCCTGTAATACTTCCATAAGAATTTATACTACCAAGTTAGCAAAAGTAGGCATTAGAATTAGGCACAGATGGACCAAACTGGGGAGGATGAAATTTTGAATTTGGGAAGATTAAATTAATGGCTAGTTTTTTGTATCAAATTTGGCTAGAGGGTTTGGCTGCAACTTCTTTTTATATAAATTATTTAGTTTATGTTATGAAAAAACAAAAACCACTTATGATTCATTCTAAACATCCAGAGCTAACCTAAAAATTCAAATTTCCCATTGACTTTCAAGAGCCAAACTCACTATTAGAAAATAAGAGATTTCCATAAATAACATTCCTTAAGAAATTAGATGCCATACTATGTATAAGGGTTCAATGATCAAACTGAAATTGGATTTCCTAACGCTTCTTGGTGTTTGACAATTTGACATAACCCATTTCCTCCATTCACTATGTTGACCAAGTGGGTGACTAAGATAAAAAACAAAATGTAGCGTCTCCTCGTAGAATTAATTTCGCCTACATAGAAATGTTCATATTTATTGGATGCCACATACTTAATAATGTCTATGCGCTATTGAGGTTATGGGGTACATCCAAAAAAACTACAAAATTTCTCAATGATACCAAATTGTAATAGATCCATTTTCCCATAACAATACCCTTCAATTACACCCATGTACACATTTAGCTAATTTAAAATATAATTCATCATTTATGAGAATACATGGAATTATTTACAACTTATAAATATGAAAGTACAATATATTACACATAAAATTATTTCTCATAATAAAAATTGCATCTCCTTGATGATTATTGCCTCTTATGAGTTACCCATAAATCTAATTACAACTATTTCACACAACTAGAGTTTAATTTTAAAAAAGAGGCATAGATATCCCCTCTGCATTACAATTAATGGTTGTAGCAACCTTTCAAATATCCAATAAATATCCAGTAGACATCCCATAATGACTTCATTCTTCATTGCTTATTTCTAGCCTTCTATCTTCACGAAATTTTAAATTTTCCCTAACCCTAAGTGAATGTTGTCCTTATGTTCTCAAATAAATAAATTGTGATTTAATTTGCAAAAGATAAATTCTTCACATAGAAGTAGTCACACATATAGTTGTAAAACTAAAAATGGAAGCATAAACACAATACATATATAGTTTACTCCTACAAATAATCTTTTCATTAATAAATCAAAGTGTACAAGGAAACCTCCACAAGTTGTTAAAAATAATAGGTGTATGGTACACTCAAATGAAGCAAATATGCATACCTTACTAACTAGAACTACCTACTAGAGACTAAGAAAATGTGTGTTTCCTACTACCTACCTTACAAGTTGTTTGTATGATTGTATGGAATCCATATCATTGTACACATATGTTTGTAAGGATATATACAACTATATGGACCATTGGCGTTTCTACCTTCTGACTGATTTATGCCTTGTTGTTGAACTAGATCCTCTATGACACTCTAAATCGGCTCGAACAAACTTTCTTTGAGTAAATAATGAATGTTTCTTAACCCTGTATCTTGACTTGCATTTATACTTGATATGAAAAACTAATATACCAAAACCATGACCTCTCCGTGAGATATACGATTGAAAATAGTCTCAATGACTAACATATTAACAATACACTTTAATAGACTCGGTAGCTAAATATAATACTAAATTTATTTCAAAATTGAATTAAAAAATAGAATTGACTCAAATGACTTATGGCATGTTTGATACTAAACATATGCGTAATTACCTGCCCATGATATAATCTTCCACAATCCCCCTTAGCAAGGAAGGAATTTTGCACCAATACAAGGTTGTTTCTGAATGCCTCAAGCTTCCCTTTTGCTAAGGGTTTTCTCAAAATATTAGTAACCTATTTATTTGTGGGTACATACTAGATATTTATTGATCCGTTCTGAATATTATATGAGATGAAGTGACATTTGACCTTAATGTTCGAAGTTTCTCTTAATATATTATATCATAAAAAAAACTCAAAGGAAGAAATCATATTTCTATTCAAAAAAGAAAATATATATATTCTTCATAATAGTCAAAGAGGGGACTATCATCAAGTATAAGAAAAGACTATTCCTATACAGGGCTAAATATCATGAGGAAACTCATAGGGGTTCACAAGACTTCCTTTTTGGAATGCAAAAGGAAAATGAAAACATTACATTCTTGAAATTTAAGTCCTATTTAAGATTGAGCCTCCATCTAAATCTTCAATTATTAAGATTATGTATTGAAAATTGAGACCTTTTTAGCCTAGCTCGTCAGCTGTAACATTAAACTCCCTATATATATGTTGGAAACTAATGAACTAAAATGAATTGGAGATTAATTTAATATGATCCACTAGGACATAAAAGCATATCCTACACATTTAAATATCCCTTCATACATTTGTTAACAAACTGCAAATACCCCAAAACTTTAAGTTCATGCAAACCACGACTATCTGCAACCTTTAGAAGATGCAAAAGAGATTGCAACTCAACCCAATTGTTAGACCCATAATCATTACACCATTTTTCCTCCAATGAAGAATGCTCAGAAAGATAAAAAAACCAATACCACATCTCCCTCCATTCTCTTAACAAGCACTATCAAAACATGCCCAAAGGAATGAAGACGCCAAAGAGAATGGATGGATTTGTCTCTTCCTTGCGAATTTATCAATTTTTTTATAAAAATTGAAGATATCATTAACCTGACCAATCAACAGAACAATATGAGGGGATTTGTATGAAAATACTACTTTATTTTAGGACAATCATACACCCCAAGATATAAGAAAAGGTATAGGATGGAACTTCTTCAAAATATGATTCTTGAAATAAATAAGAAAATTGGAACATATGGAACTACCTATCCAAATATTCTTCTATTTAAAAACGCATTCATCTTCCTTCCAGACCTCCTAGACAAAGGGGAACTCCAAAAATACATGGACTATTGATTCCTCGGCATGTTTGCACAACAAATAGGCACTTGGACCAAAACAATTCATCTTCTGCAATCTGTCCCAAGTAAGCACCTTGTTGTCTAAAATGAGCCACATCTATAAAAAATCTTTAGGAGAAACCACCATCTTTCATATCTTCAACCACTGTACCTACTTAGGAGGAAAATACCTCAGAAACATAGAATCATAACCCATTTTAGTAGAGTATTTACCTCCTGAGTCATAAAAAATATGATCTAGAGAATATTCCTCTCCCTTTAAATGGATATGACCTTTATATCAGGAATGAACATAAAGGTCTTAAGCATGATCCAAATCTCCATCTAATCCTAGTTTTCGATAAAACAACCAACCTTCATTCCACATATTGGTAATAACAAGATCATCGAATTTATTAAGTGTTTCTCTTCTTGAAACTTGGAGAAAAGAAATGAGATCCACTGGCAACATAAACTGATCTTTTTTTCCTATGATGGAATATGTAGCCACTCTAACGAACTTACCATTCCCTACCTTCTAGGACAAAAAACTTCCTATGATAGGGAAAGCTCTGGAAATGGATTTCCAATGATTGGAGGAATTGAAAATACATTTATCCCTCCACTTGATACAATCCAACATGGACCTAGGAGCAATGTACTTAGCCACTAAGATTGATTTCTACAATCCTTCTATTGTGATAAAATTCCACATGGACTTAACATCCAACGCTTTGTTGAAATGGAATATATTATTCATACCCTTTCCTCCTTGACACTTAGGAGTTGCTACACTAGACCATTTAACAAGATGGAATCCATGATATTCACTTTGACCTCTCCAAAGCTAGTTGAAACAAATATTTATTATTCTAGAAAAAATCCCCTTATGTATCTATTCTAGAAGGATCCGATAGAAAAAAATTGATTCCAAGACATATTTAACTAAAACAAGCCTTCCTCCCCTTGATATCCACTTATTACACCAAAAATTGATTCTACTTTCAATTTTGCTAACTAACCAACACCAATCTATTTTTCCATACTTCATTGGTTTGAGAATATAACCCAAATATTTCATAAGGGAAGAACCATTTCCATAATGGCTTCTAATCCATCTGATTTTGAATTAAATGAATGGAATACTTACTCTGACTAATTTCCATTCATATTGCTTGGTAGGAAATCTCCAATATATCCTTATAATTGGCACATTCCCACTCCAATTGAGCACAAAAAACAATGATGTCTTCCACAAAAAGAAAATGGGTAAGGAATTCCCTTTGATGAGAAGAGATTCCATAGATTCTTCTATTCATTATTTCATGCCAAATTAACCTACTTAATCCTTTTGCTACCAATAATAATAAAATTGGGGAAAAAGGACATTCTTGAAGAATTCCTCTTGAAGCTTTGAAAAAATGGGACGTTGTTCCATTGATCAAAATTGCAAAATAAGTCAAGTCAATACACCTCATAATCCAATTAGTTAGCTCCAACCTGAACCCATTTGCAACAAGATGAGCCAAATAAAGAACCAAGAGGCTTCATCATAGTCCTTAGAGAGGAATAACTTAATAGCTCCAACATGCTTATTCTGCAACTTGATAGAATGCATGCCTTCGTGAGCTACTTCGACCTATTCATGAATAGATCGACAATGTAAAAAATCAAACTTATTCTTGGATTTGGTCCAAGAAATAATATGATTAACCCAGTTTGCAATTATTTTGGATATGATTTTGTAAAACCATTTACAAAAGGAAATGGATATGATATCCTCACAGCACTTATGTTTATCCTTCTTGGGAATAAGAGCTAGAAAAGTAGAATTTAATACACCAGGAATATGACCATAGGTGCCAACCTCCACCACTACCATTAGAATTTCATTGCCAAGAAAATAAAAGAAATCTAGAAATAAATCCATGGCCTATCCATCAAGAGTTGGACTTTTATCCTTCGTGAAAAGATGTAAAGCAGAAAAGATTCCATCCAAATCAATTGGATGAAAAACATACCTCATTATGTTCGACCTCAACTAATCAAGGGAAAAGTACTAGCACATTGTGCACATTGTCTATAAGATCCCTCCTTGAATCAAATTAGAAAGAAAATAAATATCTTGATGTTGAATCTGCTTGAGTTTCGAAACCACGAAAAGAATGACCCTCTCCATCCCGAAGCTCCCATATCGAATTATTTTTTCAATGATGCATGGAAAATTTTTGAAAATAATTTGTGTTATGATCCCTATCCTCTAGCGTAGCACCCAAATTCTTAATCTTCATTTGACTTCTTTTTCATGAAGAATATTATCCTTCTCTTCATTAAGAGACACTACTATCTTTCCTTCATCAAGAGAGAAGATACCAGAGACCAAACTGGCATAGAGAGATCCTAATTGATCTTCAATTGCCAACAATTTGGCCTTCCTAGAGCACCTCCTCTCTTAATTCCACAATAGGATCCTTTTTTTAAAGGCCCAAATACTATCCACAAGACTCCTACACAAGATTCATGAATTCGTCTTCTTATACCCAACTAGAATTGTATTTAAAAGGTGATCTTTTATTTTCTCAACCAAACCAATTTCCAACGAAATAGGGAAATTATTTGAGAAACAAATATTTTGGACCCAAGCCTTGAAAATACCTATCTCTTCGCACATAAAAACATGCATAAAGAAGCAATCCAACCTCTTTGCAACTCCCATGTCACCCAACCACTTGTTAGTCCATGTTGGCAACAAAATATCTAGCTTGGTATCCACCCATCCATTATTATCAAACAAGGCTTACAAAAAGGGCATCGATCTATCTTCACATGCACAGAAACCTGAAACCTCTTCACCAAAAAAAAAAAAAATGAAATCTCAACTAGAAATTATATTTGGAACATGAAAAACGTTGCAATGAGAAACATTCTATAGAAAAAAAGATATTCTATCATCTTAGGGAACATAACAGTTCAATATAGTGATATGTGAATCCAAGGAATTCGAATGCGCTTCTAAACATAAAAGAGAAGAATGTGCAAAGGATCCCTCCACTGCTAATGAAGAATCACCCCAAAAACTAAACCTCTGGAAATACCACCACATTAGGAGTGAAAAACAACCTACCCATGAAAGATTTATCCAAGAAAGGAATTTATACCTCACCGGAAATCGTAGTCTCCTACAACAACAAAATTATCGAAACTCTAGACAAACCAACCTCTTGAAGGAGAGAATTTTGGTTTTCCCTGTCATGTCCCGAATATTAAGAGAAATAAGTTTTCATTTGGAAACCCCTTCTAGGGATTCTGCTACTCTCAGTTCCCATGTGATACTTAAATTCTTACCCTAAATTATTTCTTTCTTTGCATGTTCCTTAGCATGAAACAATCTTGAATTCCTTCCCTCTTTGATAACCTGAGAAGGAGGAGGTTCATCAAAGTCCAAACCACCCTTGATCTTATCCCAAGATCTTATTAGGTAAGGAGCTTTGGAATGCTCCTTGAACACCTGTATTTCTCCATATTTCTAGTGAACCGAACCTTCTTTACCCCTCTGTACCATTTGACAAATTAATAACCAAATCACTGGACACCTTTTCCACTCGGAACTCCTTCCTATGGACATCATCTTCTACATGCATGACACTGACTGGTTTGGAATTGATGAGAGGTGTTGAAACTACATTATCCTCCAACCTTCCTAGAATCACAACTTCATAATTTCTCCATATATCCATCATCTTCTCAAATTGACTTGATGATAAATCGATTCCTTTGAACCGGTCTTGAACCAAAACCAAAACAATTGGCTTAGGAGGTGATGCAACTTCTAAAGGAAAGATAAATTCCTACACCATGTCAACTTCCCCAATGACCTTTAACCCTGGACCCTTTTCTCCTACCACCAGTTCTTCATCTATTGCGAATGCACTTGGTGAATGAATTAGGTTCCTTTATAACATTGCTTCAGTTGTATAATCATCCTTCTCCTTTAGAAATTTCTATTGCCAGATATTTGAAGAGAAATAATAATTACACTTTGATACCACATGGCCATACTTATGACACCAAACATAGTCGAAAGGGACATTCAATTAATCCAAGGAATGAAAGAAAAAAAATCACCTTCCTCCAGATCAATAAACTTGAATAAAACTGCCCATAGGTCCACTTCTACCAACATGCGTGCCACTGACCTTGATGAAGATTCAAACAACCTCATGTCGATGACTTGAGAACTTACCAATCACTTCACCTATGACCTTCAATCCTTCTAATGACCAAAACTCTAAAGGAAGACACGTCAATTTTACCCATATAGGGATTGTTTCTGAGAATTCCTTCCTCAGATCGAACAATTGGTGCCATTTTTTCAATACCAATATATTACTTCCAATACCCTACATCCTACATAGAATTTATTGAGCATATTTTTTAGAATTAAACTTGAATCCAAGCAAACCACAAGCTAGCATATGAATCTTAGCAAAATTATCTACCAAAGGGCACCAATTTTCAATAACCCGTTGCTGCAATTCTTTATTACTGACTCTATGGCCAAAAACATTACCTACCAAAGTAAACCCCGCCATTTTGGAAATATATAGCACAAGGACATTCTTACCCACAACTAGAGAGACACTAGAGCCTTTCAACTACACCACACTTTGCTTCTTCTTCAGAAACAGAGAGTGACTAGAAACAATTTGAATAGATCCGCTCAACTTTTGATGAAACCCTAACCTTCAAACTTCCTCTTTTTATAATCTATCAACAAGAGAGGAAAGGACTGAGATTGATTATCATATGGGACCAAATCTAGCCATACCCATACCAAATCCAAAGTAGCACTACTCGAATATTACGATGAATGTTGTGGTGGGCCTTCTAGACACGAGCAATCACCATTGAAAGAGGTAGCCTAAACCAGCTAATGTAAAACTAGGTCAAACAAAAATTCTAAAGGTATAGACTATGTGAGAGTGTCACATACCCCAATTTTGTAAAATTATGTAAATTGTTTTAATTCTATTCCTGAGACATTATGTTAAATTTAATGCGAAGTAGGAATTGATGACTCAGCAGAGTCAACAGAATTGGAATGTAATTCAGAATATTTTATTATTAATAAATAAATTATGGAGACAACAGCATGGGAGGGCTGTTAAAAAGAGGTTACTGGTCAAACTGATGGATGGAACTAGGTGGAAAGGCAAAAGACAAGTGGCAACATCCTCAAACACTTCCTAAGTTGCAGGTGGCAACTTCCCTATATTTGGGGTCATGATTCCCCAAGAAAGTGGAATCAGAGCAGGTGGCTCATTAAATGACAGTTAACCCAACAAAGACCTAGGAAATCTTTTAAAAGTACTCAATGAAGAGAGCTGAGGCTGCTCAGATATTTTCCAGAGAGAATTCATTCAGGTGAATGTTATTCAAGAAATTCATTGAGGAAGAGGGAAATACAGTAAGGAAGTTGTTTTAGGAGGATTGCTGCAGTAACTTAATTGTATTACAGTTGTTTGGGCTGAGAGAACTGACTGATAGTTCTGATTTAATACTGAGTTTGAAGACTGGTATCTGATTTTGCTGCACCTAGTTCCAGCCAGGGAGACTAGAGCAAGCTCGGGGGTCCTGAGAAGTCGTTGTCTGAGCGCTTTCCAGGAGTTGGTAGGGAGGAACGGCCTCCCATTACTGTTGTTGTCCACAGTTTTAAACAGGTTTTGTCATTTATTTCTTTATGTTTAATGAGTATGAATGGATGCATGTTATGTTTATATTATTTGTCTGAAGAGTTAGTTAATTTAGTAATGTAAGTATCTCAGAATATTAGTAGTTAAAATCTTTTGCTGAGTTAAAGAGTTACTGTGTTTTTCCACATCTGGGATCACCAGACCGTACTCCAGCACAGTATCTCGGTATTGTGAAGTAGTATCCTTCTAAACCGAGTTTCCTATTTAGTTACTTTCAGTAACTACAAGTGTTTCACAAATTCATAAGTTATTTTCTTATAGTTTTAAAAACTATTTCTTAGTACTGTACCTTTGTTTCCAGTAAATGCTAGCTGTAATAAAGAAAATATAGACTAATTATTTATGTTGTTTAAGGCTTATAATTGTTATATTCCAGTTTGAAAGAATCTAACCTTTTAATGTTGAAAAAACACAATACTGACAGTAGGGTATAATTATTTGTTGGTTTGATTTTACAGTTAAAATCTAGTGGTGTTAGTCTGTATTTTGGTTAAGAGTGCAGTCATGTAATTACTGAATCTTCTTTTATTTTCAGCTAAGCTTAAACAGACTACAAATCTGTTATTCTATTTTCTTATATGGCAAAGGAATGTTACTATATACTCAGGAATTTTATATATATGAGCACGAGATAAAGATTAAGTATTATATGAGTATTATGTAAATATACACATGCATTATAATTAAATAAATAAACCAAATCAAACATTGGATAACAACATTAAATAAAAATCATAGAAACATTGGTAAGATGTCATATTATTATTGTATCACTAATAATGTATCTATATTACATACATTATAGAAGTAACACTTAAAGTAATATTTTATTATTACAATTATAAACCTAGACTATTTATACCCGAGAAATAAATAAATAAGGTTTATGTATAAACTATTTACACTTGGTGTATTTCAAAGTAAATAAACAATACTTAAGGACAATAGTAAAATATAATAAGAGTACAACAGGCTTTCATAATTTGAAAAGTATGCACTTTGCATTTACAGCTTCTAATAAATAGAAGTCAAGTTGTAAAGCCATTTCAAAAACCTTAACAACAAATCTATTTAACAATAAGCTGGAGAGTACTTTATCTCCCGAATTCTTTATATAACAAGATAATTACAGTATTTATAACAAGACCAAAAATAATGTAAGAAAGTAGAATCAACACTTATGATATTGGTATAAGGGTATAAACCCTACATAACATTTAAGAAGTTAATACATAATAAGTAAACCAAAGTACATAACCCTAACAGTAACTTAGTAAAAGAGTTATCAATAGTAACATAACTCAATTGCATAATTAAAAACAAATGTAATAACAGAAGAATAGTCTGCTCGTTCACCGAGCTTAATAAACATTTAATTACTCACAGATGCAAATAGAGTTTGTATTGCAATACATAATATCAGATAAAGAAAAATGGTATTATATTCTAAACTGTATAATTTAAGGTTAAAACCCTAAAAATACTAGTTTATGCAAATAAAATAGTAAATTATAAAATAAAACAATAATTTACTTACGGCCGCATACAAATTAACACTACAAGGCTGTCATAAGCCTGTAGTTTACCTATTGCATACACAGATTGTAATTTAAAGTAAATGCAGTAATACAAACAAAGTTACAGAAGTAAAAGACAGTATATTAAATTATAATGTAAACTGTGGGTGAAAACATTCAGTTCTTTCCCCAAAATTTATACAGAAGACCAAAAGACGAAGTCGAGGTATTAACCTCTTCGCAAACAGGCTGATAGCCCATTTTTTCTCTTTACAAGGTTTAAAAGCATAAAAGACAACTAATATTTACCATCTCGGCCTAAGCCGTAATTCCCTCACGTCGCGTGAAGGGTTTTCATCTAATTAGTCTTTTAACCAGCAGTCTTAAGACCAAAATGAAGCAGTAAGGGTTTCAGGCTTCTTAAGCCAACCCATGAAGGTTCCAACTGAAAACCATAAGGAGGACCAGCCATGGTGTAACCAGGCTTACCAGGATTGCAGCTCGCTTGCCCAGTTTTCTTATCAATGGCCGCGCCTTGAGGTTGTAAAGCCTGTATTTATAAGGATTAAAACCCTACATGAGAATGTCGTAACCTGTAAAAAGAAGATTTAACAATCTAAAGTCAAACAGTAAACATTATTTAAACCCTTACCTGTTTCGTGTAGGAGGCACGACCGCTGGCATTTATGTCACAGCCAATAGCGCAGGGAGGTAATACCTGTAAGGAGGTAAAAGGAAGATTATCTCTCAAACTTGCTCAGAGTTCAAAGGCTGTAATACCAACAAATGAAACCCCGGAGGGAGGCAATAGCACTGACGAGGATACTGTTCAGTATGGAAAGGAAACTTTTAATGGAGGAACGAAGGACTGAACTTCAACATGCAAGTATGGAGCAAGCTACGACCAGGAAACTACGTGGAGGAGACTTACAGAGAAGAGACCACGCAGAAATGCCCAGCAGAGTCGCAGAGCGACCAGCGCTGCGGGAGACGGAGGAAATGAAGTTTAGGGTTAACAAACAACGCTTATATCCACATAGTGCTTGGCTGGAATATTGCCACGATAGCGGTTTAATTATTAACGCAAAGTGGATTTGAGTCTATAGTCAACCAGAAATCTTTCGATGGAGGAATGATTTCCCAAATCATTCGTTTGATCATAGTTTATCCAAATTCGTAGCGCAATATTTATCGATCAACGCTGCATGCAATGATATATGTCATTATTCTCCACCCTATGTTTTTAATCATTGGAAATCATATTAAAAACCTTTTATTTGACGTCATAGTAATTATAAACTTGATATTGGAAAGCTTTCGTGTTGGAGTATTGACCTTGTTATTATAGCTTACACTTTAGAGGTAGTATAGTGTGTTTTAGTACGTAGGGATATAACCTTGGTGTAAGTTTAAACATAAACTTTCCCTTTAGGTTATATCTTTTACCTTAAGTTCTTTAATAAGTAAAAAGAATGATAGCACAAAGACCTTAGATTGTTAATTAGTGCGAGATATATAATCTTTGGGTCAAGTTATTATGTTGCCATTAGCTTTGGATACCATTCCTTGTTTGAAGTAATAAATTTTAATAGTATAAAAATTACCCTTGAAATGGATAGTTGTATAGTTAATCCTATTAGCTCAAGGCTATGATAAATATTTTAGAACTATTCAATGTCTTCTAGTTTTTATAAGTTAAAGTTTCCTTTATTTGCTAGCATAGTTTTAAAGTTCATAAAGGAAGGTATGATGGTAGAAAGCTAGGTTTAATCCCCTTTCTATTTATAATCTTTTAAATGTTTTTTTCTTTCCAAGATTAAAATAGCATCTGTAATACAAATCACTTAAGGCAATGAAGTAGTATTTACCATGTGGAGACAAGGTTTTTACTTAAAAGGATACCCTCATTAATAAGCGAGGACTTTACAAGGTTAGGTCAAAACCTTTGTAGTATTTCAGGAAGCCCTTTATCAGCTCTCATGTGACTTGAAAAGCTTGTTTACATTTGGGTCCTTAATATAGATTTCATGACTATGTCTCTCTACTCTATTTTCTAAAGGATTAATAAAATATTTTTGTATAATTTGCAATTGTAATAAAATAGAGAAGATGACAGATCAAAATAAACATGAATTACTTTTGCTAGAAAGAAACCAGTTTGAATATACCTTAACATAAGTTGAAGTGTTTTGTCTCTTACTTTCTTTCGAGCTTTTTCTCTTACGACGAACTTATAATAAATACTCTAGAATTACAAAATACAGCGCCACAACCTCTTACCTGTACATCTGTAAGAAAAGTGGAAACCTTTGCGTTAGCTTGAAAGCTAAGTAAGCCCAGTTATGCATAATAGTTCACCTTATGGTCACAAAAGGAACAAACGTCAGTAAGCTGAAAGATATGTTCTATAACTTAACATACCGACTGATAAATTCAATAGCAAGCTGTTAACACATAACTAAATAATGTTAGTTAATCTGTTTTACATTAATGTTTTGTAGATTTAAAAATTTTAAATTTTTCGGAATTTTTGGGGTTCTGACAGAGACTATGATTATACCTCGACTAATCTAGATCATACCTTGTTGAACTAACACACAAAGAAGATAATTCTCACAATTCTTCACCGCTGAAAAATATATCTTCGTCTGATAGAGAGTCCTCCAAGTAATCAATGAACTAAACATCCAACTTTGGAGGCGCTCCATCTGAAACGGTCACCTACATAAACCCTTCACAATGAATGCAAGGCTCACCTTATGGCATCGAAAACCCTAGCTCCCCACGGCGGATGGATTACAGGCACTAATGGTTGACACTAATGCCCTGTCCCTATAAAAACTGGTCGTTAGTTGTTACACACCGGTAACTTACCTAAGATTAACCGTGCTATGAGCCTTTTTCTCTCCATTTCCCTCTAATGAAGGAATGTTACCTATCCCCTTTTGCATGCACGTATCTTTCCTTATTATCCCTGTTCCCATCAAATTTTGTGTTTTTTTTTGGAATTTTGGAGCTCTTTTCGTCTTCTGGTTGACTCTGTAGCACCTTTTTTGGGAACAGACGACTTGGACGACCTCCGCATTTACAGGGCACTCATCACTATTGACCCAACTACGTCATTATCGGGAACCAGCACTATAATCGGGTGATGGATTCTCCGACTCTCAAGTACTTCACAGTCTCTCGGTCACACTATTTGCATTTTTTGTATTTGTTTTTTTGGGGCCCTGGTCTGAACCCTATTACACTAGGGCTTCCATTATCCTATGGATATGGCCAATCCACATGGATTCCACCCTCTTACCCAGAGGGATAGTACTAGCCATGATTTAAAAAGTGGGAATTAAACTGTTACGGTCTTTGGGGTTTTCTTTATTTTTTTTTCTGGGAACCCTATGGTTTGACATTACTGATCTCCTGTTGGCTTGACCTTGCTTACTGTTTTCTCTGGTTTTTCCCTTCTAGGATTTTATTTATTATCCTTGGCCATGTTTTTCTCTCCATGTCAATTTACCCTAGCATGTTGGAGGGAAGTGGACCTATATCCTTCTCGGAGGGTGGTGGGACTACAAAAATCCCTTGTAACTCTTCTTCATACCACTCCCATCACAAGAATAATTCCATAAAATCCCTAGACTCCAAACGTCATTATGTGTTAGGCCATGACGTATTTTTTGATAAGGTTGAGACCCTCTACTGCAGAGAACTCATCAAGAGGATAGAATAATGTACCGTCTAAGGAGGAATGGATTTACTGAGCAAATGTACATTGGAATCCCATTATCCATTGCATGCCTACCATTAGTCTGCTAGTGAACAAATGGTTAGTCTTTGTCTTTATTGAATAAAATGATGCCATTCGTATTTTGGATACTCTCTGGACTATTTAGAAGGGCTCTCTGGTATTAAGCTGATGGCATACAGGGTTTGATCCTTTAAAGGAGAGATTTATCAAGCGTCATCTCTCGGTCCTTCTGCATGCCTTACCCTTCCCCCTTTGGAATAAGGAATTCCTTACTGGTTTGGCTAATTCTCTATATTGTTTTGTGGATTTAGAGAAACACTTTCACCTGATTTTTGATAAGTGGATGGTGAAGGTACTCGTTGAACTAGACGTGTCAAAAGGATTACTCCTGGACATTGACATTGTGAGTGGTGATCAGATTATCAACCAGAGGCTAGACTACCTCCACATGCCCTTCAAATGTAACTATTCCAATGAAACAAGACATCTGTGAAATTCATGCACCTTAATCCTCTAGGGTGTACCAGTTGCTCGAGGATTTTCTCTTAGTCCCTCTCCTACACCCAAAACCTCTATGGGTCCTTCACCCTCTAGTGGCCTTTATACTCCCCTTCCTAAGGAACAGTATATCTCTTCTTCACCTTCACAGTTTGAGGGCATGACCAACGGAAAAATTATGTACATTGAGGATGTTGAGACCTATGCTCGCTTTTCCCGACCTTCTCATACTAAAAACACATATGTTATTACACCCGTAACCATCCCTGATTGCTTTCCCTCTCCACTGAAGTCCACTCCTCGAGCTCCACCACAGACTCACACCCTGGAGGGTCCCCCTCCCTTTACTCTAGAACATTTTCCCTCTCTCCCTAATTCTACTTCACCTCCCTTCCCATCCTCACCTTGCACTAGTCCTACTTCTATCCCTAGCCCCAGGGACTCACCTGCTTTTATGGATCCCTCTCTCTTAAAATCACTTTCCATAGTTACTGATAAAACTCCAGTCTCACCTTCCACACTCCCTTTGGATTTTATTCGCTTTGAAAATGTTACTATTTGGAAGACAAACAAAATACACCCCTCAGACTCTGGTCCTTCTGGGCTCTATACTCCTCTCTCGGCCAGATTGAAGGCATCAGCCAGAGCCTCCTCTACTCCATAGTTTCTGAGAGAAAGTACATGTGTGAGGTATGTTACCCCATGAATATTTTGTCTATGAACATCCGGATTTTTGGGGGGCTTCCCAAACAAAAATCCCTCAGCACTATCTTCTCTGAATTAAATGCTGACATGATTCTCATACAGGAAATGATGTGTAATTTTTCACAGGCTCTCTTTCTATTTTCAAAGATCAAACTTTGTTGGGAATTATGTGCTTTAGAATCCTTTGGCCTATCTGTAGGTCTCCTTGCAAGATGGAACCCTCTATTGGTCCGCTGTAAAGCCTTGACATCCTTTGTTGGTTTTCTCCTCAAAGCCAGTATTAAGGTTATTTCTGATGTCTTCTCTATTATCAACTGTTATGGTCCCTACTCACATCAGACAGAATTCTAGGATAATGTATTGATTGGTGGCCTTTTTTCTCTGCCTAATATCCTTCTGGAAAGGGACTTAAACTTTACACTCTCTTCTTCTGAACTCTAGGGAATTAAAGCTCGTCTTGACCCAATTTCTTCATACTTCTCACAGCTTGTTACTAGTAACGATCTTATTGATATTCATATGTGCTCTCTTGGTCCAACCTGGAGAAATGGTCATATTAGGGATTTTTGGAGGAGCAAGTCGGTAAGCCTACTTGAATGATAGCCGACTTAGTCGGTCAGCCGACTAGTTAGAGATTAGGTCAGCCACCTAAGTTCATGTCGGTTGAGTGAACCGATAGGTAGTTATTTGTAATTGTTTGTAATTCATATATATTAGGCTGTTGAGACAGATGAGAACTCGTTTCAGTTCTCGTTATTGTATGGACCCTCTCTTGTTAATATAATATGTTATTCTATCTACTTGTTCTTATCTCTTGTCTCTATGATGTATGTATGTTTTAGTATGTATTATTGGTAACCTTATGTGATCTGTGAGATTACAACATTGGTTATGTTGCCGATAGTACATGTCTGAGCTGTATGCAAGCAGATGATATCAGAACAGGAGATTAAGGACTGGTGGGAATGTAAAGTAGCAAATTATTTGCAGAATTAAGCACGGAGAAACAGATTGACAACCGCACAAGCAAAAGAGAAATTCTTTACAAAGACACATGAGAAGTTTGTAGAATCAGTGCCCCGGTTGCTGAAGAAAATCCTAGATGAAAAAGATGGAAGGAACTAAAGATCAACAGTTACTAGAAAAAATGATTCAATGGGGAAGAACAAACTTGTCGAAGTGGTTTGAAAAGATCACCAACGAATTCTACGAGGAGCAAGCAGTGGAAGAAAGGTCTTCGGTGGAAACCATCAAAAATAAATTCTACATAGACCTCACCGAGCAATTTTTGTGTTCCTTATCGACCTTGCTGTTTAAGTTCCTGATCGAGAAAGGAGTGGGTCTTATTGTCGAACCTCGTCCATCACTTCGCGAACCGCCATTAAACCCTAACTGGGCGGAAAAAAAAAGAGATGGGAAAAATTCATTGCCGAAAGGGAGTGGGAATACTTCCTAAGCAAGTAGGCAGAATTATCCAGGCTTTCTAAAGCGTCGGGTAGGCTATGGGGGGGTAGCTGGTCATATGTCGGGATAAACTGGAGTGGATTCATGTCGACTAAGGAAGATACCAATCACTAATAATGAGAATTCAGCCTAAAAAGGAAATTGAGAGGACAGTGTCACACAAAGGTACAACGGACTTCCAAAAAATAGAGAGGGAGAAGAGGCTAAAAAGAAGGGAAGAAATAAGAGAAAGAGCCTTAACGCTACAGAGAGGAATGAGTACTAGGGTGACCGACCAGGAAAGAGATCCGCCGGAGTCGGGTCATCACCGACAAGAAGAAGGCATGGAAGAAGAGGCATCCCCTACAGAAGAATAATTGTGGATAGAGCAGCGAGAAGCTATCCAATTAGAAGTTCCCCAGGAAGAAAAACCTCTATCTCTGACGAATCCACGTACACGGATACAAGCCATTGTCGAAGAATACCTCAGACTAGAAGCTGGTGACTTTGGTATATGGAGCCGACTAGATAATGAGACATACACTGGTAGACATCTAATTATCCGTCGACCAGAATAAGGAAATTGGGTTACGCTTCAAGCGGTACCCTCCAACCGAAGTATCCACTTACTTTTACCGACACATGAAGGAGCACCCCCCCTGCCAAATATAGCTTTTGAGAACACTGAACATTTAGAACTACGGACGAACAATTGCAGTGGGACATCGACAGAAAAATTTGACAATAACCAACTGCTGGTTGAAGAAGAAACGACAACTAAAACAACCGACGAGAACGAGAGTTCTGTCAACGACAGTTCCGCAGAGAGAAATAAGCAAATAACCCCACTGCCCCCACCACCACCTCCACCACCGCCACCTTCTGAAGAAGACAGTGACAGTGATTCTAACATGGGTCACGAGTTAGTACACATGCCTCTATATGAGGGTGATGAGGACCCCAGACGACACTGGTTCGTCTGTGAGTCGACTTGGGAGGCTAACCAAGTTACGGATGAAGACAGGCAAATGGCGCAGTTCCCTGGTGCCTTGAGGAAAAGGGAATTAACTTGGTACATGACCTTTTCTGAAAGAACCCCCCGAGAAACCAAATATGAATTCAAAGCGCAATTCCTCTCATTTTTTAAGACTCTAGATGCAAAACATCTGGTAGCAAAGAAGCTAAAGACAACATCGCAAAATCCAGGAGAAACTGTCTGCGATTACGATAAACGATGGAAATACCTTCTTAGCCAATTGGACTATGTTATTGACAAAAAATTATTAATCCAATGGTTTCTTGAAGGTTTATCATAGAAAATTCACTGACACATAATTCTGGAGACATTCAAGACTTACGAAAACGCGCTTACAAAAGCTCTCCAAGTAGAAATGGATGAGGACATACCAGCATACTCCACTGATCACAGACTAGAAGAACAACTTGAGATCATATAGAAGTCATTAAAAGAATTAAACCCACAAATAAGCAAAATAAAATAAAAAAATGTCTACCCTGATCCAGTTAAAGAAAAACAAATATATAAAGATGCAACAAATATATTTAGAGAATTTGCTCGACAGGAAGAAGAAGATGATAAGCAACAGGACACAGTAAAAGAGATAATACAGTTGGTACAAAAAGATCAAACAATATCACAATTCATCGACTTACTGTATAAAATAAAACACAACAAGAACACCGAAAAACAAACAAAGAATATCTGCAGTCTAAATCAAAAAGATAAAAGTGATGCCGACCCACTTGTCGACCTGGAAATTGTACTTGATTTTGGATCACAGGTAAATATTATGACTCGAGGCACATGGGAACAGTTAGGCAGACCTCGATTATATGAATCAAAAATATGCCTAAAACTGACAGACCAAGGCCTAATTGAACCTATTGGAGTCTGGAAAAATGTCGACACAACAATAAAAGGTATATCGACTAAAGTCGACTTCGAAATTATTAACCCTAAGGAAGGATCCAGTTCCTTCCCAGCGTTAGTAGGTCGACCTTGGGGGAGAAAAATGAAAGCTTCGATATCCTTGGACAAAGAAAGAATCAAATAAAAATGGAACGGACAAAAATTCATAGTACCTATTCATCCATCCCAAGGAGAACCTTGGACAGAACCAATTGATGAAGAAGTTGACATCCAACAACTATATCAGATACACAATAATGAAGATTACACATAACCTAATATCTATGAAGAACTTTAGTTAGGAAACCAAAACTCAGTAGGATACAATTTAGATGCAGAACAATATGATTGGGAGGTTGAAAACTATGAAACAAAAGCAAGAGAATGCTGAACTATTCAAAAAGTACAGAAGAAACCAGTCAAACAATGCTTTGTGGTGTCCATTATCCCAAAAATATTTGAAAAGAAAATTAGGGAATATCCTACATTACAACCAACAAATCTAAATACCACAAAAATCCCAAGGTATAAAGAAAGAGAATCACCAATTATGCATGTAGAGCAAGTATCTAGGAACATTAGTGAACATGACCAACCACAAAGTTTAGTAGAAACTTTTATAGAACAAGCTGCTAGATGGTGGGATACCCATCAGTCAAGACTGCAGACATGGACAACAGCTTCGACTTATTTTGTAGAAAGGTTTGGAGGAAAGAAGTTAACCAACCAGGCTCAGATACCTATATTTACCCAAGGACAGGATCCAGAAAACCATATAAAGATATGTGAAAAACAATGGAGAAGACTGGGATATAAGGATGAACACACATGGCCACACTTATTTCCATCAACACTCGTTGACTTACCAAACAAATGGTACAATATGGAAGAATCTCGAGGTGAAACATTCCTCTGGCATGAACTCGAAGAAAATTTTATCAAAGATTTCAACTTTATGCCACAAGATGAGAATTTGGTCGAAACAGCAAAATAGATTAAAGAATTTATACAACTGACAGAAAACAAACCCTTAAAATATAACCAACTAACAATGGACTGTAACAATATACAAACTAGAACAATACCACAATCGACGAGACTACAGTTGGAAAATTAAAAGTCGAAAGGGAGACGTTTTAGATGGAAATCAAATCATGTCTAAACGACCAAACCTATTCACACAGTACTCAAAGTTGAAACAAACGACAAGGAGGATAATGACCAAATGACTACAACAGACTGCCCTACCACATTCTTATAGTTTAAGGAAGGAAGTCGACCAATCAATGAAGCTAAAGCACCAGAATGGCTAGATGCAAAAATTAAAACTAGAGAAGTCGACATATCAAATGATGATCAACCAAAAATAGCAAAAATTGGAGAGTACTGGTGGGAAGCTCAAACAACAGAGATCACAAACCTACTGAAAGAATTTCAGGATGTATTTTCTAGATACTATAAGGATATTAAAGGTCTAGTACATGAAATGGGTCAAATGAAGATCGACATAAAACCTTATGTTTGACCTGTCAAGAAACGACCATATAAACTAGCTCATAAATACAAAGAGATAGTCAAAAAGGAGATTGATAACATGCTTGCAGCAGGCATTATCTACCCTATTGACCAATTAGAATGGGCAATTCCAATGGTGGTTCAACCAAAGAAACATGATCCAACCAAGCTAAGGATGTGTGTCGATTTCAGGGAGCTAAATAAAGTGACACTAACATACCCATTTCCAGCCCCTTATGCAGATGAAATCTTAAATGAGGTTGCAGGACATGAATGCTACTCATTTACAGATGGATTCTCAGCTTATAACCAAGTGACAATAGCTAAAGAAGATCAGAAAAAGACAACATTTGTATGTGAATTTGGATCATTTGCTTACAAGGTTATGTCTTTTGGACTTAAAAATGCACCTGCAGTCTTTTCAAGGATTGTGGTCAAAACATTCCAAGAATATATTTACAAAACAATGGCAGTATATTTTGATGATTGGACAATATACTCTACACTAAAGGACCATTGTAAATGGCTAAGACTTATGTTGGAATGATGTTGACAGATCCAACGTTCACTAAACATCAAGAAGTGCATATTTTTAACTCCTATAGGAATACTATTAGGGCATATCGTCTGTAAAGAAGGTATTAAAGTTGACTTCGCAAAAATAAAAATAATCCTCGACTTAAAACCCCTGATGAATCTGAAACAATTCAGGGTACTACTTGGTCATACAAGATACTATAGAAAATTCATAAGACTTTATTCAGACATGAAATACCCATTGGAAGAATTGCTAAGAGATGATCAGCAATTTAATTGGACAGAAGAGTGCAACATATCATTCGAAAAACTAAAAAGAAAGCTAGTCGAAGCACCTATCCTAAGGTTTCCAAATTGGTCGACTAAATTCCATGTCCACATCGACGCATCAGGTCTAGCAATAGGAGCAATCTTAACTCATCCAGGAGATGATGGAACAGATTACCCTATAGTTTACAGTAGCGGAAAACTAAACAAATCTGAACGAAACTATTCGACGACAGAAAGAGAAGCATTAGAATTGCACTACAAAAATATCGACACTACCTACTAGCTAACCCATTTGTCTTCTATACCGACAACCAAGCACTAAAATACCTTGTCAATAAGCCACTACACCATGGAAGAATTTGTCGATGGCTACTTCTATTCCAAGAATTTGAATTCAAAGTCATTGTTAGACCAGGTAAGCTAAATGTTGGTCCCAACCACTTATCCCGAATCGACATAGGGGAGGAACTGACAGGAATCGAAGATGACTTATCGGATGCACATCAATTTCGAATAGAAGAAGTCTCGACTTCATAGGACCATTTCCCATACCAATAAAAAGAACAGTTGTAAGGTACATAATAACGGCAGTTGAGTATGTAACAAAATGGGCAGATGCAGAACCAGTCGACACGTGTTCCAGTGCAATAGCCGCAAAATTTATCTATGAAAATATTATCACCCGATTTGGATGTCCACTAACCCTAATCAGCGACTAGGGAAAACACTTTATCAATAGAAGTATCAAAACCCTAACAGACCAGTTCCAAATCGACCATCATCGGAGTACAACATACCATCCTCAGTTGAATGGAGCAATTGAAGCATTTAATGAAACACTAACAAAAGGATTAACAAAAATATGTAATACAGACAAAGACGACTGGGGTGAAAAGATACCTGTAATACTATGGACATATAGAACAACATACAAACGTTCAACCAACCAAACACCCTTTCAACTAGTGTATGGACAAGAAGCAGTAGTTCCATTACATTTCTGACAACAGACACCTCTAATCACAAAGATTTTACATGTCAATGTCAAACAAGGAAGAAAGGACCGACTATTGCAACCAAGTAAACTTGAAGAACACCGACTAATGGCGATACAACATCAAGAAATCCAGAAACAACAACAAAAAGTATGGCACGATAAAAACATCAAAAACAAAAGCTTGTTGGTAGGAGATCTTGCTTTACTATACAATAGTCGGGTACAAGGCAAACCTAAAAAGCTACATACATAATGGATGGGACCTTATGTGGTCGAAGAAATACATGCCAATGGATCAGTCCGACTAAGGACGTTACAAGGCGTGGTATTTCGGAAACTCATCAATGGGGCCCGACTAAAATGCTACAGAAACTAGAAAAGAAAAAACATATAACGACCATAACGATTAAACAAAAGCTACAAAAATCTAAAAATCCAAAAAGCAAAGTAGTACCGATACATGCACAAAACTATGACAGGGAACGACCATTTTCACAATCGACATCATGCCCATCGACACGATACCATCGACCACTTTCATAACCGACATCGACCAACGACCTTGATAGTCCCATCACACATTCATGACTTCGAGCACCAAAACCAAATTACCAGTAACGCACACTCAAGTTTTCATGCTGGACCATCACGTCCACCATTAATACACTCCTCAACAAAAACATCCAACGCTTCAACTATAAACACTGAACCACCGAAGGATCATTCACTGCAATTCAAACAGAGAGAGCAACAGAGCAACCAATCGATTAAAAGCTAAGAACACCGAAGTAAAATCGACCAGCAGACCGACAAAATGGCACCAAAATAGACCAGCGCCTCAGCCAAGACCAAGGACCTACAGACTGCGAAGACACCATTAGTGAGGAGACTAAAGAACATCAAGAATGCTAAGATGTAAGAGGGCTCATTGACACAACTATGGACCGAGATAAAAGAGTGGGCTTACGTCGACAAGAAGCCTACCCCCACTGCAGAGAAGATACAACACAGTACCATTGTAAATTATGTCAACGTGCCACTCATGGCTAGTTTTGCAGGCACCAAAGAAACGACAGTAAAATTTATCATAAGTCGATACCACAATGGTCGATTTTACTTCGACCGACTAGTCGACATCTCTAGGGAATTCATTTACAAACTGACAGGGATATCAAACAAAGGAGACCCAGTACCCGTCGGTATCAAAGAAGGATTAGTCGAAGAACTAACAGGGTTGGCATCAGGAAAAAACTTGAAATGGTTAATGATTAGTCAAATAACACATCGAACTCCATAGATTGTGGCAAAAATCATAGCTATTACACTCACAATGGCATGTCGTGGAAGCGACCTCAAAATGGACATGTTAGAGGCAGTAGACACCATTGCAACCAATGGAAAGGTATACAGATGGGCTGAGTATGTCGCCGACATGATAAAAAACATCTATGAGAAATGCCAGGAGATGGGAGGAATTATCAAGTTCCCATCCCTTATCATATGGATAGTAATGTTCTCTATTTTCCTTGAAGAAGACAAAAACTTTCAAAAACCAACAAGATTTCATATGTGGAGATTCAAACTATTCTCCTAGAATGGAACAATGAAGGAACTTGCTAAGGGAAAGGTGTTGTTGGAAAACTGGCTCCAGCAGCTCAAAGTCTGCATGACCAGATGGAGGGTGCCTCAGAACATCTGACGAAGTATGCCCAAAAAGGCCCACATCCAGCTAGAGCTTGACCATACCACGGTGTGGTACATGCAGGGCGCCAAACCAAATGCAAAGAGCCTCGACTACTATCTGACAGTCGAAGAAATATTTTGGGAGCTATCTCGATAGGCTAGAACAAAAGTGCCCATACTAGCAAGAGCAAAGGAAATAGACTTCTCGATAGCGGAGCCGTTGACAGACCAGGAGAAGGAGGAGGATTACGAGCTTAACTTATACATCAATACCTTTGTGTCGAAAGAGACACCGGTCAAAGGCACGGGCCGACTACAAGTCATAATCAAGCCTCTGACAGCACAATGGGAAGAGACACACACAGAGCAGTAGGTAACCAATCCAGCTGAGGAAATTATCATTCTACCCAAGACCCAAGGGGAGAAATAGAAACTGAAAATCCAGAGTATGCTCTCACCAAAGACAATATAACCATATTGTCGAAGGAGATAGAAACCTCGAGAAAAAGAAAGAAAACACATGAACAAGAGCAAGGGAAAGGTAAGCATAGGCTTCTCCTTGTAGAATATTTAGAGGATGAGGAGGAACTGGCAGCTACAGCCCTCGACATAATAGAGGATGCCGCAGCAAACAAAGTGCCGGTGGAGACCCAATTTCAAAAATTTGTCGAGGCAGGGGCACAACAAGGTCGACCAAACAAGGCGAAGAGCACAAACACTTTGACGGCTGAAAATATTGTGGATCTTGTGTCTACACCCCCACCTCCGTCTTCAACAAAAATAACAGAGGAGCTAATACCTCAACAGCTTTCAGTAAACCCACTGGACTTATGCAAGAATTCTATGTCGGAGGCTGTAAAGGAAAAATACGATCGTGACAGAGACCTCCAGGCATTCATTGAAAAACTACCTGAAATATTCACCACAGTACAAAAACTCTCCACCAAAGCCCCTTTGTTTGAAGCTAGTGGATCCAGACAACCTAGCCAAGTACTCCAGAGGCTAAAGAATTTTGCAACTATGACTTCGACCTTTGAGAGAAACCCCGACACATAAGCTAAAGTTGTCGCACGTTGGATCATGTCTATCACTCCGACCGACCCTGAACCGACCGGAGAGGAGGAAGGAGAAAACATGGAGGACATAAGTCGAGAAATCGACCAAATGTTCTCTAACCTGGATTCACCCCCTCAGATCAATAATCCACCACTTGACCACACTTCCACCAACCCAATCACACTTGACCATTCACCAACCCCATCACCACCACCTCCCGACTCAGAACCCTTAATTCAACCAGCTGCACCAGAACCATCTCCACCGCAACCATTAGCGACAACCGCATCCACTTTTGGACCCTCTGCATCCAACCAACCAGAGGAACAACCAGATGTAGTAGTCATCCCACCACCCCAACCAGAAATACCATCCATCACTGCTGCCCCAGAAACAGAAAATCCAGAACTGACTCTTGCAGGTACACAGGTGCCGAAACAAGGAGAAACACAGAAGCACAAGAAGAAGAAGGAGAAAAAGAAGAAGGACCATCATGAACAGACAACAATGGTCCACATCAGTCAACTTGGGTCGACCACTGTGGTCGATGCAACCAAGTTGAAAGATGCAGAGCTAGAACAACTCCTAGAAACACTAGAAATTGAAGCAAAGACAAGGAGCCAGCAGAGACGTAAGGAGCTCGACAACAATGAAAAACAACAAGTCGAGTTTCTCAACAAATGCAAAATCCTTGTACAAACAGTGATACCAAGACTAGCAGAGGTTGACAGCGACAAACCACTAGAAAAATCTTATCGACTATTTGAGAGCATGGTGTCGGCGCTGCAGGCACAAATTCAAGACACAAAAGAGGAGCAGAAAGAAGAAACCATCCGACTATTGATGGAGCAGTGACACAGCCTTTGCAGAAGCATACAAGGTGTTGCAAGATCACATGGAGGAGTCTGTCATTAAAGAAGAAGTACTGAGAGACTGGCCTGCTAACTACAAGCAAGTCTATCAGTGAACCAGGCAGACCCGACAAGAGATCCAAGCACTGGAGAAGAGGAAAAACACTGACAAAGCACTCAGACGCACAATTGAAGACCAAATAGTGCTTGAAATAACTAAACTGCAGAAGCTCGAGCAAGAAGCACATTAGTGGGTGCAACAATCCATTCCAACCCTGGAAAAAGTAGACATCATCTGCCCATAGATGAAAATACTACTGGAGACAACGAAGGAAAAGGAGCAGCTTATGGGTCCTGACATGGAAAAAATAGCGGAAGTTTCCATACCAGAGAAAATGTCGATCTTATCCAGTCTGACTACACTAACCATCAACATACAAAAAATTTTGCAGAGTTGGATGGATTTCCAATATCAACTGGCAATGACAGCTGAAGCAATTGTCGAAGTCTGTGTACAGAAAATACCAACCATCAAAATTCACAACCCATGAAGACCAAGCACAAAGAATGACTACTTAGGCGGACAAAGAAATTTTGGGTACCTCCCTGTTTCTTCGGGACGAAGAAATGTTTTGTTCGTGGGGGAGATGTTGGAGGAGCAAGTCGGTAAGCCAACTTGAATGATAGTCGACTTAGTCGGTCAGCCGACTAGTTAGAGATTAGGTCGGCCACCTAAGGTTGCGTTGGTTGAGTGAACCGACATGTAGTTATTTGTAACTATTTGTAATTCATATATATTAGGCTGTTGAGCTAGATGAGAACTCGGTTCAGTTCTCGGTATTGTATGGATCCTCTCTTGTTAATATAATCTGTTATTCTATCTACTTGTTCTTATCTCTTGTCTATGTGATGTATGTATGTTTTAGTATGTATTATTGGTAACCTTGTGTGATCTATGAGATTACAACAAGGATGAAGTTATTAACAAAATACGTAATCATTTTCTTATCTCAGGACACTTACTTCCTACTCTCTCATGTTATAGATCCTAGGTTACACCCATTGATGTCTCCGACCACTACCCCGTATTATTGGAATGGGGCCCTTGGCTTCATTCCCTTTGCTAACCTTTAAAGTTCAATAGATCATGGCTCGAGGAAGAGGATTTTGCAGCTGTTGTCTCCACTTACTGGAAGGTACCTTCTCTCCTTGGGCCTTTTGATCACCTGGAGACCCTCTCCCTTAAACTCAGCAGACTTAAAGATATTGTAAAGTCCTGGGAGACAAAAAAGAAATGCTCCAGGAAAAAAGAGTTATTGGACATTAACTCTAATATTACTTCTCTCCTTCAGATATCCTCTAGTTTACTCTTTGTATCTGAGACCTATAGGCTGAGGATTCTAAAAAATAAAAAAGGAAAATTCCTTGCACATGAGGTGCTTATCCTAAGGCTAAAAAGCAGGGCTCTGTGGATCAAGGAGGAGGATGCCAACTCAAATTTTTTCCATTCCTTTGCTTCATCCAGAAGAAACTCAAAGACGATCTGGTCTCTTAAGGACCATGATGGCAACCTGGTCATAGATGACTCTCCTCTGAAAAAACTGGGCAAAACACACTTCTCCCATCTTTTTGAGGATGATGGAAGCACCAATATATATGACCAACTAAAGGTGATTAGAATCTTCCCTTCATATGTCAATGAGATGGAAAAATATAGCTTCCTAATGGCTATCACACTATCTGAAGTTGAATATGTCCTGAAAGGGTTTAAAAAGGATAAAAGCCCAAGTCCTGATGGATGTCCCATTGAATTCTTTCTAGCTTTCTTTGACTTAGTTAGGGAGGATATTACGTTGATTCCTAAGTGTGAAAAACCTCTCACCTTTGCAAATTTTAGACCCATATCTCTGTGTAATTTGGTAAGATCATTTCCAAAATTGTTTCCTTACGTATTAAACCCATCCTTGACAGGGCCATCACTCCTCAACAAGTTGGTTTTCTCAAATATAGGAAAATCACAGAATCCGTGGGTATTACACAAGAGGTCCTCCATACTATAAAATCTAAGAATCTAAAGGTCGTGGTGTTAAAACTTTATTTAGTCAAGGCTTTCAGCCGTGTGAATTGGACATTTCTGAGATTGGTATGCCTCTGGAAGGTGTCAATTGGATCATGGGGTGCATTTTCTCTTCACGTTTTGTTGTACTTGTTAATGGGACACCCTCGGATCTATTTCCTACCTCAAGATTCACCAAGAATGTCCATTATCCCCTTTACTGTTCATTTTGATCATTGAGAGTCTCAGTCTTATAATTTGTAATGCTCAAAGTAATGGTCATATAAAAGGTATTCAAATCACTCTGATACAATCCATTACACATATGTTCTTTGTTGATGATGTAATCATTTTTGGTCTTGGCAATGTGGAGGAATGGAGTGCAAATAAAGAAGCCCTAGATTTATTTTGCTCTGCTACAGGTATGAAGGTAAGCAATTAAAATCTTCTTTCTTATACAATAAGGTGGATGATGATACAAGGAGACACATCTCTTCTCTCCTGCCATATAAAATGGAGCCCATTAATATAGGATTCAAATACATGGGATATCGCTTAAAACCTCTGGGGTATTGGTTAAATGATTGGAAATGGCTTATATCTATGTTTGAGAACAGAATCAATAACTGGACCTACAGATTTCTCTCACTGGGTGGCAGAGTCGTCCTTATCAGATCTATACTCACAGGGTTAGGTGTTTATTGGTTTGCATTGGCTCGCATACCTACGTCTATCCTTAACTCTATTAGATGGGTTATTTTTTCCTTTCTATGGGGTAGCTCCGATGGACATCAAAGATCTCACATGGCTAACTGGAAATCCATTTCTGCCCCATATGATTACGGAGGATGGAATATAAAGCACCTTGATTGGTTTGGGACCTCTCTCAGACTTAAAAGCTTGTGGAAGTTACTGATAGGAAAGGGAATTTGGAATCAATCTATTACACATAAATATTTAAAGGACAGACTTGTTGGTGTATGGATCTGATCCCAAACATTCTCTGTTATAGGAACCTCATATATCTGGAATGGATTTATTAGAGCACTGTCTTGGATTAATTGTGAACTTGGCTGGAAAGTTGGTAATGGGATGAATATCAGATTGGCTGTCGATCCAATTACCGGACTCAATGCTTCCTATATTCTCCCCGAAGACCTCAGGGAATACCTCACTGATATCGGGGCCACTTACCTGGCTCAAGCTCAGAATATTGAAAGGGATCCTCACAGCCCGTCATATTGGTATTCTGCATCAGATCTGAATTTGGGAGGTATATGGTATGATAACTGGAATTCCTTTGTTAAAGGACTTACACATGGTGGCATTAAGATCAGAGAATACGAGGATTCCCTTCTGTGGATGTACAACACAAAAAATGGCATGGTTACATCAAAGAAAGCATATGATCTTATAGTTTTATCAAATTTACCCCTGGCACAACACAATTTCCACACTTGGCTATGGCACATGAACATACCTCTGAAAATAAAATGTTTCATCTGGTTGGTCATCAAAGGCAAGATAAACACATGGGATAATCTGGTAAAGAAGGGATGGTTGGGTCCCAATAGATGCATCCTTTGCAAACGCAATGCTGAAACTATTAAACACCTCTTTGTGGACTATCTTTTGTACAAGAAGCTATCAGCAGCCTTAGCAGATCCTATAATTGCACTCCGATTTGGACAGATACTTCAATTTTGAAGAATATTATAAATTGGCTTGAAAAGAAAGATGACTTACTGTACCTTCCTTTTTTTTCTTATCTGGAACATATGGAAAACCAAGAATTACAACATTTTTGAAGGAAAAATACTTGATATGTCCCACATGTGTCAAATCATCATGCAAAATGTAATAACTTACAAGGTACCTCAGAGGAAAGGGGAAAAAGTCAGGAACATTGGCAGCCATCCGTCCATTACATACCCCTCTGGTTTTTTTTATAGAGTTGTTGCAAAGTCTAAGGGAGGAGTGGGTATCTGCCTATACATCAGGCAATACCATTTCTTCCATATCAAAATCGGCTGTGGTAAAAGTACAAACACTCGAGAAGAACTTTTGGCACTATGGGCCCTTCTGTTCTTCTCAAAGGAAATTGGGGTTCCTGGTTTATACATATTTGGAGACTCTTCTGTGGTTATAAATTGGGCAAAAGATAGATCTGCTCGCACTATACTGGACTTGGAGGCTTGGTGTAGCAACATCAAAAACCTTACCGCTTCCTTTTCTTATCTTGACTATAAACATGTCTATAGGGAATATAATGAGAAGGCAGACATATTATCCAAGGAAGGGCTCATTATGGCCTCAGGCCTACTATCCTTTACGGAATTCTGTGAAGGTATAGTCATTGGGGAAGCTACTATACAATTATTTTGAAGAGCATTGCTCTATCTGACCTACTCTTTTTTTTTAGTATGGATTATGATTACCTTTGATATTTCAGCTTGTTGAATTTCACCTCTCTGTGTAAGAGACTCTTCCTGGAGCCCCCCCTTGGATCATATGTCTGGGTTCTCTATATCTTCTCTAGTGACTTTGTTGTTGATAGTCAACTCATTTTCAGATGTTGCAGAGCGGATTATTTTTATGATCCATGTTATGCCCAGTCCTCATTGAACTCTGATTTTGGTCTTTTGACTAAACTTTGACTGATTTACCTGATGAAGTAAGCTGTTATCTTTGATTCTTTCTTAATATCAAGGAACTTCTATTTTTCGTCTAAAAAAAACTCTTCACAATGAAAAATAAAACCTACCCCACCGCCAACCTCCCCACCTCCCCATCAAGCCTTTCCCCTCCGTAGTTCATCAAAATATATAAACCCTTTATTATACTTCCTTTATAACATTGAAAATAAAATATTTTTTTACGATCTTGCGATCTACTTCAAAAAATTAAAGCGTGGACCGATATAAACTTTCCAAATTGATCTATTTGGTCTTTAACCTATAATGCAATTTATACACAATCTACTTTTGTAGACCATTGTAACCTTAAAAATTTTGAACTTTTTCATGTGATGCATACCAACTTTTGCCAACATAAAATAATTACATAAGATTTTATGTGTATCTACTTTAAAAATGAATACTTGGTATGTAATTTTCTTTGTAAAGTCAGTCTTACCACATTGGTGGATGATGAAGAAAAGTTATTAGTTCTTAAAAGAATTCTAAATATCCTTGACAATTATATGTAATAAAGTATATCTTATGAAATAGAGATATTTTGAGAAGTTATTTGGGAAGCAAATCATTTTAGGTTCAAAATATATGTTTGGTAGAATACTGATGTGATTAGAGAAATACTGAGAGAGACTAAAGAATTATTTAGTCTAATGTTTATCTAAAATAAAATTTAATAAAACTCAATCTTAAAAATTTAATAAAACTCAATTTTAAATTTTGAATATATAAAATATAGTTTTAATTGTAGTTAAAGTATTTATATTGTATTATAATTATATTGTATGTAAATATTATTCAAATATTTATATTTAATATTTTTCATTTTATGGTTGTTATAGTAAGGTATAAATTTTGCTTTGTAATTAAATTAAGATAGACTTTGTTATTATAGAAGTGAGTTTTTATATAGTTATCAAATGTTTTACAAATTTTAATTATGAATGTGAATTTTAAAAAAAAAATATTTTAGATTTTTAGTATTGCATAATTTCTATTTTTTTATTGGTTTTTAGGCTTGATTTAACGAAATCCCTAATTGGATGTGACTTTTGTAAAATAAAAAATAGAATTAAAAAAAACTATAAATTTATCATTTATATATTTTGTATTAAAGTGAGGTATAACATTTACGACATCATTTATTGGACTGGGTCCAAGCTACAACCATGTACATTAAAATTGATTTAAGTCTCAACTATTTCCACTAAGAACTCATTTACATTAAAATTGATTTAAGTCCCAACCATTTCCACTAAAAATTGATTTCAGAATAATATATGTATTAGATTTCATCGTACATTGTCAGATCTAATTTGCATTATGATGAAGTTGTGTTTCCCATGAAATCTTGTGGGGAAATCCACATCTTGGATTGACATCTTTAGTATGATACATTGGCATAAATAAGTCTTGTTGAACCCACCCAACCCATCCCAACCCAAAATTGAACTTCGTCCAAGCATAATTGTTCAGGATGATCTCAAAATTTTGCTATTGTGGATTATTAGTAGGTACTGAGTTGTGGAACAAAATGAGAATTAATAATCTTGTCTCGTGTCTAAATCTTGGGCCAAATTTTCATCGTGTGTGAGGGAATTTCAAGAAAACAAAGGCACCCAACCCCACTAAGCAGGATAATTCCCAAATAGAGAAACAAACCCTGGGTCATTGTGATGTTACTGGGTATTGTTGTAAGGATTAGAGAAATAATCTAAAGATAGAAGGTAGAATGATTTCTTCTATGTTTCTATTCAAAAACAAAGTTATTCTTATGAGATTGAATTTGGAGCATTATGGGGTGTGATGAACATATTTATGGATGCATCCATGGAGTTGGGTTACACTTTTTGGTAAGGTGCTTTCGGAAAAACACAAAAACGTACCTCGATTGAGCAATTTTTAAACCCTCAATCGAGGTCTTAACACCTCGATCGAGGGTTTAGCAAACGCCCGATCGAGGTTTTCTCAAAACCTCGATCGGGATTCTGCTAAACCCTTGATCGAGGTGTTAGAACCTCGATCGAGGGTTTAGTAGAAGCTCAATCGAGGGTTTAAGAAAATCTCAATCTAGGTGTTAAGACCTCGATTGAGATGCATACCTTGAACGAGGTCCCTATGCAAAAAAAATTATAAAAAGAGGTTTTAGAACTACCTCAACCGAGGTTTTAATAGTAACTCGAAGGAGGGTTTATTGGATCCTCGATTAAAGGTCTAATAAACCCTCGATCGAGCTACTGTTAAAACCTCGGTTGATGGATTTGAATACCTCGATCAAGGGCCTAAAAAACAAAGAATTAGCCCTCTTACATGCAAATCAATATTTTTGTGTGTCTTCCATGGGTGTAAACCCTGTCATTCGTGGCACATAAATGAGCGGAGTTTATACTGATAGATTCATCATTAAATCCTCTATCCATTGAGGTATCATGCATGCGTTTTGGCATTCATATGGGTTTTTTTTAATTCATTCTAAAACTTACACTTAGAAAACCTGACAACAACTTCGAAGCAGATCAAAGAAAAATCTGTAGGGTAAAAAATACACATCCAAACATTTCTTAAAAATGCATAGCCCACACATCGACGCATCCTCTTCAAAAGGGTATCTTTGGTTTTTCAATTTTTGAAAACAGTGAAAAAAAGCTGGGAAGGACACACATGTGTATAAAATGATGTTGAAATCAGATGTGGTCACTTTCGAAAAATAATAAATAATTATATATTGTGAAATAAATTAACAAAAAAATATGCATACCACAGTGTATTTTGTGTAGATCATGATCATATATATATTTTAAATTATTAATGTAATATTGAATTATTGGGGTGGGACACAAGCCACTTATTAACTTCTTCAAATTTTTAAGGTCACATAGTTCATTAAATGCAAAATTTCACACATTAAATGACATCGGAATATTTAAAAAAAAATATCATTGGGAAGTCAACATAATATTCTACAATTTGTTTTTTTTACTGCAAGTCGAAATTCACGTGGCATATATGTGTTTCAAGGACTTATATTTAGCACATGAGCAAAATATCAGGTTTTCATTGCCAAATTTGGTCAAAAATTGTTACCCACCTTCATGGAATCACCCAATACAAACACGTGGTTCCTCCAACCCACACATAGAAAATGGGATATCAGAGACTGACAACACGCATGGAATTGATTTTATGGTAGAGGATACGTGGGGATTATGGGATTGCAAATGTCTATGGCTATGTGTTAGGTAAGTTTGTCTTATCGGATAGACATGTTGAATGCAAATGTCACTTTGGAATGAATGTTAAAAGAAAATTATGTTTCATCATTTTCTCTTTGTATTCTAAGTCAAGCTTTGACCTATAAACATTAAAATTTCAAATCTTGTATCACTCTTTAATCTTCCTTTTAATATTTTTCATGAATAAAAATATGAACAAGAACATAACTACTTGCATTGTAGATATGGTTTGTGACATATATTTAAGAACATATGTTCCAAGAAGGCTACAAATTTAACCCAGCATGACAAAAGCATATCTTTAAGGAAGTTGTAGATATGTTCCAACATATTCCTACAAAAAAGGCGAGGGATGTTGTAGAAACATTCCAAGAGGGTGGTACAAGTGGAACCCCAATGCTGGGCAGTTGCAAAAGAAAATTATATTCAATATTTTTAGGGAAATTAACCAACCCTTTACCCTTTGGCTCAATATTTTTGTAGACATTTTGGAGGACATTGAGAGTGCAATCTGCAAGTTGCAAAAAAATATTGGCACCCTTTATGATGTTGCAGATGAGGAAGTAGATATATGCACTCCTCTTCTAGAAAGGAGGGATAATATTGTTTAAAGGAGGAGAAGAGAAGAATTGGTTGGGATTTTAAGCTTGACACCTAGGTGGATGGGTATGATATCAAGAACGTAATGTTAGATATGGGATATATTGTAAACATCCTTCCTGAGAAATATTGAGAATCTATGGGTATCCCTCCCTAATTAGTCTAATCACCTATACAATTGAGAATACAGAACCAATATTGCATATTCCCTACAGGGTTCTTGGAAGACATTGAAGTGGATTTAGCAAGGGTTAAGGCATTTGTTGTTTTTAAAGTGATTGATATTATGGGTAAGACCGACCCTTTTCCCACCTTGTTCGGAATAGTATGGGAATATGAAAATTATGGTGTGAAAGACCTAAAAAGAGAAATAATGAAATTTGAAGCATATGGTATGAGAGTTACACAACCTTTGGATTCTTACCAGGGACCTAGGTATAGAACCAATTTAGGAAAACATGGAGCATATTTTTGGATAATATTTATAGGTTGACTCCTAGAAAAAGGGACAATTATGTGAATCATATGGTATATGGATAAGTCGTTTCAAGAAGTATCCACTCTTTTGATAAGGATTCTAAGGAGGCTTTGAATGGGTGGCAAAACCAAAAACATGAGATTTCATATTGCCATTGTACAACGATAAAGCCATTTTATTGGATTTGTGTACAAATTTAAGACCCTCAAGTGTATGATCATGCCACTCGCTTGGTCGATTTCCTGAAACCTGACCACTCATGTTGTAGAAGAAAAAAGGGTATTTGTTTTGGATACAGAATTGTGGGGTGCTTCGACTAGATGATAAGATACACATCAAAATGAACTACCTAATTATTGGCTTGTGGTTGAAATCGCTATGACAATATGATTTGGTTCCTCCGAAGCAACAAACAAAACCAACCAGGTTGTGGAAATTAATAATGGTGAATATAGACCCATTTATTCATATTGATATATCTAAACAATAGTGGGAAGCTAATAGATTGCATCTATAATTTTGGGTCAACCAAATTATTCATGAATTGGGTCCTATTCCAAAATTTGTGTATCTACGTAAAGAAACATGAAGACAAACTAGGTGTTGGAGGACTCTATATTCACAATTCTCTGAGGACTTCTCATTTATGGGTAGATATGACTTAGTTACATAAGATTTGAATATAACTATGAGACTCTTTTTATATATAGGTTGTGGAAAATGGGAAATCAATACATGTTCTCATTCCATCAAGAGCTTCTTAGTTCATAGATCCTTGTCAATGGGATGGAGTCTCCATTATGTTGTGGAAATATTGACAAAGATGAAGTTGATCGAGATGATTTGGAACACCAATGACACTTCAAATTTAAATAATTATAAGGGTTCTGAATGGTATGGGATGAGAATATAGAAGAAGCTAGGAAATTTTATACACAACCACTAAAATTCTAGAAATTTATCTTTGGATGGAAGAGACACCAATGATCACATCCATAGGGGACTATAGGGATGAACAGATGGTGTTGAAAGTCATCTCTCATTTGAATGAGTATGAATATTTATTTCTGCAAAACTTTATGGATTTAAAAGGGCTCTAGGGTGACTTAAGTGAAATAAAGTTACTACTGAAGCATGACACAAAACCTATGAAGCATCGACCTTATTGGTTAAAACCTTAAGTTAGGGAAAAAGTGAAGAAATAGATTAACCACATGTTGACAACTGGATTAATTTTCCTTGTATATCAATATAAATGGATTAGTCCAATCATGATCTAAAATAAGATATACATAGATGACATAAGATCCTACATCGACTACCATGACCTAGACTCGGTGTGTGTTGATTAAGTTGTTATTTATTCCAGTGATGTTTGGTCATTGATTCAGACAGTTGAGTCCTTGGTGCCCCTTGTGGATCCCCTAAGGGTTAGTGTTTAGTTTTTTGTTGTCTGTGTTACAGGAGCCCTTTTGACCTTGTCCAATCCCAAACTTGAAGCCCTTGGAGGCCTTGTAACAATAGAAAAATCCTTGGTTACCCATTGACTTGGTCAAGTGCCCCTAAGTTGTTTCATGGTCCCATTCGAGTCCATTGTCAAGTTCCCTAGTCCTAGTTGATATTTGGTTACTGGTATTTGTGATGATTTTTATGTTTGTACTTGTTTTTGTCTTTTGATTGGTTGTTGGATGGATGGTGTGGCTCATGTGTTTAAGTCCCTTGATGTGTTAATGTTGGATCCCATTGCTTGCATTGGATGGTCTTGAGGTTGTTGATTTCTTATGGGGTTCTTGAGTCCACAAGATTAGATCTTGATCCTCTTGCATGTGGAGACATAGGTATTGAACCCACACATATGGTGGTTTTATGGCCCTTGGATGCTATATGGTCATTGGCATGTTGTAGCCCTATGATCATGCATAAGAATCCCATAAGGTGTTGAAAACTAGTGGTGAGGTCTTTGCACCCCTCTTTTGGGGTGTTGGCACTCTTATGGTGATGAATATATATATATATATATA
>LPNX011101602.1:55459-169477 GCA_001517045.1 Pseudotsuga menziesii
TGGGGTCCTTGATACCCTTGATATGATTAGTATATGGTGTATCCCTCATCCTTGTTGATGTGAAGTCTATGTATGTGAAAACTATCGAATCCCCTATGCCTTTGATGATGTCCATTGAATCCTTTGACCTTGGAACTTATGCATAAGGTAAAATGGTCTTTGGCACCTTTATGTGTGGAATCTTGATGTCCTATACAAATTAAAGAATTTAAGGATATTAGACCAAGAATTTTCAAATAAAACCATCATAGTGGGATAGTACTCTTCAATCCATTTCCGTTGATATGTGGAGCATATTATAACTTCTTACGGTTGAAGAGATATGAATTTTTTAAGTTGGTGTACCCCACCTTTTTGGGTCAGCCGACCAAACAAAAGATAATTTAATTATTTGTAATTTTGAATTGCATTTCAGCCTAGTTTTATGTACTAACTTTCCCCTGTGACCTATATAAATAGAATATCAAACATTTCATTTTTTCATCCATCAATTCTCTATTTGGTATTTCACAATTCTTGGAGAAAAGTACGAAACTTTGTGGAGGAGAAATGTTTGGGCATCTTCACTAAAATTGCATAACTTTCTCATACGGAATCAGAATTACAAAATTAATGGCTCGTTGGAAATATTGTTACGAGGGTTATATGATGACATGATCTAGAGTTTATTTTGGTTTTTCTATTACTTATTCATCTTGTGATCTTAAAAAATGTATGTTTCATGCTTTTGGGTTTCTCTTGTGATGGCATGTGTCTCTCATGGATAGAGTGAATCATCTTAGATCTTAGTATGTGAGCCTATATATTGGTATATATATTTGAAGTCATTGTAAATTCTATGGAGTCTAAGGCGATAGTTAGCTTGTCATATATATTGATGTGATCTTGATATATATCTTGATGACTATCTTGGATATTTTTGGCATAGATTTTGGTTTTTATCTTGACTCCTTTATAGTGTAGTATTGAATGAGAAGTTGACATGTAAGTAATAGATCTTGTGAGTGATTTCTTTGATCAACCTAAGTGTTTTCTTTGAAAATTAGTTTGATAAGTCTTAATCATTGTGTCTTTGGCCTAAGTGGAGCAGGGCTATTATTGACTGTTAATGAAAACCTTTGACAGTATTGTAAGTGACTCTTTGATTGATATTTGTTTGATTTGTTGACTTGATTTGGGTGGAGCGAAAAATCCTTCTGTGTATAAGAGTTTATGAGACTGGTTGAGTTTGACATAGTTAGTTAAGTCTTATCTTCTTGGATGAGGTTATTTGGTTGAGTTATATCATGTTTAACTGTTAAGTATTCATTAATTGTGATTGAGGTTGGTTGTGGTGTCATTGAGTTGAGTGTGATTGGAAAAAGTTTGATTGACCATATGTGAAGTCTCTTGGTTGCTCAAATGTGTCTCTTACTTGATGAACTGGGCCAAGTACGAAGGGTTGGTTGACTATCAGAGAACTTGATTAGATTAACACAAGTATATGATTGATTTGGAATGAGACACAAGCATCTTGGTTCAATTGAGAAGGATTGGCACAGGTTTCCTCATGTACAGTTGGTCTGAGTCATACTAGATGAGCTGTATAAGTAGTTGGTTTGAATCAGGTGGAATGAGTTTGGTTTGTACTTGGTTAGACTCATATTGACTGAGTCAGATGATGTGAGCAACAAATTAATTGGTATAGCTCAGGGATGATTTTAAGAAACCATACTTATTTAAAAGTGTATAAATGTTGGTGAATCTTACCAATTCTTAAAATGCCAACTATAAAATGTTTGGCGATATTTTTCAAAAAATATTTTAATTTCCAAGTATTTTATATCGTTTATATAATAATTTGGCAATTTTTAGGGTGAAAAAAGTTTACCCCAACAAAATTGGGTGAAACAGGGCTTCAAAAAATGCAAAATGGCGAATCTTTTTTTGGAGAAAAACCCCTAAAATAGCCCATGGGATAAATTTCGCCCCTAAAATTATCCCTAGTATAGCTTGATTGGACATGTTGATTGTACAAGTTGATGAGCGGTGTGGTACAGTTGTGGTGGAGTGAATAGTGGTCAGTTGATGAGTAGTGATCAAATGATGAGCAACGGTTATTAATGGCAGTGGTTGTGCAGTGTGGTACAGATTGTGCAGTGTAGTACAAGTGTTTATTATCATGTTTGTGGGATCAGTGCAGTCGTGGTTCAATATTTTATATCCTCATATCAAGGTGGCAGGATGGGATAAGGAAAGGGGGTTGTATCCTCCTTCTAGTTGTTGCCGGAGAACTAGGGAGTTGGTGCTTCCTTCAGGTTGTAGCCTGTAAATCAGGAGGTTGTAGCCTCCTTCTATTTTTATCTAGAGAATTGAAGTCATTGTAATAAGGGGGTTGTTTCCTCCTTCTAGTTGTTGCTAGAAAAATACTATTATAAGGCTTCTGTGGTTATTCCCCAGGGAATTGGGTTTCCACGTAAAATATGGTGTAGTGTGTATCATGCTATGCTTCTTATGTGATGATGATATGATGATGATAATAATGTTGTTGATGATATAATGATAATGTGATAATTCATAATATTGAATAAGCTATTGATTGTTAAAATTGAAAGAGTAATAAAATTTGTGCACATTGATTGACCCCCCCCCCTCTCAGTGTACATGGTGTTTCCAACAATTGGTATCATAGTGGTTCCATCGTAAAAAACCTTATCAGTATGAAGGATATATTTGGCACACCATAGGTTTCTTAGTGGATGAAGTACCATTGTCTTGTGAGTCAAATTATTACTTGATCTTGAAAATGAGAATGCAAGATTATCTTGAGGCATAAGGAATTGCTATATGGAAATCAATTTTTACTGGATATACACCTCCAAATAAAGTGAAAACAGAAGCTCAGAAGGAAGCAAATAAAAATAATTCTATGGCTATGAAAGTCATCCTTGAAGTCCTAACAGATATCCAAAAGGAGAAAATAAGAAAGTGAAACTTAGTTGAAGAATTATCGTTCAAAATGAATCAAATAAACTTATATTAAGAACAAGAATCAAAAGACATTCCCATCAAAATTTCAGTACAAGATCCAAGTCAGTATGAAGGTAAGTCCCATGAACACTCTATTTGTAATTCTTTTAAATATATATATTTATCAAGTATAGAATATAAGATTCATTTTGAATTCATAGAATACAACACTTCATATTGTGATGAAAATCCTTGTTATCTGATAAGTGATAGAAATTTAGCAGATACTATGGTTCTAGAATAAATTCAAATAGACAATGAAATTACTAAAGTTTCACAAGTAGTGAAAATTATTTGTGAACAAAACTAGGTATTTTAAGATCAATTGGACGAATCGAAGAGAAGGAATCAAGAAGAATATGAGAAGGCCACACTGACTATAATTGATCTAAAACACCAAGTTGAAGAAGCTACCAGAATCAAAGAAGCTATATCCAACTCTTTGGAAGATAAAGTTGAGAAGTCTCAGTGTGCCCCAGTGACTCCCTAAGCATCTTCACATTTTTCGGCGGTGGGAAGCTCAAAATGAGCTCTATCTTCATAGGTTCAATCAACAAATAGTGTGACCCATTAACATTCCAAAAGATGTGCAGAAAATGCATTTCTTGGTGTTCAACGTGATCTGATGTTGTCGAAATCTTTCCAGCATCAGTCGCAGGTTTTCTAAATGATCCTTAATTAGACCATACGCTGTCCAATCATCCATGTAAACTTGTAGGAACTTCTTAATGAAATATTTGAATGCAGTGACAACAAATGGGCAGGAAAATATTGCAGGCGCATTCTTCAACCCAAAAGGCATCACTGTGTATTGGAAGCAGCCCCATTCAATGACAAATCTAGTTTTATGTCAATCTTCTTTTGCGATTCTTATCTAGTGATAACCAAAAAATACATCTGTAAAAGAGTACATCTCCTAACCGCCTACTCCTTCGAGTACTTCATCTGTGAATGGTGTTGTAAACAAGTCGTGCATACATGCATCATTCAATTTTCTGAGGTCGACACATATTCGAACTTCATCAGTTTTCTTGTCTTGGACCACCACAGGAGTAATCCATTTCGATTCTTCCACTGGCTCAATGATTCCAGCATCCAACATCCTATCTAGATCAACTTTGATCCTTTCCTTGTATCGCAGATTCAAGCAGTACGGTCTCTATCTTACTGGATTCACATTGGGCTTTAATGGAATCTTCATCTCTCCCAGATCACCCAGTATTCCTTTCATTTCAGAGAATTTGTTTGGAAACATATCTTGGAATCCATATAGCAGATCCGTGGTCTTTGCCATAGTCTCTTCATCCCAGTAATCCCCAACACTGGAAAATTTTGGGTTCTCCTCCGTCCCAATATTGAATTTTCTAATATTCAGCGGCTGGTTCATGGTATCGGTCGGTATATTTGGTGCTACGAAATCCCTATTCCCTTCTGTTTTTGGAATATTGATATTTCATAGCTCATCGTCATCCTCGAGTTCACCTGACACATTCTAGCATTCCATCAGCAATTGCATGTGGAAGTGTGCATGTGGATCCCGTGGATATGCAATCGATGCTAATTTTAATACCACATCTAGAATGATGTAAAGTGCATTGTGGACATAGGGATTGGCATCCACTAAACTAAAGGTATGATCAAATCAAACCGTCAGCTCCTCCCAAGTGGTTATTTCTCTTTAAAACTATGCCAATATATACCATGATCTTGGCATTTTGTCTAAGGTGTGAATAAAGGAATGGACCCATTCTTCCTTTGGTCACAATTCCCACAAATTTTGACATTCCATCAAGTGACCGTCAGGGTCATTCCACGCATCATACTTCCCAATGTGATATACTTTTGTGTCACCAAAGCAAACTGTCATCAACCGTCGACACTGCGCCCATCCAATAATTGTGTTTTTATGAATCTCCCACTAGCGTGTTGGAGTATCCTTCATTGCTTCCTCCAGCACCAACAATCGCTGCGATTTTGATACCTTCTCTTCAAACTCCATTAAAAACGCAGACATATCAAGTAGCCCTTCGTAAATTGGTAATTCGACAATCTCAATCACGACATGGCATAATGAATTCATGATCAAACCACACTTCCTAAATGATACATCATGCATATGGTTTTTCCAGTTCTCTAAGACACAGAACTACCGCTATGCCAACCAAGTTCTCCGTCAGCAGTTGCGTGGACATAATCTTTGAAAATGTTGTAAGCATGATCACATCCCCTGACAAATTCATCTTTCACTAGTTCAATATATCTCCGTCCTTTGTTTGGATCCGTAGGAGCGATGACTCTGATGTCTTGATTCTCAAATGTCATCATCCTCTTCTTGAAGCTAATCACTGCCATACTATCGTTGGCCCATCCAATCCCCAGCAATGCGAGATAGGAGCCTCCACCATCAAAAACTTCAATGGCATGAAAATCGGCATAGGTATTCATACCTTCAACATCTACAACCAGGTTCAACACACGTCTGACTGGTTGTACTTTGGCCTGATTAGCCAAGCGCAATTACACAGAGGACCAACTCAACGTCGACCTCCCCATATTTTTCCATGTCTGCTTTGTTAGGATATTTAAATATGAGCCCATATCCAAAATCTACTTCATAGGTCCCAATATGAATGTTCATGCACATCTCTTTGCCCATCTTTTTCTTGTGTAAAGAATTCACCGTGGGTTCCTGCCGCTCCTTAGCTGGGTGGTGTAACAACTTTTCAATCTCGGTTAGAGCATCAGGATCTCTTGCTAGTGACAAGAAACTCTCAAAGAAGTGCTACAAGGTACCATGCTGCCGCGATGGTCCTGCCTCCAATGAAAAATCAAAAGAAAAAGGCATTTCATAGATAGGTGACTTGCCAGGATTTCTTCTGATTGCATCCCGAGCTTCAAAGAAATTATATTTTTCAGTTGCGATATCAAACAACGACTTCTTCTTCCTAGCTAATAGAACCTGCAGATGGGGACCATCTTCACCAGTCTTCGCAGCTCCATGGGTGACAATGGCAATGTCAACATCCTTTGTTCTGGGCTCTTCTAAGATCGTCACAACTATCGATCCTTTATTCTGGTTCATCGATGGATTCTAGTTCAGTGGTGGATTCTGGTTCATCGGTGGGTTCATGGATTGACTCACAGTCTGATTCTGTAGTCGAACTTGATTCTAATTCTGTCTCTCTAACCAATTCTAGTTTTGTATCTAATTTTGATTTTGTGACTGGTTCTGATTCTTCAATTGAGTTACGTTCCCTGTCTACCATCTTGCGATCAGTTGTGGGCAGTTCTCAACAATATGTTCAATTGCGGTGTAGTATGTACACAAACACTGCAAGTTTGGGCAATCTCTTTGGTAATGTCCAAATATTCCATAATTGTAACATTGGACAGGTCCACAACCTCATCCTCCTCCTTTTCCAAAGCCTCATCCTCTTCCTTGGAATCCTCCTTGCTGTTGGTACTACGGTTGAGCCAATTGTTGTGGTGGGGGATTTGGCTGCTGTTGAACGTAGTGCGATGTCGAAACATACTATGGATTTGGTGGAGCCATTGACATCTGACTATACTATGGATGTGGTGCAAATTGTGGTGGTGGTGCAAACTATTGTTGTGGCTGCGATGGTATAAATTGCATCTGCGGTGGTGTTGTATACTGCGGTTGAGGTCGATATTTTACCATCTGAGGCTGTGGATGTGATTGTTGTGCTATGCGATGATCTTCCCCCTTCACAAAGTATGAGTTGTATGTCCTCTCCTAAAGTAGGTCATATGCACGATAGTCTTTATCTTTGTGCCCCACAGATTGACAAAATGAACAATATAGGTTTGTCGGCTTTGTCACCATCTTTTTCATTTAGCTACATTATTTTTGTCGATTCCCATAGACTTGACATATGTGACACCATGGTACACTGCATCAACTCAGTGGGTTCGGTGCCCTAGATAGGAGATAATTTCTGAAGTCAGAGCAAGTATCTTTAGTGTCTCCATCTGCGTGACACCGAGTGCACCAAAGATATTTGTGATTATCTTTCCCTTTCTTAATGTCTTGCAACTGAAGCGTCAATTTTTCCAGTTGCACCTGAATTTGGTTCATACTAGTTGCATTCTCCCCGATAGTTAAAGATTCTAACTTCATTGTAATCTCTAAAGCCTCGCTCTGTGTCACGATCTTCTGTTGCATTAGTGGTTGTAGGATATGAGGTACCAATGCTACGATAAACCATTGTTTGTGATGAACATCACTCATATCGAAACTGACACTCGCCATCAATGTCTTAAATCTTTGATCGAAGTCTCAAACGGTCTCATTAGGAAATTGTTTAATATATTTTAGCTCAGTAATATATTGTGCGTCAAATTTTGGTTTCTGGAATTTTTCAATCAGTCCTCTCCTGAATTCATCCAATTTTTTTGCAAGGGTCCCCGTAGGAACTTGTATAAATTTCATGTACCAATCCAGCAAACGACCTCGACGAGTAGTTACCAATTGACCTTTCTTAGCATCGTCATCCGTGGCTTGTCTGACAGTCCATACTGCCTCACATAAGAACAAATATTGCCTAGGATCATCAATCCCGCTTCCATGGAACAAAGGTAACTTTGTATCATCACCCGCCATCCTGGGCCTTCTTCCTACAGATGTTGATCTACTACTAGAATTTTGTTGGCACGTCGAGAAAGTCAATGTGGAACTTGTGTTTCTTCCCGAATATGGAGTAGTGCACAGAGGCATGGGCACATTGCTACTAGGGTTTGATATTACTGTTATTCTAGGAGTAGTCTAGTTCTAATCGTCCTCTTCGTCATTATAGGGTTGCTTCATCCCGTGTGGTCTTCCTTCGCGGTCTTACATTTCAATCGCAATGGGACCTTCCCCTGTCCTCTGTCTCTTATTTTGTTGAAACCTTGCTCCTCCCCTCGTAATACCACTTTCTTCCTTGGATTGCCTCACAGTCTCGTCGAAACTTGCACCCATCTACCCCTTATCTTCCCATTCATCTCCCCTTTCATCTCGGTATCGACTGCCTTTGCACACCGGAGTTCTTATACTCGAGGTGCATCTTCAATATACCCTTTTCACAGACAAGCATCTTAATTGACAATTGCAGAGACAAAAAGAACCTACCTCTAGGTCCATTGAAAAATTCCATTTCCACTTCGTTGTAGGACTTGGTAGTGTCGACTGCAAATTCAGTGATATATCCTTCTAGGATACTATCCAGCCAGGCCTCAAGGGCTCCCAATGCTTTGTTGTCATTTTCCTGTAGCTCCTGGATCAATTCAGGGGTCCAAAATGTTGGCTCTCCTCCTTGGAAATTTTTCTTCTTGTAAGTGAATTGTGACAACCACTTGTACAATATGATAGGAAACTTAGAGAAAAAGTATTCATGAGGATCGTCATGTATATATCTCACCAACCACTTATCTGTCGTGAGTCCAGGGTTATGATTTTTTGCTTCAGAAAATTATCGTAGCTTCTGATCAAACCAATATTGAATTTTTGGTTGTGTTGGATGCCACATATCCTCCTCTCAGTCACAAAAAGGTCCCGACAATGGAACCATTTGTTGGCGCAAACCCAACCAACAAAACCCAGTCGACAGGGGTTCCCACTCTGTCGAAACTCCACTCGCCGCAATCTCCCTGAGCACTAGCCCAGATAGGTTTTATTCTGTTCGGAAACACCCATGAAGCAGATGAAGTCTCACCCGAGATGTTCGAGGGAGGGCTGATGGAAGCAAGTTTCCGCATAATAGAAATAAATTATCTACCAAATCTGACCAGTTACTTCATCATCAACAGGGACATTCATCTCATCATTCATTCATAATAGAAATAACCATATTGTTGCACAAACATATCTAAAAAGATAACATTATTCATAAGCAATAAACAGTGCATCATAGATTCATGTCACACACATTGACCATTGGATCCACAGAAGCAAAAAGATCTAAAAAAAAGATATCAATACTTCAGATTAAACCCCGCCTTCTCATATTAATTATACACAATCAACCACCTATCTAAACCAGAAAATAGTTTAATTGAGTCTCAAGCTCTCAATTCTCATTCTATGATCATCCCCATAAATCATCAACATAACATACAATGAGATCGCCTAACACTTAGAATTCAACATCTACTTATAGGCTTGTTCCTTTATATTGAAGGTCCATTTGGACGGTTTTCTAACTAATTCTACTGACTAATGACCAATATCTGCAAAATATGGTCCAAAAGTACAAAAAGTGACACAAAATATTCAAAATGGTATATCTCCTGCCTTGTGCCCTATATTTCACTTGTGCAGTGTCTTCTGAGCTTACGCGGCACAATGAGTGCCACACAACTGACTTGTCCCAAAGCCCCTCCCAACAACAAGCTTGTGAGGACCTATAGGCTCCATTGGTAGATACCAAGATAGAAAGGGACACTAAGCATGATGCATGCCTAGCTAGGTAGAGGTTAGTTTATTCCTTATTTGACGAATTATACTAGATGTGGACTCAATTTTTCCATCATGGCCTTCATTCCTTAAGGTAGTTTCACTTGTAGCTCCCCATGAGAGACTTCAACTCCTCTCCAAATCATGGAAAATTTTGTGAGAATAAACAATGGAGTTGCATGAACATGAAGTTGTCATAGAATACCAAGAAAATACCCAACAATAGTATTTGATGATGCAAGTTCCCACTATGGTGGTTGGCCACCTACTCACACCTCTAGTAGGCTATCCAAGACAACCATAACATAGTTTCCTTTTTGGTGCATTTTTTAACGATTAGGTTGGATTGCTAGAGAAATGACAACAATTGCTTGAGGATTTGTATGTAGAGATCTAGAGGGTGCACTAGGAAGCACAAGCCATATCTAATTTGTTGGAGTGGAATCTCAAGCATGAAGAGATTTAGGACATGAATGATAAATTATAGTCACTCCATGACATGGATATGAATGTGAAAAAGACTATCCAATAACTTTGTCTTATAGCTCAGATATCCAATAACTTTTTCTTGTAGCTCAGACACGATACCTTCAACTTTAGCAACTTGATTTGTTTACAAACTCTTAGTGAAAGCAGTTGGAGTATCAGAAGCGGCCTAATACCCCTGGAAGTGATAAGGTACAATATTTTATCCAAGTTCCAATATTTTGATGGGAAAGTGGAAGAGCTTGGTGCAGGAGCTCAAATAATTCCATAGTCATGTGGTAGCTTAAGTTCTAGAGTTGGCTGCTTAATTTGAAGGACCAAAAAAATAGCAGAGAACAATGACTCAATAGGGTGGACTCGAGGTTGATTTAATGATTGTGGTCAGGGATTGTTGGCTTGTTTGTTTTTTATAGTACTAAACTGCAAAGTATAGACACAATAAATGAGGCAGGAATTGCAGAAGTATGCATGGCACAAGGAAAACTACATCATAAAGACACCAACTTAGAAGTTGTTTGTTTTTACCTGTCTTGAGGTAGTTATAAACAACTACTCTAGAAAGTATAAAAGAACAACGCAAGGAAGAGAAAGGTGGTTGATGGTCGATGGTATATTGTTGTTATTGCAATGAACAAATCCACTAATCGAGGATGTAATTGGGGCTCATGGTTTATGTGGGTATTGTTGTGTATATTTTGAGTAGATTTGTTATGGTTTGTATTCTATAGTGCAGGGATCAATATGAAATGGACAAAGATCTTGTTTGTATGAGTTTATTTGATTTGGATAAAGAAAAATGGATATGGTTGGACCACTTTTAAATATTTGAATGTGTTATTCTTAGATGATTTTTACAACTTATATTCCCCTCAGTTGAGGTTTCTTAGCCAATGGTTAAAATGCATTGTCCCTTAATGACACATTTCTAACCCAAAAAAACAAAAATTATTAATTATTAATTAAGAAAGAAAACTAATTTTAATAAATTAAATAAGTTGATTAAAATTTGATCTTAAATTGTTTGCATAATGACACTGAAACTCAATCACTAACCACAACATATCAAATAAAAAATAAACCATATCATATCATATCAAGATATATAAAAAATTAAATTAAAAATAATTAAAATATATAACATCGATCCAAAAAAAATGTTAAAAAGGCATCATCATCACCATGAAAATAACTAAAATTACAAATTCCAACTATCTTATAAAATTGAAAACTTTTGTAATTTAATCAATTCCTAATTTTTTTTTTAATTTGTGCTCAAATTAACACTGATTCGTCTACCAAAGTAAGCTCTTGAACCTAGTATTCTTCCGTTTCAAAGTCTAAGTCTACATGAAAAGTTGATTGAGATAAACTCTAAGTCTACATGAAAATTTGATTGAGATAAGAATGGTCACAAGACCAATTTCTAAACCATAATTACTGTGAAATTAGATTAGGGTTTTATTTATTCTTTATAATCTTGAATTTGTTGGAAATGCGATACATCAATCAGCATTTAGATTTAGTTGAGTTAGAATTTGTTTGGTGAATTTATATGTTAATTTGGTCTAGTAACGAATGCTTTTATTATTAGCTTAACTTTTGGAGGAGTTAGGTGTTAATTAATACAAGGTTTTCAAAAAATTAAATTTGATTTATTTTTAGTTTACTAACAATGCTTAATTTTCTTATGATTTAATTATAGATTTTGTGTGAGATTACAACTTGTCTAGATTTAATTATAAATGTTCATTTCATTAATCTTTCTCCTTTTCCCAAGATCTACTTGAAGACAAAGTAATTCTTTAGATCCTAACCTTAGTTAACATGTTAGATTTCCAATATAAAACTACCTTCATAGAGGACACACCTAACATAATACTCGTAAAAAAACTATACTTCACCAATCTACCTACACCACCAAGGGAAACATGCCATCCCAAAATGCCAAGTCACATAATTAAACTCTTCGAACCCACAAATAGAATACACTAAAAAGATAACATATTAGATTCAACTAATATGAAACTACTTTCATATGGACATACCTAACATAGTATCCCTTTTAATTTTTCTCTATTAATAACTTAGGAGAAAACTATATTTCACCAATCTACCTACAATATCAAGGGAAACATGACATCCCAAAATGGCATGAAGGGAGACATGACATACCAAAATGGAATGTCCAGCAATTCAACTCTCTAAATCCACAAAAGGAAGAAAATAAAAAAAGAAAGAACAAGTAGTAAAAGAATCAAAGATTACAACCTTACTTAGAAAAATAAAAATAAGTAAAGGAAAGAAGAAAGAACAAGTAGTAAAAGAATCAAAGTTTACAACCTTACTTAGAAAGATAAAAATAAGTGAAATGTGTTGTATATGGGTGTCACTAAAAGATAAAAAAAATTATAATCAAGTAAACATTTTAAAAAAATTATTAATAATGGAGTTGACTTTATTGTTGATATATATATATATATAAAACAACAAAGAATATGTAGAAAAGATGAACAATGAATGTTGAGAAAGAAAGCATATTATCCATTATGTTAGTAGAGGGACCACTACTACTTTCAACACCTATGTCAACAATAAAAGAATTATGATATGGTAAACCTTATATGCTACTATATACAAATATTTGTACAATTTGAGTGGGTTTAATAGTTAAAAACAAAATTGTTTTCAATTTCTAAATCACAATTTCAAGTTCAAAAAGAGAAAGGTTATACAAAAAAGAGTAATTTATCCCCAAAAAAGGTCGTATATTAATTTAATGTGTAACTAAGTCATAACCTTAAAAATGATTATAATAAAAAATAGCAAACAAAATGGATGCAATAAATGCTATATCCATCTAAGTATCTTTAAAACATCATTCATAAATAAACCAAGAAAAATCACTTGAATGGATTTAGTGGTTAAGAACTTTTATTTTCTCTTAAAAAGTCATAGATTTAAATCTAGAAGAGATAGGTTATATACACTTTTGAAACTTAACCATCAAATCTTTATACTGGGTCCTTGATACCTTGTCCTCAAAAAAGAAAAAAAATTATACAATAAAAAACCTTTTAAATAATATAAACTCATGTCTAACCATTATAACAAATATATATATTAATGTATTTCAATTTTATAACAAATAACCATCTCTAACCATCCTAACAACCATGTATTAATTTATTTCTACTTGATAACAAATTCTATTACACAACTAATGTATTTCAATTTTATAACAAATAACCTATCTCTAACCATCCTAATAAACATGTATTAATTTATTTCTACTTTATAACAAATTCTATTACATTTATATAGAAGCTTATTAATTTTTTTTATTTTTATGGTTATCTCAATTTTATAACAAATAACTATCTCTAACCATCCTAACAAACATGTATTAGTTTATTTTTATTTTATAATAAATTTTATTGCACACCTACACCTATATGGAAGCTTATTAATTATTATGTAAGAAAGCACTTCTCAAATTAAGAAGTATTTTGATTATCAAATATAAAAAAATTAATATATTTATATTTAAAACTATGTTAAAATATATTGATTTAAACCATAGTCTATAGGGATAGCTCAGTTAGTTTGAGTTTTCAAGTTCATGATTATAATTGTCTAGTTCCGAGGTTATTCTCAAATCCAATCTTTGTTTAGTGAACCCCTTTAAAATAAGCGACCTAAATAGCAAACTCTAACCACTAACTATCCAAACTGAAAAAAAAAATGATTTAAATCATAAAAATATAACTAAATATATTTTGAAATTCAAATCCTACCTTAGAAAATAAGATGTAAAAGCTCATTAAGTTTCTTCTTAAAATCTAACACCATATTCAAAATAATTTAAAAATCTTAAAATTTTAATTAAAAACAAATCAATACCATATTCAAAATAATTTAAAAGCCCTGAAATTTTGATTTTTCAAATTTAGGCCTCTTAAGCGACACACCTGCTCTATATAAATAAAATAAAATTCCAAATACCAATCACAAGGAGAGCAGAGGCATAAGGCAAATCAGTTGCAGTACGAGAAATAACTGTCAACCGTCAAGAATTCGCTCTCTCCACTCTGTGTATTGGTCTGTAATTGCAGAATAAATCTCGGAAGGGCAGAGATAAGAAGCTTCTGGGCTCGTGATATTCGCTTAGAGCAAAAGGAATTGGAGGTTCTGAAGGGGGTAAGCTGGTCTGGTCGCTGTGACTTGAACTCCTTCCCTCGCCTCGCCTCGACAGAGTAGTCCATATTCCTTTAGGCCAAAATGTCTCTCAGACCCAATTCTAAAGCCGATGCCAGGAAGCAACTTTACAAGGTTGCAGTCGATTCAGTAGAGGCCCGTCGCAAGCGAGAGGAAATCATGGTGGAGATTCGAAAGTCTAAACGGGAGGAAACTCTGCTCAAAAAACGCAGAGAAGGTGTTGCATCTACCCTTATTTCGCAGCCTTACAGTGGCTATGATCAAACTATTTCTCTGGAAGAAAAGGTAAACTTTTTTTAATAAATTATTTTAATCATGGGAACAGAAACCTTTCAAGAGTATATTTAACAAACTGCAACTCAGATATATCAGTTAGATATATCAGCTACTTGTAATTTATCATAAGCTCAAAGTTCATAACTTCAGAGCTTTGTCACAATTTGTTAATGAGCAACTCTAACTCTACTTACTACTGGTTTTGAATCTATTACCTCCAAAGAAATAACATATGTTCAATTCTATTTTAATAACATGATATATAACAATATAATCTGTGCTTGGTTAAAATCAATTTATAGATTGGTAAGAGTTTTTTACCATGAGCCTTATTGTAAATTTAAAGGCATTTATACAAATGTTAGTGTCTGAAACAACAATCAATTTGTAAACCAGAATTTGATATTCACCATAGAATTCATTTGTAATAATTTTTTTAATCATGGGAACAAAAACCCTTCCAAGAATATATCTAGCAGAGGGCAAGTCAGATAACTTGTAATTTAGGGGAGGCTTAGATGTTTCTAAGCCCAAAGCCCATAACCTTCTAGCTTTGTCACACCTTATAAATGTGCAACCCTACTTGCTCCTGGTTTTGAACCTATAACCTCTAAAAAAATAACATATGTTCAATACTATTTTAATAACTTGGTATATAACATATGTTCTGTTGTTGGTTAAAATCTATTTTAATAACTTGGTATATAACCATATGTTCTGTTGTTGGTTAAAATCAGTTTGTAAATTGGTAGGAGTTTTCCACCATCGGCCTTATTGTAAATTTAAAGGCATTTATAGCAATGTTAGTGTGTGAAACAACAATCAGTTTGTGAACCAGAATATGATATGCACCATAGAATTGAACTTTTAGCTACACTACTGTCATGTTGTTAAAATCCAGATAGATAAATAATGCCAAATTTTTGTTGATGCAGTTACAGAAATTGCCAGCAACTGTTTCTGCGCTCGCCTCTGATGATATTGAGGCAAAGGAGGCCGCCGTTATTTACATACGGAAGCTTTTATCTATAGGTCAGATTCTCTCCATTTTAAACCCATAACAGCCTACCATGTCTGGTCAGAAGCAACAACCAGACTTTTAATTTTATAGTAATCAAGCAAACTTCTCATCTCTTATTAATGCATTCTCTGTGCAGAAAGCAATCCTCCAATCGATGTAGTGATCCAGTCCGGTGCAATTCCGCCTCTGATCGATGTACTGAGGAGGAATGATATGCCTCAGCTCCAGGTAAGATTCAATCTATAATGCTGTGATTGTTGATATCTTGTACTTATCTTTGAAATTATAGTCATAATTGTGACGGTTGATAGCTTGTTGTCTTATTTTGTTATTATACATGATAATGCAGTTTGAAGCAGCTTGGGCTTTGACAAATATAGTATCAGGAACCTCTGAGCATACAAAGGTTGTCATTGACTACGGGGCACTGGCATTACTTGTGGAGCTTCTTACTTCTGCGCATGATAACGTTCGAGAACAGGTACTTTTATGCTTTATGCTTTAATCTGGATCCAGTTGAGCTTTAATTATTTGTTCTCAACTGTCTTTATATGATATGTACTCTCTGACATTGAGTTCATCTGGTGTTTGTTGAAGGCTGTTTGGGCTTTGGGAAATATTGCTGGAGACTCTCCAGCATTTAGAGATCTTGCACTCGATCATGGAGCATTGAGTCAGGTTCTTGCCCAGGTTACTGAGGCTGCCAAAATTTCAATGCTTAAAAATGCTACATGGGCTGTGTCAAACTTTTGCCGTGGTAGACCTCAACCTGAATTTGATAGGGTAAGATTTGTTTTTTTCTTCTGGGTTTATATATACTGTGTAGATCTGATATTTTATAACTAAGGGTACTTGATGGATTTGGATTTAGGTAGATTTAAACACACTTTGCTTATTAGTATAGTCATTCAACTTTTTGCTTGTGAATACTCATAGTTCACAAGTTAAGTGTCATTTAAATAGTTTGAATCAGCTAACAATTATCTATGAATCAAGCTATTGGCTAATAATTATTTATGAATCAAGTTATTGGTTAGGTATTGGGGAACTGGAATAGGGTATGGTCTGATTATAGGTATTGAGGGTAAAAAATTGTATAAAAATAGGTTTCTAGTAAAAATAAAGAATATATTATAAAAATGGGAAATATGTATTGATAAAGTGCTCAACAAAAGGATTTTTGTAATTAATTACAAAATCAAGTTAAATTAGTAAAATTAAAGGTATTTTTTAATATCCCATGAACAAAAACACTATAACATAGTTTCACTAAGTTTCAATATATTGTCTCATCATATTACAATAAAAAAAAACATACTTATTTACCATAAAAGACTATTCTTATAATTAATTTTTAGAAACTAATTTTACAAAAATTACCTCTATATTCTTATCATTTATTTTTAGAAAATTATTTCACAAAAATTACCTCTATTAGTTTTTAGGAAATAATGAACCATTGGAGTTTTTAAAAAAAATACCTCTGTCATTAGGATTTTTAGTTTTTAGAAAATGATGAACCATTGGAGTTTAAAAAAAAAAAATTACCGTTGCTTATTTGTGATTCTAGGAATATCGAATAGTTGATTATACTAAGAATTTATAAGTTTAATTAGATTAATTGTATCTTCTAGTGGGTTTTGTAGTTTTGGGAATATAATTTTTCCAGCTGAAGATGAGCATCTCTGAATTTATTAACATGAAGATTTTATCTTTTCATGGACTTTTGGTTATGGTTTTCAGGTGAAATATGCGTTGCCTGCCCTGGCCGGTCTTATCAATATGCAAGATGATGATATACTGGCAGATGCATGCTGGGCCTTATCATATCTTTCTGATGGCCCCAATTCAAAAATTCAGGCAGTTATTGAAGCTGGCATTTGCCCAAAGTTGGTGGAACTTTTGACGTGAGTATCATTGAAGTAGCTTGATTTTTATATATTTCTCTAATCGATGAAGTATCAGAAATTTTACTATACATTTGGAGTTGAAGTTAATATGAATGAATGTTAGTTATATAATGCATTATATTCTATATAAGTTTCTCCTGTATTAATGGAAATTAGTTGTTTATAATTTAGGCATCCTTCACCTTTTGTTGTTACTCCTGCTTTACGAACAGTGGGTAATATTGTCACTGGCGATCATTTGCAGACACAGGTTTTATTTACACATTTTTCAATTTTTCTTCCAAAGTATTCACATAATACATCATGCATTTGTTATATTGTATACGTTCAGCTGTGATTTAGTGGTTGACACAAGGAAGTTATCATGCAAAGAGTCGAAGGTCATACTTATCTGGTGCCATTCATCTTATATTTTGTAATCTGCAGGTTATTATTGACAATCAGGCTCTTCCTCGCATTTTGCATCTTCTCACAGTCCACCAGACCAAGAAAGGCATCATTAAAGAAGCATGTTGGACGATCTCCAATATTACTGCAGGAACCAGAGAGCAAGTTCAGGTGCAAATTGCTTTAGATTTCTAATTGCTTTAAGATTTTGTGGATAACATAACTTGAACGTTTTGTTTTGATGCACCCCATTTACATTGCAGGCTGTGATCAATTCCGGAATATTTCCCTCGATTTTATTCCTGCTAGCAAATGCTGAATTCGACATCAAGAAAGAAGCAGCGTGGGCAGTTTCAAATGCAACTTCTGGTGGAACTAACGAACAGATAAAGTACGAAGTGTATCTCTTTTCATGTTAATTCTCTGCTTCCATTTTCGATAATGCTGGATCGATAATATGATCTCTCTTTTTCTTTTGTTACAGATACCTTGTCCTTCAAGGTTGTATACCGCCACTTTGTGACCTGCTAGCCTGCCCAGATCCAAAGATTATAACAGTCTGCCTTGAAGCTGTAGAAAACATATTGAGAGCGGGGGAGTCTGAAAGAAATGCAGGCCTCACAGATGTTAATCTATATATCAGCCAAATTGAAGCAGCTGATGGGTTGGATAAGATTGAGGACTTGCAGACACATGAAAACATGCAGGTCTATGAACAAGCAGTTAAGATCCTTGAGAATTATTTAGCCGAGGACGATGAGTATGAAATGCAAGCAACTTCTGATACACCTCAGACTGGATTTGTTTTTTCTACAGATCAGCAGCCAGAAGTTCCACCTGGTGGTTTTAATTTCATGTAAAAAGAGGAATAATCGACCTTTTGTAGATTGTTGTAGGAAATGTGCGTCTAATCATCGAGAATTCTCCAGTACTTAATCTACTTGCTAAAACTACGTGGCAGCTGATTAAATTCTGGTTCTGGAACAAATTTATTGTTCTGGTCTTATACATTTTATGATTTGATTGTGGCTGTTGGCCGAAAGACTGTTTCTTTAACAAATTACAATTTTTTTTTTTAATTTTATGTTTTGTTTATTTTTTTATTTTGTGCTGTACGTTACAAAATTGTCTCACTGTCAACAAAATTACGGAATTTGTCTTGACAGTAATTCCGTAAATTCCTTTACTCGAACTCATGTGCGTAGCAAATTCAGTGCAGGGTAGTGAATCCAACACTTGTTGAGTTCATTATGTTTTCCATGTTCACCGCCTCTTGCTCTATCACGTCAATGTCATCCCTGATTGAATTAAAAACCCTGATTGATTTAAAAATCAATGATAATGATCTTGCCATGATCACGATTCACACATATCACCTCAATGCCGTCCTTTCAGAATAAAAATTGAATGTTCAGAATATAATTTCAATGTCAAGGATTCAATGAATATCTGAAATTAATCACCGAGGTCCAACACCCAGCAAAGGATTTGAAGGAGAGGTTTAAAATCAATAATAATTTATAGATTCAATTCTTGAATTTATGTGTGATGATCACCAGGCGGTTGACGTAACCATATAAATTCCCTTTTACTTATTTAATATGGTTTTATAGGTTTGGGTTCTATCTAATTGTATTTATTTAATTAGTAAGCTAAACTTTAGATCATTTGCACTTAAAACTTGGTGAGTTTTCTGGTTAAAATTTGGTGGAAATTGTTCAAAGGGTAGTTATAGTGATTGGAATTGCATAATCTAAATGCCCCTAAGGGTAATAGTGGGTTCTGAATCCATTTCTTCAATAAAAATTGCAATTTTAACACTGAAAAGCTTATTTTCAACAACAAATCATGTTGTCGGATTCCTGAAAAGGTGCAAATGGTCTAGAGATTAGCCATTACGTGGTAACTATTTCAAGAAATTTAGACTTTTATGATAGTTAATTGGATTTATGTAATCAATTTTCTTTCCTTAACCTACCTTGGTGATATATGTTTATGCGAGTAGTATGAAACATTTATGCCTCATTTTATTGTTTATATATGTTTTGCCTTATTGATGTAGTTAATTGGATTTTATGTAATCAATTTATATATGTTTTCCCTTGTTTATGTATGTTTCCCATGGGAATCCATCTCATGGTTTTCAGAAGTGAAAAGTTTGTATTCATGTCTTTAGCGACTTAGTCACATTGTATTTCCAAAAGCATAGAATCCATAGAAAAAATGCCTCTTTAGTGCATAACATAACTTGGAACTAATGAATTTTGGAAGGCCTTATTTGTCACTAAAGTAAGCATATGATAGGTTTTACGCTAAAATTTGTTTTAAAAATAGGTTAAAAGTGAAAAAAGAGTTATAATTTATTATTTAACTTGTGATTTTTCACTTGTGGAGAAGTATCCTTCATGCTTGACCTACTCTCTTTCATTTCATGCCTTAAAAAGGAATTTTTATGGGTAAGAAACCATTGCAAATTTTTGGGAGCATGCTCCTCCCTTTGGTCATGCTTGTTTTGGGAATAGCGTGACCAAGTCTTAATTTTTGTGAAATTTTCCAAATTTTTTATTGAAGTTGTTAATAAGCTCTTCTATTTTATGGGCTTGTGAAGCTGACTAATTGGAAGAGAGAACCCATGAAGTTAGTAACAATGTGGTTTTGGTTTATCATGTTATCCATGATATTGTTGATCAATGTTGGCCATGTTGTCTTGTTCGAAAGCATCAAGATCGGGAATAAGATTTTGAATCAATTAATGTGGTCGAGGGGCATAAAATCCTTGGTTTCTATGGAGTATTTATTTTTCATCAAGGTTTTGGATGTGCCATGAGACATTATGTAAGAACGATAATGCATATAATGACACAATGCCTTAGGAGCAATCGTTGCTACCAAGATGTCTATGTCTAAGTAAAATAGGTGATCAAAGAAGTTATTTGGAATTGTGGGTCCAAGTGGGATAGGGTTTGGAATGTGGTTGATTGAGACAACATCTTATTGAAAAGGTGCCATGCAAACCATATTGAGCAAGCCCATGGACCTCGTTATCATGTATGATGATGGTTGATGAGTCCTAAGGGAATATTATAGGGCATTTACTAGTGATGTAAGGTGGTCTTGTCTTCTCCACTTTATGTGATAGTTGGAGAAGACATGGAAGTGGCGATAGAGGATGGTGGTTCATCTTGGGAGGAGAATATGGTACACATGAGGTCCTCTATAACTGATGGAATGATTGGGTAAGTTCCAACATATGTTCCTAGTAAATATGAGTCTTTGTATACTCTTGGTGCTATTTAATTAAGAGATATGGGGTATTTAATTTGAATGGTCGTACAATTTTTTTCGAGTTGGTTGAAGGGTGGTTTTTGTAGTATGTAAGTTGGTCTATGGTGAATACTTTCTTATTATTGGGGACATCACGGCTAGGAGGATTGGAGAGGAAACTTCCTTCATGGATGACATGTAACTATGTCCTAAGACGATATTGTAGCCTAAGAGTGCATCAATTGCTTCAACATCAAGTAGGACCATCTTGCCCCTTATTTCAATATTGACATTTATGATAGAGACCTTGTGGTTGGGAGGGTGCCCATCATAATCTCTTATGGTGATATAAAATGGGACAAGCTCTAGGAACCTAGTTGCTTCCAAACATTTGTATAGATCACATGAGTGGATGCACCTTCATCAACAATACATCGGTGAATGATGATGTTTTTTATGGTGACAACTATCTAGAAGGTGAATAATTATGGTATTTGGGGTTTATTGATATCGAGGTCAAAAGTGATGAGGTGTGAATCTGAAGGTTTGATTGTGCTTAATGTTGTTTGTAACGCCTAGTTTTTTCCCCAAGAAGTAAATATGATGCAATTATGTAAAGGATATGATCTTGAAATGAATGGTCTAGGATGAGAAAATATATTGTAAATATATATGTTTGATGTTTTTAAAAATCACTAATAGTTACAAGTGAAGAAGGGTGATGAAGAGATGGAGGTATATGGTTCCACAAGTGGGGGAAGGGATAGGGTGCTAAGGGGTGATGACCCTACTTAACAATGACTATTAGATTATGTACTTAGCCTTCATTAGCATTATTAACCCAAGGTTCCTTAACCATGGTCATAAGGGTCACTTTAATGAATTAAGGGTTAGTTGTATTAATTGCTTATTAAGAGGAGAAAAGTTACCCGTTTTGGGGAAGCCATGTCTAAGAAAAAACTATTCATATATATTGTTAGAGACTCATTTTTCATTCATTCCAACATCCAGTGGGGGAGAGCATTCATATTATGGTAGTTTTTTATTAGCAATCCAAAAGGAGATTAGTTTCCATAATCTATCACTGAATCCCACCTTCATAAATGGCATCCTAGCTACCTAGATAAACAGGTGCCCAAATATTAAGGAACATTGTCTACAATCCTTGGATACTTGTCACAGAGACTTCCCAGTTGGCATGTACTAGAGCACTAGAAGGGAAATGAGATAGCCTAAGGGACTGGAATGTAGAGAAGGGGATACCTTCCTTGGCATTGTGAAATTTGATGGGAAATGAGTGAAAGGTTGGGGTCATTTGCGGATGGGGATACCTATACCATTTGGGTAGAGGATAGGTTATTGTGGATGGGGTTACATGTACCACTTGAGTAGAAGATAGGTTCCCTTAGGTGAGGATGGCTCAAAGATGAACACAGATGTGAATGGAAGAGTTAGTAGTTCTCCCCTCATGGATTGATAGCCCCATCTCAGGGGTGTCATATATCAAAGAAAGAGATGGATTGATAGAGTTACTATGATTAGGAGGAACTCCCTTCACTTGTAGTTGGTAGGAGGACATTTATAAAAATAAGTTCCCAATGTGTTCGAATGCCATAGAATATATTTCATGTAACATTTTTGCTAATTTACTATTTAAGGTGATTATGTGCATGGATTTATTAAGCACGATATGAATTCATTCACGATAGTAGAAACACTTGTGTAAACTAAAATGAGTATATTTGCATTGATGCATTTCTATATTTACATTTACTTTCGATGTCAAATTATTGAAATATCAATCCAATGTAAAGAAAATTTGTATTTTGTATCAAAGGACAAATTTATACTCCGATTAATGTACCCTATGATCTTTGCAACATAAAGAGGTCGTTGGGTTCATGACTCTTGGTAAATCCTTCTATTGAGAAGTACAAAATTTAAGGATCTCTAATTTGGACATAATGGTGGGAGACTAGGTCAAATCATCCATTATGTTGTAATTATGTGTCACTTTCATATGGGGATTGTGAGCGGTATGTTGAAGAGGTGGTTTTGGTACCTTGGGGATAGGGTTGCTAGTGGGATGTGAAATTCCAAAGAACCACTAGTATAAGCTAGACCAACCTCCCGCTAAGTGGGTCGGTTTTCTAGGATGTTATAGGCTCGATTGTGGGTCTGTAGATGAATATTTGTAGCATTCATGTAGATGCTCCAGTAGGAACCTTCTCTATTGGAGAATATTTTTCTTGTGTCTGAGTGTATTGCTCAGAAAAATCACCTTGATTGGCGAAGGTATGTTGTAACACAACTTGTTGCGGGGAGAGGGAAAAATTATTTCTTTGGGTAGAATTTGTACTTGTTTTCTTTTTGCCTCCAACATTCGTTGGCACTTGGGATTAATGGGAAATGATGTTTGTAATGGAAAAACTACCCACATATAGTGCAAGCAAAGTTTGTTTGAATATTTTTGTTTTTGGTTTGTGCCACTAGGATGTTTGAACCACATTTTATTCTAGTTACGAACATTACAATTCGATTAGGTAGAGGGGGTTCCCCCTTGTCTTGGAGTCTAGTTATAAAATTTGTTATTTCCTTTCTTCTTTCCCTAATTAGATGGAGTAAGGTTATTAGCCGCATTCAATTGTATGAACTACTAAATATGTTGATGGGTGAATTTTGAACAAAATTTACCCTTGCTTGAGCCATGGGGTGTGAAATAGATGGTTTGGGGAATGAAAATTTATGGGTTTTGTGATGGTATGATTTCATAAGGATTATGTCTCATGTAAGAAGTTGGTGTGGGTTCCTAAGTAGTAACGGGGTTTGTTTGTATCACAACTAGTTGTGCCCCCATGTATGAAAATGTTGAACTATATTCCCTATACATTGTTGGTACAAAAAATGGATGAGGTTCGCTTTGAGGGATGTTGATGATCGATTATAGAGGAGGAAAACTATATAGTAACATGGATGTGAGGGATCCATATGAGTTTGGTATAGTTCCTTGGTGGGAAACCGTCCCAAAAATAGTGTCAGTCGTATGTGGCGTTCTGAGGTTGGTTTGATCTAATGAATGATGGAGAGGAGAATCATGTAACATAGTATATAGGTACCCTTACAAGGAATAAATTAGATCAAAGTGTTGGGATTTGAGGATGGATTCGTATTCAAGTTGTGGAATGGTTGTTGTAATGTATTTGGTGATCATGGGTAAGAGGGACTTAAGGAACCAATCTTATAAAGGTATGGGTTGGATTTGTTAGAATATTGGATAATACTGAGAGGGGAGGGGGGTGAATCAGTATTGTTAACTTTTATAACTTAAAAACCACAATTGAATTTTTTAACACGCAGAATCAACAAGAAATATAGAACACAGACTTTATGGTGGAACCGAATTGGGAAAAACCACCAATACGTCCTATTACTGCAAAATTATATTTACAAATAGTTTCTACCTGCTACAACAGACAATGATGGTACCATACCCTATTTACCAGCAACTACTGGAAGGAGGCTACAACCCCCTATTTCGTCAACTACTACTGATAGGATGCTACTACACCCAATTTACCAGCTACTGCTGGAAGGAGGATACAATCCCATGCAGGCTTGATGCCTGCCCTAGCTCTGCCCTACCACCCTCTTTTTTTATATGAACTTTAGATCTGCTTTTCGATTTTTGTCTCTGATACTACTTTGGTCTCTAACTGCTACAACTACTTTTTACTGTGTTGCTAAGACCTTTCTCTCACTCAACATTCTATCTATAAATACCCTCTAACACATTTTCTGTGAGTGCATCTCTTCACCATTGTGCCTTTTCATTCTTAGAGCGTGCCTCTTCATAAAGACTCAATTCTTCATTCTAACAATTCTTTAACTAAATTTAAGTTTATCAATCATACCTTTCCGCAACACAATTTTACTAGAATTGTCTCTCTCCATTCCGTAAAGTGGACTCTGGGTCATGAAAACTCATATTACTTTATGTTTCATTTTTCGCCTTCCATCTTCCGCCTTTCACATTCTGCAGGGCGAACTCTGAGTTGCAGAAACCCATATTACTTTATATTTTCTTTTTCGCCTTCTGTCTTCCGCATTCCACTGAGCGGACTCTGGGTTGTGAAAATCCATATTACTTTATATTTTCTTTTTCGCATTCCACCTCCTGCATTCCACAAGGCAGACTCTGGGTTGCAAAAACCCATATTACTTTAAATTTTCTTTTTTTCCTTCTGCCTTCCACATTTTTTCTTCTGCACTGTCAATCATTTGGGGATGCTCTCCTAACTTTTGATTTGTAATCAAATGTGGATTTGCGCTATAGTATTGTGGATCGCTCTACAGACGTTGATCTCTTTGTGGATTCAATCCTAACCGTTAATCCATGATCATTGTTGATCTTTTGCCTCTTGCATCGATCATCTTCCTCTTGCATTATGTTCAGTGGTTTTTGTCATTGTTGAACTCCTTTCACATCAATTGAAAACTTATTTTCAACATTCTCCCCCTTTGGCATTGATGGCAACATTTTCGTTTTAGTCAATTTTCTCCCTCTTTGATAGTAATGACAAAAGCTTCCTTTTGACAACTCCCCCTGTCATCATATCTCCCCCTGAGATTGCGCTTCCTCTTCTACAATTGTTGTAAGGAGATTACTCCCAACTTCTGTCTAAGATGCTCAAAAGATTCCTTGGGTAGTGGCTTGCTAAATATATCAGCAATCTGTTCTTTTGTGTCAACATACTCTAGTTTGACAACCTTCTGGGATACTTGTTCTCTTAGGAAGTGATACCTAATTGGTATGTGTTTTTTCATGGAGTGCATGACCGAGTTTTTTGAAATATTTATGGTACTGGTATTATCACAATTTATTATTTTTGGGTGCTCATACTTCATAAGTAAGTCTTCTAGTGTTTTCTTCATCCAAATGACCTGGGTACAACATGACGCAATAGCAATATATTCGGCCTCTGCTGTGGAGAGTGAAATGGAAGATTGTTTTTTACTTAACCATGAAACCAAACAATTTCCTAGGAAGAATGTTGCTCCACTCGTACTTTTTCAATCATCAACACTTCCTTCCCAATCTGCATCAGTAAATGCTTTTAAGATGAAGTCTTGAATTTCTGGGTACCATAACCCATACTCCATAGTACCTTTCAAATATTTGTAAAATATTTTTACTGCTATTACATGTGTTTCTTTGGGGCTTGATTGGAACCTAGCAACCAAACCTACAACTTGCATCACATTTGGTCTTGTAGTTGTCACATATAGCAGGTTTCTATCATGGATCTATACATGGTATGATCCACTTCTAGAGACTCATCGTCCTTACTTAATTTACAACTTGTGATCATAGGAGTTCTAACAGGTTTGGAGTCTTCCATCTTAAATATTTTAAGCATGTCTTTGATGTACTTAATTTGCGAGATAAAGATTCCTTTGTATGTTTGGTAAACTTATAACCCTAATAAGAATTTTAGTTCACCCATTGACATTTCAAATTCCTTCTTCATTTCAGAAGCAAAGTTTGCACTTAGTATTTGTAAATGGCTTCCAAATATAATGTCATCTACATAAACAACAACAATGATCATATTTTCATCTTCGATTTTTAAGTAGAGATACTTTCAGTGGCTCCTCTCTTAAATCCATGTTGCTTTAAATAGTTGTCTAGCCTTGAAAACCATGCCCTTGGAGCTTGTTTGAGACCATAGAGTGCCTTTTTCAGTTTGCAAACATAGTATTTTTTATGATAATAGAAAACCTTCCAGTTGTTCAATATAAACCTCTTCTTCTATTTTTCCATTCAAAAATGTTGATTTGGTGTCCATTTGATACACTTTAAAACTTTTATGGCATGTGAGTGTTAGAAACATTCTGATTGCTTCAAGTCTCGCCACAGGGGCATAAGTTTCTTCAAAGTCAATCCCTTCTACCTGAGCATACCCTTTACATACTAATATTTCCTTGTTCCTTATCACTTCACCATCCTGATTGAATTTTTTCTTGAAAACCCATTTGGTCCATATAACATTCTTATCTTTGGGTCTTGGGACAAGTTCCCAGGTATCTTTTTTCTCAATCAGATCTAATTCTTCAATCATGTATTTGACACATTCATCAATTTTGTTGGCTTCTGTAAAATCCTTAGGTTCCACTATTGAGAGTAGGGCTTGTTCATTAAATGGTAGTTATCTCCTTGTAATGACTCCAGCATTTTTATCACCTATGATCTATGTCTCTAGATGATTCTTTTGTATTATTCTAGATGGATTTTTTGTACCAAGTCTTGGGAAATATTCTTCACCTTCCTATGTATGTTCCTTGTCTATTCCTTCTTCTTCATCATGAGTACTTTCATCCTTTTGCAATTCTTCATCTTCTTCATCATTTGTATTTTCAACACTGTCATGACTTCTTACTCTTCTTGGTTTTATATCATCTATTCTTACATCTACACTTTCTACAATCTTGTGTAACCTTTTATTGTAACATCTATATGCCTTCTTGGTGGGTGAATATCCTATAAATATCCCTTCATCAGTCCTAGAGTCAAACTTGTCAAGATCATCCTCGTTCCTTTTAATGTAACAATTACTGCCAAATACTTTGAAATATTTTATTAAGGTTGGTCTTCCATACCATAGTTCATAAGGAGTCTTGTCTTTATTCACTCAACATATCATTGTCCTTCAAACAGATCAATAGGTGCAACCACTCTTATTTCAGAATCTTCGAAAGACAAGATTCTTTTCTTGAAGTTTATAATATTTTGGTTGTCTATTGCCCAATCAATTCCTAGAAGTGTAGGATAGGGTTTTGTGTCATCGACAATTTCAATAACTTCTAAATCGACATATGTTCTTAAGCCTTCGACTTCCACAAGTACTTGTGATAGTATACCAAGTGGTATAACTGTCGACCGGTTTGCAAGCCTTAGCTGGATAGGGGACCAGTCCAGCTATAGCTTATTCATGCTCTCCCATGTTTTCCTAGTCAATATATTGACATCAGAGCCCAATTCTAGTATGATATAGTCCATATCATAATCTCCTATCTGCACAGTCATTCACAGCTCTCATTTCGTCTTCAGTTTTCTCCCGATATGATTGACTCTTTTTTCAGGTCGTAGGTATTTTGTGGTTTCATATATGAGTGTTGTCAATTCTGCGTCATCATCTTTATTATGGATTAGCGCTAAACAAATTTTAAAAATTTCTTTAAGATTACTAACCTTTTTCATGGGCAGCCTCCTAATTAGTTGTTCAGATCGTTTAGGCATATCTCTCACTTTTCTAGATGTCGAAGGCTGTTTGGGATCGACAAAGTCATGTCACACGTCCAAGAAAACTTCTTTCTCTTTTTGAACATCTAGCAGAGCTTTCTTTTGCACCACAGGTCGCACCAATGGACGTCCTTGCGGTGTACTTTGGTCTGATCCCGTCGCAACACCTCCTCTTGTAACTACAACAAGGTTAGGTTGTCTTGGTTCAGCAGAAATCATTTGATTATTCAGATTGGGGTTTGGATTCATATTCTCCACTGGGTTGGGGTTAACAATAGTTCTAGCCTGCCATTTCACAATAAGTTGCAGGCATTGTTCAACAGTGTGATCAAATGCTTTACAATATGTACAATTTTTCGCATGACTTTGAAAATCTCATGAAAAATTTCATGGCTTCCCACAATTATAACATACAATTTGGCCTCTTCCTTGACCAAATCCTCCTCTTGGTTGCTCTCCTCGACCTCTAAAATTCCCACCCCCCCTTTGTGAAGGGTATTGTTGTTATTGGGGATACTGATTTGGTTGGTATTGTGGTTGAGGATATTGATGTTGTTGATACTGTGCAGGATGATACTGAGGCTGTGCTCGTTCAACTTGCATCTTTTCATCATTTTTCATTAAGTAGGTATCCATTGTCTTCTCTTGCAACATTTGAAGTGCTCTGCAATCTTTCTCATCATGATCTAATGACTTACAAAATTTACAGTAAAGACTAGTGGGTGCACTCACAATCGTCTGTAAGTACAGGAATTCCTTAGACTTGTGCCCTCCAGTCTGGCGTATTCTATGCCAAGGAATTCCTTGGGTGTTTAATGGGTTCGGCGCGCCTATTGCGACATAGTTCATCAGCGCCGGGAAATTATCGTTATGGTGTCCATCTGATCTGCACCTTTTACACCATAGTTCATCCTGAACTTCCTTTCCTCTTTTAATGTCCTAGAGTTTCACCATAAGATTGGCCAGCGGCGACTGAATTTTCATTATTCCCAAGCCAGTGTCCCCAACTGGAGAGGCTTCTAGCTTCATTTCTATTTCTAGAGCCTCTGTCTTTGACACAAGTTTCGGTTGCATCAACGTAGATATGAGGCAACAAGGTAGTAAGAAATCATTCCTTTTGTTGCACATCTGACATTTGTAAACTCACTTTTCCATTAATTTCTTAAATACCTGGTCAAAATACCAAACAGATTATGTCGATAGCTACTTGATCTCAGTGATGCATTGGGATTCAGACTTCAGTTTCTTAAACTCGTCAATCAACCCAAGTCGAATCTCGTTGAGTGTTTTCGGAACAGCTCCTACTGGTACTATGGAAAATTTCATATACCATTCCAGTGCACAACCTCGTAGCATCATGATCAGTTGTGCTTTCTTGAATTCTCATCCTGGATCTGTCGTACAGTCCAAACAGCATCACAAAGAAACCAGTGTTTCTCTAGGTCTTCCATCCCGTTCCCATTGAATATTGGGAGATTAATGTTAGTTCTAGCCATTGGATTTGTTGGTGGTACTGTCAGAACAAAATTGGGGCTAGTCGGACTTCCTTGTCTTCTATTACAACTTTAGTACTACTTGTATTTACAGAAATACTTGGAGACAAGTCTCGCGATCTTACCTCTGGTACTGTAGGCGAGTTGTGTACACATTCTTGTTCTAGAGCTTCAATCGACTCTTCGATCTCTTTGTCACCTTCTACGATAGGTTGATATTCCTCTTCTTCATCACAAGAGCCTTCGTCTAAGTACGATGCAAACTCCTAGCCTTCTTCTTCTTTCTCTATGCTACAACTCCCTCGCCTACACAGAGTTTTTTTGTCTTTGGTTGGACCAGATTCTTCTTCTGCTTCTTAAAAATCCTTGCTCTAGTTGAGTTCCACTTTCCCCTGGAAACATCTCACTATAGGATTCTGCTGAGACATAACCACCCTTTGTTACTCAGTCTATCATTCTGTTGTTGCTGCAACCACCATCCCAAAAAAATTTACTTTTTAAGGCCCCTACTCTTTCTAGTTTTTAGAAATCCTTGAAATTCTACCTTTATCTTGCAAAAGTTTCTTCATAACTTAGTTTTTTACAAAAATTGAAACTTCTTTTTCCACCCGATGCATCGGATGAACTCCTAAAGTTTATCCAACGTATTGGAGAATTTGTTCGAAATCCTGTCAAATATTTGTTTCTTACACTTTTGAAATACTTACAAAAGATTCCCAATACGTCGGAATTGTTTTGGTCTATGGTATCGATGATATCGGAAAACATTTTTCAATGCTTCTCGGCTAATTATCAGCGATCTTTCCGATGCATCGGGTCGTCTTGTTGTTTCATTTTCCGATGTCCGCGGAAGAGTTTATTTTTTCCATCCACCATTTCGATTGTGTGTCTCTGAGTTCTTGCCTACGTTTTAGTTTCATATTCTGATGCATAACCGAAATCTTCCCGAAGAGTTTTTCGATGCTGGGGCGGGTGGTAGTTGTTTGTTTTACCAATCGATCTTCAAACCTTTTATCCCGTTTCGACAAATTATTGTGTAGCCATCCGATTAGCATCGGGCCCTTTCCTTTCTTCCACCCGAAGCTCTTATGGGCGCTCACAGGATTAGTCCCGATGCGAACTTTGGCTCCAACAGGGTTTCCCACCCGAGGTTCATTTATCACAGGCTTGCTCTTGTTCATTAAGCCTATTTAAGCCCACAAGGCAACATTTTACGGTCATTGTTGGTCATTTGAAGTCTACAGAGCTGTCAGTTGATTGAGCGAGTCTAAATAGTAGAGATCATGGTTTTTCCAGATCGTATCAGCAGCTAGGTAGGATCTGACTCACTACTTGTCCTGATGCTTGGCATTTTTGTTATAGCAACTTGGTAGTGTTAAGTTTTTCCCATTTTGGGGGAAGGTATTTAGATATCAAGGTTTTTTTTTTCCTTTATGGTGAATTTTTGCTCTCTTGGATTATCTAGCATCGTTGTTTCCCTAACCCGCCCCATCCATTATTTCCGACCTCCTACCATGAGAACTTCTCTGACAGTCGTTTGTAGAAGGAAGGTTGTGGGCAGATGAGCGTTTCATCATCTGCACCACTCCTCCATTTCGCCAATGCGGGGGCGGTGGGATTGCAACCATTGGCCAGCTAGACTGGGCATTTTCCTTTAGGGTGAAAATCTTGGCTATGCATATAGGTTTTCCTCCTGGGAAACCTGGGTTGTTTTCTCTTACCCATCGAAGGCGTTGAGATTATTATGCTCAGAAAGTTGCGTTACCATGGTGGGAGACTTAGGGCATGTGCCGTAGAGTATTTTCCTGTGACCCTAGTTCATCCTGCCCCTTAAAAGCTTTGAACCTGTCTTTTATTTTTCATTTCAAGAGAGTACGGTTTAGGGTGGAAACAAAATTTTGGCTAATATGTATTGTGATGATTTGGTAAATTTTCTTGTTAAAAGTATTTCTATTTATTAATATATCAATTACAGTTATATGTTTTTTGGTATAGATCGAATCTAACATGCTGTTGTGTGGTTTAAACAGCCTCATCATTTATATAACAATATGCCTCGAAAAGGGAAGAAGAAGATCCAAGCCACTGAAGAAGATCCAGAGATAGAGATCATAACGCGAGTTGAAGTTATATATGAAGATACCAAGGATACCACTGGCATCAAACCTGAGTACAAGTGGGGGAAGATATACCAAATGATCACCAATCGAAGCATCCCATATACAGGGTTAGAGTATTTACTGATATATGCCAATATATAGATATCAACGATCGTGAAGGTTGCCACATGACCGGAATTGTTTCCATGTGCAGAAGAAATAGGCTGGATCTGTAACCAAAATGATTTTGTCAAATACTGAAGGACAAGGTTGTGCCTCTTATAGCCCAGCTTATGTAGCTCAGTCCTGCAAGCTACCTACCACTCAGAAGTATCTAACAGAAGAATGGTTAAAAGGACTTGACCTGGATGTTTTGGATAGTGTCCGAAGAATGATGGTTCCCGGGAAACATTTTTGTCCAAGGCCTTCTGGGGAATATGAAACTGTGCACCTGCGCACTCCTTATAGTTTGATATCATTAATTTTGAACATGATCTTTGGACGAGCAAATGGAAAGAACTACAAACTGAGCTAGGTACCCGTGATTTTCTTTGTGGCCACTCAGGGCACCATTCTAAACTGGGCCAATATAGTATCCAATAGACTATCCTCATGCATAAGTGCAGCACTGGGAGCAGTCTCACAAAAGAAGTCATAGATCTATATGATCTCTTTTTTGACTGATTGTATTATATGCACGCAGCCATTCCCAGCCCTGAAGTTCCAGTGGGATAAGACCAAAACTCTGGTCTACTATGCATATTAGTTGTTTTGGGAATATAAGTATTTCAACCATTATAAGAGTATTTGTGAGTATTTCATAATGTCACTATACATATTAATCTTTCTTACTGAGTGTGACTGCATGTCTGAAGAAGCCTTGAATATTGTACAGGATAACAGTCATTATTACCTGACAGAGGAAGGCCTATACCTAAGGATGTTTGGAAGAACAAGGGCCCCTTCTCTATTACCAAGATATGCCATGGATTATGTTGTTCACAAGGAAGTAGTAAGGCATATTTACATTGACAGGATTGGGAACTTCTTTTTTTATCAGAAGAAGGCTGTATACTCTCCACTCCCGTTCTATGTGGGTAGTTACAAGTTCTCCAAGGTGAAGAGTGCACCAGAATTTATAAAGGAGTTAGAGTACTTTCACTTCGCGGAGATGATATTTCATCGAAATGATTCTAAAGATAAGGTTGCTAACTATTGTGCAACCGTAGGGGTACATTTTGAGTATGCAAACTACTGGGATAAAAATGAGGAAATATTCCGCAATGCCCAAAATATGACAGCCCTCAGGAAAAGATTCAAGAAAAAGATAACAACTATAGGCAGAAAGGGAAAAGTTGTTGAACAACAAAAGAAACAGGAACAGGAAGCTACGAAGAAAAGGGAAGAGGAGGCACTCAAACTATCACAAGAAGCAGAACAGTGGTTAGTAGAAGAAGAAGCTAAGAAAAGAAGAGCCAAAGAAAAAGCCGAGAAAAGGTTAGCAGAAGAAGAGGCTAAGAAAATGCAAGAAGAGGATGAGATATTAAGACTGGAAGCAATTGACAGAGAAAGAGAACATGCAGAGAAAGCAACTGAAGAGATACAGAAAAAAGAGCAGGAGGAACAAGATCGTGCAACTCTGGAGCAGACTCAATCTCATGATGATATAAAAGAATCATCTGTCCTGTCTAGTAGCACAGCCATAAAATATCCAGCTCTGACATTAGGGAATGAACTAATCCCTTTCATCCCATCTAAAGAGCAAGAGGTAGCTGATTTAAATACTATTTTTTATGACAAAAGTAAGAAAAGAATTGTCATGAGAAGTGAGAAGAAGGTGGAAAACGGGGAAAAGCAAGGAGTCATGGTCACTAAGAAAACAATCATCCATGGGACTGGCAAGGACCCAAGACTTCTCGCAAGAGTAGGTGTAGAATTGGCAATCAACTCTTCAGAATTTCAGAAACGACTATCAGAAGTGGTTGATCTTGTAAAAAATCAGTTGACATGGATAGAAACCCATCCATCTTTTCCAACAAATATGCCTCAGAAGTATACAGGAATTCTTAAGATGGAGGTGTCCATATTTAAATTCGGGTGTAGAGCAGCAGTCAGACTAAACATAGCCATTAAAAAAAATATTGAAAAGTGTGTTGAATTCTACAAAGGCATACATTTTGTTCACAATCAATTTATGGTTCTAACAGGTGCCCCAGATGAATATTTCCCAGTCAAGGATGAACATTTGAAGAACCTGTAAGAGAAGCTGCTAAAAGAAGAAGAAACGTATCCAAGCTCGAAGTTGTTAGTGAGGAGGACATCAGAATCTGGATTATACAAGCTTTGGGAAACAAGCTCTTGTTAGGGGAATCTTTGAGTCAGAATGTACACAAAGTGAAGGAAATCGAGTCTCAACTGTCAAATCATGAGGTGGCAGTATGGGTATTGGAACCTACATAATATCGGGTCATCTATGAAGTGGCACAAGCATGGGGCGTTTCTATTAAGACGCCAACTGGGGCCATTTAAATTTGTCTTATTCACAAGCTGAAGATTATAAAATTTTGGATTTTTATATCTTTTCTAGTAATACCCTAAAAGACAAAATTTTGTAAAGGAAGAGTCGAGGAATCCCAAAAGGTTGGGGCAACTCAAGAGTCAATTTGTAATTTGTATAAGTATAGGTAAAGTAGATGTAGAAAGGACTTTTCACTGGTATAGTTGTTGAAGCTTATTGTAAGAAGAACTATTTACTTTTATAATGAAGAAGATGGAATTTTGCTGGAGAGGGTATTGCATAAGTCTCAAAGCATGTTGTGTAAAGTTGAATGGAGAACTATTTCTTGTTTAGCAATATATGCAATCTGTGAGATCATTCCTTACCTTCTGAACTACTTCTGAGTTATGACTGATTTTGCATTATGTGATGAATCTTATGTAACAATGAATGATGAATGTTTCAATATCATGGAGCTACCTCTTTGTTAACTTTTTGTTGTATGTATGTATCCTGGATTTATCGCTATATGTAGAATACTCTATGGAAACCATACAGTACATTATTCATTCTTATTTTATATCAATCTTTCTCCTCGGGGATAGGTTAGAATAGATTAGTTGTTATTTTCTGTTACTTGCATTTAATATTAGGCACTTGCATCCCATACCTAAAAGATAAAATATATAGATGGTGGATTGGGCTGCAACCGGTAAAGGATATTTAACACTTCACCTTAACTCTACTGTAGCCAAACTGCAAACCAGATGAATTCCCCATATCAAACAATAAATGATCTATTTGGGAACGATTATTGGGGATAATCCCTACTGTCAGTACCTGGGATTTTTCCAGGAATCAACAGTCTTTGGTGCTAGAAGGAGGGCCGCCAGTGCATGGCTGGCCAAGGAAATCCGTTTTCTCAAGAATATTCCATCAATGATAGTTCTGAAACCACTCTGCCCAAGGACCCCAGTCCTGAAGGAAAAGGTGATCCTGAGTTCCTTTATCCCGTTTCTCTCGAAGCAGTTAATGATTTGAGGAGAATCACAAGGTCGTATGCAAAGAAGCTTCGAGGATTGTCGAACATCCCTGAATTACCTAGAAGACAAGCTCGCATCAAATAACACCCTTTTATAAAGGATTCAATGTTAGTGAGAGATTTTAAAGAGCTGGTAGATTTAACCTTACAGGAAATTGTATAACCTCTTGATCAATTGGGACCTGATTCCCCATCTTGCTCACCTTTTCGAAACCATATTCAGTGCCCACCTCAGTCTCCACCTCTAATCATGGTTGGAAATGTAGCTGGAAATGCACCTATAAATCCAAATTCTAATCAGCCACCTCCACCACCAGCTTGGAGGGATAGAAGCCCTCTTAACCTAACTGCTCCATTGCACAATTTACCTGCACATCCTGAGAAGTCATTACCCAAGTTTGATCCCACAGAAGGCATTGATGTAGATGATCATTTACAAAGTTTTTTCTTAGCCCTTGAGGTTTTATCCGCAGGAGAAAATGAAGATGTAGTGTGTAGATTGTTTCCACATACCCTTAAAGGAAAAGTAGTGTCATGGTATTTTGTTCTATAGGCGAATTCCATCACAAACTAGAATACGTTTGAAAGATTGTTTAAGAACAAGTTTGGACTCCAAAGAACCACGACTACTCAGATGAAAGAGTTACTCACTCTAAAGATGGAGAAAAAAGAGAAAGTTCTTGATTTTAATCATAGGTTTGCTCACCATTTGAATAATTTTAGTGCTACTATAATGCCTGCTGAAGAAACATTAATGGAATATTATTCTTCAACACTTTCGCCGGAGATAGAAATGTTCGTGAAGAGGTCAGTAAAACCCTCACTGTTGGAGACCTATGAAGACACTAAGAAGGTGGAAGAAGAGCTTGAAAGTATAAATAAACAGTCTGCAGATTCAGATGTAAAAACTTTTAATAAGAATCCTTTACTGTTGGCGAAGACCAAAGAAGAACGTTCAAACAAAATGGACTATGTGGTTAAAATGGTACAAAAACTCTCAAACAAGATTGTTGACTTAGAAAAAGATAAAGAAGCGAGTTCTTCCAGAAAACCATTTAGACAATTTTTCAGGAAGAAAGAAGAAAATACCTCACCCCAACCACCCACCAATAACTCTTATGTGTTGAATCTCACCTAAGTTGGTATGGATAATTTTTGTACCTTTCAGCAGCAACCTCACTCTAAAAAAAACTTCCCTCAGTGGATTAATTCAATGAATCTAGTCATGGATCAGCTATTAGGGTTCAACTAACAGAACCTGAGAGTAAAGAAGAAAAGAAAGTTGAAATAGAAAAAACCTCAGAAGAAACAACTATGGTTTTATAGGACTGTATGACCACGCTAGGGTTAGAAGAAGAAGAAACCACTGATGAAATACAGCTTTCAGCAGTAAACATCACAATGAGAAGTCAAGGACCAATAACGGATGAAAGATTATTTCCCAAGATTAAGAAGCTCCAAGAAAGCGTGAAAAATATCACCAATAAGACTCAAAGCCCACTCGTACCTGAAAAAGTCATAGCAAAGTAGAAAACTCTAGTAGAAAGTAAACCAGCAAAGACTGTGGACAATAACTTAGAGAATAATAAGAAAAGCTCAGTGGAACCAGAAATGGGATATGATATAGTAGAAGATATTAAGAAAACCAAGGCAAATATTTCGTTGTTTGAAATGTGCAATTTACCACAACAGAAGAAGAAAATTTTGGAAGCCTTGGGTCCTTAACCTGAAAAATCTCAAGACAATGTCCCATTGGATAAGGAAATAAATGAAGCCAGCATTGGAGGCAAGTCTAAATCCCAAACTAAACCTTTCTTGCTAACCTTTGAAATTTTTAATTTGAATGTACACAATTGTTTGGTTGACTCTGGAGCATCCTCGAATGTCATGCCTTTGTCAGTTTGTAAAAAGATTAATGGGCAACCCACCCCCTCTACGAGTCAAATTATTCAGTTGGACAGAACTGCAGTTAAAGTGGCAGGCGAGTTAAAAAACGTATTGATTCGATTAGCAGCTGATGAAAGAGTTTGTCAATACATCGATATTATGGTAATTGGCATCCCTAAAGATTATGGTTTAATTCTAAGTAGGGATTGGTCTGAAAAACTTAATGGGTATTTTGCAACAGATTGGTCACACTTATGGTTACCTTACAAAGGGTCTCAGAATCAAATTAAAGTACTAAGAGAACCACACATGAAATATAATGTGACACGGCTTGAAGGAAAAAATGAACCTGTGAATTTTGAACATTCAGTTTTGGGAAATTGTTTTTTAGAAATTGAACCGAGGAATTATCAGGCGGAAGAGGCCAATAATGAGTCAGATGAACAGTCTGATCTCCTCCAGTTTTCATGGATTGATGATATTGATTGTAATATAGTTAATTTAGTTTTTGTTTCAGATAATATAACTAGTGCTTTAGAAGTAGAGAATCAGTTTTGGTTATTGTATTTTGATGGTTCGAAAACTCAAGAAGGATCAGGGGCCGGTTGTGTCCTAATCGATTAAAAAAAAACATTTTTTTATCGTGTAGATTATAATTTGAATGCACGAATAACACAGCTGAATACGAAGCATTGATTCAAGGATTGAGAAATGAAATTGAGTTTCAAGTTAGATATTTAAAAGTTTTTGGAGACTCTGAAATAATTGTAAAACAGGTCCGCAATACAATCCATTTCTTATATCCTCATTTAAAAGGATATCAAAATGAAGTGTGGGAGCTCATAACAAATTTTGAGGCTTTTAATATTAATTCTATCCCTAGATTAAAAAATGCAGCAACTGATTTATTAGCTACTTCTGTTGCAAGGTTGGTGCCCATGAATAAAAAATGTTCCATTGAATTGATTTTTAGGTCATCAGTACCTGATAATGTCACCAATATGAGAGTGTTTGATGATGACCAACAAATCCTGGAATTCTTAAAAAATGAGGAATCTTTTAAAGATGCAGTTATTGATGATGAGGAACACCAAGCGAATCTCCAGAATAGTAATTTCATTCCAAAGGGGGTGAGGACATTAGAGGGTATGTTTGATTTAAATAACAATTTTCAAAGGCCCATAAACACTAAAACACATAGCTCATCAATGCAGCATGGGATGATCAATCTGGGAACAGAGGCTGAACCCAAGTATGTCAACTTGGGGAAATGTTGTTCTCCGAGGGAAAGAAGTAAGTTCATCAATTTATTCCAACAATATAAGGATTTTTTTTCCTGGACTTATGATGATCTGAAGACATATGACACACGCATAATCTAGCACATCATTCCTATTAAAGCAGGTGTAAAGTTTTTCCAGCAACAACTTCGTAAGATTCATCCCAAGCTAGAACCCCTAATTCAAAGTGAAGTAAAGAAATTATAGGATGCCAAGATTATTTTCAAGGTTAGACATTCAAAATGGGTAGCGAACTTGGTACCAGTTCGAAAGAAGTATGGAGAAATAAGACTCTATGTGGATTTTAGAAATCTGAATCGTGCATCAGACAAAGACAATTATCCAATTCCTCCCATGGAGCATATTTTGCAGATGGTGTTTGGTTCCAAGTTATTCTCCTTGTTGGATGGGTTTTCAAGATACAATCAAGTATTGGTAGCTAGACAAGATAGAGTAAAAACTACGTTCCGTAAAAAGTGGGGAACCCTTTCCTATAGGAGAATGCCCTTTGGGTTAATTAATGCCGGAGCCACTTTCCAAAGAGCCATGGACATAGCTTTCCGGGGACTAATAGGCCGCAGTGTGGTGGTATACTTGGATGATGTTACAGTGTATTCAAAGAAAAGAGAATAAAATCCATACCATTTAAAACATATTTTTGAGCGTTCTCGAAAATACGGTATCTCACTAAATCCTAAAAAATGTGTTTTCGTAGTGCTATAAGGAAAGCTCCTGGGCCATGTCATTTCTAAAAGGGGAATCTCCATATACCCATAAAGGATTGAAGCGATAGCGCTAATTCCCTTGCCCCACAATAAGAAGGGTATGCAATCGTTTATGGGGACCATTAATTTCGTGCGAAGTTTTGTGCCTGATTTCACACAAATAGTCAAACCTTTGCAGCAAATGGTTAAGTAGAATGTACAGTTTAAATGGACTGATGTAGAAAAGGATGCATTTACTAATATCAAAATAGAAATAGCACATGCACCTTCACTTAGAAGTCCTGATTTCAATAAAGATTTCATATTGTACACTTTTGCTTTTGATAATTTGCTTCCAGTAGTGTTGACGCAAAAGGAAGAAGGGGGAGATGAATTCCCCATTTCATTTATGAGCACTAGTCTACAAGGTGCTGAATTGAAATACCCCTCCATCGATAAGCAAGCTTATGCGGTGTTTAAAGTGGTAAAGCAATTCAGACCGTATATACTTAAGAATCAGACTAAATTAGTTATTCATCACCCAGGAGTCCGAAGCCTTTTCGTACAAAAGGAGCTGGGAGAGAGAAGAGGAAATTGGGTTATGGCTCTACAAGAATATGATTTAGAGTTTAAACTAGTAGCCATTCTTAAAGGACAAGGACTTTGCAAACTAATGGCTGAAGTTCAAGATGGTGAGGAAGGCGACTGGGATAATGAAGCCGAAGTTCATATGAATGATGTGTGTCCCATTTTTACAGCTCCAGAATCATGTTATAGAGACTTAATACATTATCATCAGCAAGGTTATTTACCGGGACATTGGAGTTCAAAGAAAATAAGAGCATTACGATTGAAATCAACCTCATATCAAGTCATTGAGGGAGTTCTTTTTAGGAAGAACTATGATGGAGTTCTTCTTAGATGTTTAGAACAGGAAGATACTACTAAAGTGGTTAAAGAATTGCATGATGGTCCTACTGGAGGGAATTATTCAGGAGATACCACTCCCCATAAGATCTTAAGGGTGGGGTATTATTGGCCAACCTTGTTCAAAGACACACACGCGTATGTAAGGAAATGTGATGTTTTCCAACGAAGTGGAGGAAGACTTGTCAAAGCAGTTGATCCATTACACTCCAGTCTTGGTCTTGGAACCATTTAAACAGTGGGGAATTGATATTATCAAAGAGATCAATCCTAACTCCTCGCTACAGCACAAATACATTCTTACAACTACTGCTTACTTCACCAGATGGGTGGAATCTATTCCACTATGGAAATTAAATGAATATGCAGAGATATATTTCCTACAAGAACATATTATGACCAGGTTTGGGGTTCCAATTTCCCTGGTTTTTTACAATGCATCTTATTTCTTGATCCAGATGGAGATCGGTGGCCACCCACCTATTCCACTGGCTCAAAACAATTGTCCATTGTGGCAGTTCATTAGTTATTTTTCGGCAGTTTTTCGAGTCCTAAACTTCCGGGGTCGTTTTGAGGCCTTAAACGACGTTTTTTGGAGATTTGGGGCCAAATGGTTGCCATCAGCATGCATTTGGCCGACCAACAGTTGTAAAGCTTATACAGACCTTTCTAACGAGCTATCGAACGCCCAAATCGGAGATCGTATGCAAAAGTTATGACCCCGGGAAGTTGACTGTTCAACTTACCACCTTGGGGCCGCAAACTTTATGACGGTTCATCTTCTAGGGTTACGTTTTGGGAAATTTTGGGTTCTCATCTCATTATTATTATAAATAGGCCCCTTTGGCCTCATTTTGTATTCAGCTTGGCACGAATGAGCGTAGAAACCACATCTCTTCTCAGAGATAGCTACCACCATTCTAGCAATTGTATTACAGTCTGTTCTATTTCCACCATTTAATAGAATATGTTTTTACTGTATCTCTGTTATCTTTGCAAATTGTCTATTATTATGACTCTGTATATGTTCTTTCATTTCGTTCATGCCTAAATCCGGATCATTTCTCATCAATTAAACTTACGGAATTTTCCAATGATGAAGGAATGAAGTTACATTATTCTGCAAATTATTATCCCCAGGGGTAATGGATTAGTTGAATCTACCAATAAAAATCTTATTAGGATTCTGAAGACGTTTGTCATAGAAAACCAAAGAGTTGGCACATAGCTCTCCCGAATGCACTCTAGGCTAATAGAGTCACACCAAAGAACTCATTAGGAGTCTCGCCCTACACTCTAGTCTATGGAAATGAATCCATTTTACCACCAAACATTTTTCTCCCGGCCTCCCAATTAGCCCAAGATTCAAGAGGATCCAACAGTGAAGTATTACAAGTTAGAATCAATACCTTGCTTAAGCTAGAAGAGTCTAGGTTTAAAGCTAAAGAAAGATTCAAGCACCAGCAAGAAATTGTAAAGAGATAGTTTGATAAACATAAGTCTAGAAATAAGAGTTTCGAAGTTGGAGATTTAGTCCTAAAGTGGGATCACCCTCATGATGAAAAAGGTAACAACACTAAGTTTCAACTTATCTGGGTCAGCCCGTTTCTGATTATTGCAAAGCGAGGTTCCTCGACATATAAACTTCAGGATTTGCAAGGATGGGAAGAGAATTTGCCTGTAAATGGCTTGGTTCTCAAACCTTACTTCACCTAGTCTGTTGAGAGATCATGTCTGTAAATAAATAAACCTTAAGTTTGATTGCTTCACTTAGTTTTGGTTTTTTCTTTTGATTTCTAATTTGCGTTATGTCATGCATTGTTGTTTTGTTTCTATGCTTTAGTTTATTTTAAATAAACCAGCTCAGCATTTGGTGCTAGAATACATTGGGTTTTGGACAAACTGTGGATATTTTAGATCCAGGAACTTCTTATTGAATGTGTCTATTTAAGAATTTATTATTACAATATTCTTTAATTTGATAGACCTTGGAAAGAAAGTTATTTTTTGACCACATTGAAGTCCCGTTTTAAATCCTGTTAAATAACTAAGGCTAAAGAGGTCTTGCATACTATTCTAAGGCTCCATCCACTTCACCTTAATATCTTCCCTAAGAAGCTGGTAGCCTAGGATCCACGGAAAGGAAGTAGAACGGACAAGTGTATGGTATTCAAAATAATCCCATGCTACGAATTAATAGCCAAAAAGCTCAAGAGTAAAAATTTCCCAGGAAGAGGATATCTTAGAAAGTGCAAAAGCATAAATCAGCAAATCAAAGGACTACTAAAAGGTTCTTCTCCGTTCGTGAGATGAACGAAATATCACTCACACAAAAGGACACTATGGATGGAAGAACCTAAATCAAATCCTAAATATAAGAAAGAGCAGTCTGGGAATACTCATCAGACAAAAGTCTGAAAGCATCAAAAGAATGCAAAAGGCATGGGAATGAGGAACAAATGAATATACTTGTCCTAATCATGTTATGATCCTGTGGTGTCCTGGCCAAAAGTAACCAAATGCAGAGGTAAATGAATCTCATATATTGGCCTCGGAAGAGTTATCGAGACTTTGAAAACCTGGTTGCCTTATCCATTGGGACAGAAATCAATGACAAGTTCTGGATCTTACATTTTTTGAAGGTCTGGATGATTAAAGAATTGTTGAAAGAAAATAGGTAAAATTTCATAAAGAATTTTTTGTTTCAAAAGTCAATTGTTCAGAGATCTGTGTCCGCCAGTTAGTCGCCAATTATTGCTGCTGCAACGACCATCCCAAAAAAAAATTACTTTTTAGGGCCCCCTACTCTTTGTAGTTTTTAGAAATCCTTGAAAGTCTACCTTTATCTTGCAAAAATTTCTTCATAACTTAGTTTTTTAGAAAAATTGAAACTTTTTTTTACACCTAATGCATCAAATGAACTCCTGAAGTTTATCCGATGTATCAGAGGAGTTGTTCGAAATCCTGATGAATCTTTGTTTCTTACGCTTCTGAAAGACTTACAAAAGATTCCCGATATGTCGGATGTGTTTTGGTCTATCGTATCGATGATATCAGAAAAAAAATTCTAATGCTTCCCAGCTGATTATCAGCAATTTTTCCGATGCATCGAGTCATCTTGTTGTTTCATTTTTCGATGTGCACGGAAAGAGTTTATTTTTTCCATTCATCATTTCGATTGTGTGTCTTTGAGTTCTTGACAACGTTTCGATTGCATAGTCTGATGCATAACCGATATCTTCCCGAACAGTTTTCTGATGCTGAGGCGGGTGCTATTTGTTTGTTTTACTGATCGATCTTCAAACCTTTTGTCTCGTTTCGTCAGATTATTGTGTAGCCATCCTATTAGCATTGGGCCTGTTCCTTTCTTCCACCTGAAGCTCTCGTGGGCACTCACAGGATTAGTCTCGATGCGAACTTTGGCGCCAACGGGGTTTCCCACCCGAGGCCCATTTATCACAGGATTTCTATTGTTCATTAAGCCTATTTAAGCTCGTAAGGCAACATTTTACAGTCATTGTTGGTCGTTTGAAGCCTGCGGAGCTGTCAATTGATTGAGCGAGTCTAGCCAGCAAAGATCACGCTTTTTCTAGAGCGTATCAGCAACCATGTAGGATCTGACTCACTACTTGTCCTGATACTTGGCTTTTTTGTTATAGCAACTCGGTAGGGTTAATTTTTTCTCGTTTTCGTGGAAGGTATTTAGATGTCAAGGTTTTTTATTTTTCCTTTATGGTGAAGTTTTTCTCTCTTGGATTAACTAGGGCCGTTGTTTCCCTCACCTGCCCCATCCATTATTTCCCAGCTCCTACCATGAGAATTTCTCTGACAGTCATTTGTAGAAGGAAGGCTATGGGTAGACGAGCGTTTCCCCGTCTGCACCACTCCTCCATTTCTCCAATGCGGGGGCGGCAAGATTGCAACCATTGGCTGGCTAGAATGGGCATTTTTTGGGACTGTCGTGGGGGGGGATTTTCCTTTAGAGTGAAAACCTTGGCTATCCATATAGGTTTTCCTCCTAGGCAACCTGGGTTGTTTTCTCTTACCAGTTGAAGGCGTTGAGGTTATTATGCTCAGAAAGTTGCGTTGTTGTGGTGAGAACCTTAGGTCATGTACCGTAGAGTATTTTCCTGTGACCCTAGTTCAGACCGCCCCTTAAAAGCTTTGAACCTGCTGTTTATTTTTTATTTCAAGAGAGTGCGGTTTAGGGTGGAAACAAAATTTTGGCTAATATGTATTATGATGATTTGGTAAATTTTCCGGTTAAAACTATTTCTATTTATTAATCTATCAATTACAGTTATATGTTTTTTGGTATAGATCGAATCTAACATGTTTTCATGTGGTTTAAATAACCTCGTCATTTATATAACAATATGCCTCAGAAAGGGAGGAAGAAGATGCAAGCCACTAAAGAAGACCCAGAGATAGAGATCATAACGCGAGTTGAAGTTATATATGAAGATACTAGGGCTATCACTCGCATCGAACTTGAGTACAAGTGGGGCGAGATCTACAAGATTATCACCAATCAAAGCATCCTAGATACAGGGTTAGAGGATTTACCGATATATTCCAATATAGGGATATCAGCGATCATGAAGGTTGCCACATGACCGAAACTGTTTCCATGTGAAGAAGTAATAGGTTGGATCCTCCCGAAGGCTGATGTAAAAAAAATGATTTTGTCAAATATTGAAGGACAAGGTTATGTCACTTATAGCCCAGCTTATATAGCTCAGGTCTGCAAGCTACCTACCCCTCAGAAGTATCTAACAGAAGAATGGTTAAAAGGTCTTGACTTGCATGTTTTGGATAGTGTCTGAAGAATGATGGTTCCCAGGAAACATTTTCATACAAGGCTTTTCGAGGAATATGAAACTGCGCACTCCTTATAGGTTGATAGCATTAATGTTGAATATGATATTTGGACAAGCAAATGGAAAGAACTACAAACTGATCTAGGTACCAGTGATTTTCTTTGTGGCCACTCAGGGCACCATTTTCAACTGGGCCAATATAGTATCCAACAGCTTGTCCTCATGCATAAGTGCAGCACTAGGAGGAGTCTCACAAAAGAAGACATAGTTCTATATGAGCTCTTTTCTGGTTGATTGTATTCTGTGCACACAGCTATTCCTAGCCCTGAAGTGCCAATGGGATAAGACCAAAACTCCGGTCTACTCTGCATATCAGTTGTTTTGGGCATATAAGCATTTCAACCATTATAAGAGCATTTGTGAGGATTTCAGAATGCCACTATACAAATTAATATTTCTTGCCAAGTGTGAGTGGATGTCTAAAGAAGCCTTGAAGATTGTATAGGCTAAGGATCATTATTACCTGACAGAGGAAGGCCTATACCTAAGGATGTTTGGCGAAACAAGGGCCCCTTCTCTAATACCAAGATACGCCATGGATTATGTTGTTCACAAGGAACTAGTAAGGCAGCTTTACATTGACGGGATTCGGAACTTCCTTTTTCTTCAAAAGAAGGCCGTATACTATCCAATCCCATTCTATGTGGGTAGTTACAAGTTCTCCAAGGTGAAGAATGCACCATAATTTATAAAGGAGTTAGAGTACTTTCACTTTGGGGAGATGAGCTTTCATCAAAATGATTCTGAAGATAAAATTGCTAACTATTGTGCAGCTGTAGGGGTACATTTTGAGTATGCAAACTACTGGATAAAAATGAGGAAATATTCTGCAATGCTCAAAATATGACAGCCCTTGGGAAAAGATTCAAGCAAAAGATAACAACCATAGGCGGCAAGGGAAAAGTTGTTGAACAGCAAAAGAAACAGGAAGATGAAGCTGCGAAGAAAAGGGAAGAGGAGGCACTCAAACTATCGCAAGAAGCAAAACACTGGTTAGCAGAAGAAGAAGCTGAGAAAAGAAGATATAAAGAAGAATCCTAGAAAAGGTTAGCAGAAGAAGAGGCTCAGAAAAGGCAGGAAAAGGATGAGAGGTTGAGAATGGAAGCAGCCGATAGAGAAAGGGAACATGTAGAGAAAGTAGCTGAAGAGCTATAGAAAAAAGAGCAGGAGGAACAAGATCATGCAACTCTAGGGCAGACTCAATCTCATGATGATCAGACAGAATCATCTGTCCCATCCAGTAGCACAGCCATAAAAGAGCCAGCTCCGACATTAGGGATTGAACTAACCCCTCCCATCCCATCTAAAGAGCAGGAAGTAACTGATTTAAATACTATTTTTTATGACAAAAGTAAGAAAAGAATTGTCGTGAGAACTGAGAAGAAGGTGGATACCGGGGAAAAGCAAGGAGTCATGGTCACTGAGAAAACAATCACCCATGGGACTGAAAAGGACCCAACACTTCTCCCAAGAGCAGGTGTAGCTTTGGCCCTTGAAAATGAAGATAATGTGGATAAGATAATGACTGATTTGAAACAATATAAGAAGAAGATTGTTCAAATGAAGGAAACTCTAAAAAAATAAAGAGGTGAGGGGCAAAGCCTGAAGAGGAAACATGAAGATATTCTTAGTGAGATTGAGAAGTCAAAATAGGCATGCCAAATTTTACAATTTGACAAGGATTCTCTGGTATTATCGATAAATATCATTGAAGGAGAGAAGAAAAACCTCGAGAAGCAGGTTGTAGAAGCATAACAGAAAGGAGATGCAGCAAGCAAGAGAGTAGAGGAGTTGGAAGCTCAGAACCTTTTACTAAGAGAACAACTTCAAGTGGCAAAGGAGAAGTAGATGGATATCACCCCTTTTCGGAATCAAGCCTTGATGCTGCAAAAGGAGATAAATCAGGTTTTGTTGAGTCTTGCAGGGGAGATGTATAGAGTTAAACAAATTGAGGTTAGATTGAATGAACTGGCACTCAACTCTTCAGAAATCTGGAAAACACTATCAGAAGTGGTTGAACTTGTAAAAAACCAGTTGACATGGATAGAAACCCATCCATATTGTCCATCAAATATGCCTCAGAAGTCTACAGGAAGTCTTAAGATGGAGGTGTCCATATTGAACTTTGGGTGTAGAACAGTAGTCAGACTAAACACAGCCATTGAAAAAACTATTGAAAAGTGTGCTGAATTCTACAAAGGCATACGTTTTGTTCACAATCAGTGTATGGTTCTAACAGGTGCCCCAGACAAAGATTTCCCAGTCAAGGATGAACATTTGAAGAATCTACAAGAGAAGCTGCTAAAAGAAGAAGAAAGCATATCCAAGCTCGAATTCGTTAGTGAGGAAGACATCAGAATATGGATTATACAAGCTTCAGGAAACAAGCTCCTGTTAGAGGAATCTTTGAGTTAGAATCTACCAAAAGTGAAGGAAATCGAGTCTCAGCTGTCAAAGAATGAGGTGGCAGTACAGGTATTGGAATCTGCATAATAGCGGGTCACCTATGAAGAGGCACAAGCATTGGATGTTTCTATTAAGACGCCAACTGGGCCCATTTAAATTTGTTTTATTCACAAGCTGAAGATTATAAAATTTTGTATTTATTCCTTTTCTAGTAATACCCTAAAAGACAAAATTTTGTTAAGGAAGAGTCGAGGAAGCCCAAAAGGTTGGGGAAACTCAAGAGTCAATTTGTAATTTGTATAAGTATAGGTAAAGTAGATGTCGAACAGACTTTTCACTGGCATAGTTGCTGAAGCTTATTGTAAGAAGAACTATTTCCTTTTATAATGAAGAAGATGTAATTTTGTTGGAGAGGGTGTTGCATAAGTCTCAAAGCATGTTGTGTAAAGCTGAAGGGAGAACTATTTCTTGTTTAGTAGTATATGCAATCTGTGAGATCATTCCTAACCTTCTGAACTACTTCTGATTTATGACTGATTTTGCATTATGTGAGGAATCTTATGTAACAATTAATGATGAATGTTTTAATATCATGGAGCTATCTCTTTATTGACTTTCTGATGTATGTATATATCCTGGATTTATCAGCTATCTGTAGAATACTCTATGCAAACCATGCAGTGCATTATTCATTCTTATTTTATATCAATCTTTCTCCTAGGGGATAGGTTAGAATAGATTAGTTGTTCTTTTCTGTTACTTACATTTAATATTAGGCACTTGCATCCCATACCTAAAAGATAAAATATGTATACGGTGGATCGGGTCGCAACCAGTAAAGGATATTTAACACTTCACCTTAACTCTATGGTAGTTGGACCACAAACCAGATGGATTCTATTAATCAATCACAGTAATCTAAGGACTAAAACATAGTCTCATAAGAGATTTCAGACAATTAAGCATGAAAATGGCATAACGGTGCTACAATAGGAGTAGCGGCTCTATATATTCAATAAAGAATGAGTAATACAATACAATGATCATGCAGAATGCATGAATTCCAAGACAATTCAAATTTCCAAGGAGGTTATTCGAATTGAATGAATGGGTGTAGCTTAACTAAATGTCAGCCACAGTAAACACACCTAGTTAACCCACTGATCAAGTCCAAATTGACTGAACTTAGTCCTAACTATATTGGAGTGCAATGGATGACTGAGTCTAACTGAAAGTAGCTCTAACACATGTCACTACATGGCAATCAACAAGTGGTAGTGCATCATTAACTCCAATGAACCCCGATGAGGTTAACTGAAGTCAAACTGGTCATCAGAAGTGGTTGGAGGCGCCCTAGTTGACTCCAGTTCATAAATAATAATAAAAATAATCAATATAATGAATGGAGGCACCTTCACCACTTAGCTTAACTGATTGTAACAATCAGTTAGAAATTAGGTGCATTTATGACTCTCGGATCACCCCCAAAATGCTCCCTGTTTGAAGGAGGAATCACAGTTAGCCTCCCTGAATGAAGGAGAAGGCTTAGTTGGCCTCCTTGACTGAAGGAGGGCGTGGATGTGCTCATGTTGATGTCATAGTGTGCTCATTTGATGCCGATTAAGTCAATTAAACTTAGGATAGTGGTTTAACAAGGCCAAATTGACCAAATTAAGTATGCATTTTGGGTAAATGACTCCAACACCTCACCTTAAGCTATACTCAGGAGAAGTAAAAATAAAGTGCATGAAATGCTAGGGCCCCGACAACAAAGGCCATTGGTCACCCTATACAATAATGTAATTCAAACAATGCTCAAAAATAAATCTAAGTGAGGAAAGAGGGAAAACCTAGTGGGAAAAACCCCCCCTCACGCTGAACACTAAAAGTAATCTGATCACCCTGATGAACTCACCCCCAATAGTGAATGGAGGTAAGTGAACTTATTTTCTGAAAATCTCTTGGTGAAGATGTCTGCATTCTGCTCATCAATAGGGCAGTATTGCAGAATGATGGTCATGCCATGCACCAATTCCCTGATATAGTGCATGTGTATCTCTACATGCTTGGTCCTATGCCTGGTAAATGGATCTGTGGATATCTTAATAGCACTTTGATTGTCACAAAAGAGGACAGTAGACAAAGCACTACCAATATCAAACTCTGAAAGAATTCCTTGCAACCAAACAGTTTGGATGCAAGCATTCACCGCTCCTCGATACTCGGCCTTTGCTGAAGACAATGCTACGGCGACCTACTTTTTGCTAGACCAGAAAATGGGTCCACCACCAAACATGAAGACATATCCAGAAGTATACTTCCGATCAATAGAATCACCCTCCCAATCGGAATCTGTGTAACCAACCAACTCTAGCTCGGAGTCTGCAGCATAGTGAATGTCGTAGGTCCTGGTTCCCTAAATATACCAGAGGATCCTCTTGGATGCCTTCCAATGAATATCATTAGGTTGCTGCATGTATCTTGACACAACATTCATGGCATAATAGATATCAGGACGAGAATGAGTCAAGTAAAGCAAGCTACCAATCAGTTGTTGATAAATAGTCTAGTCCATGGGAGGTGTGCTTTTTCCTTCTTCAAGGCTGGTCCCTAAAAGGAATGGGAATGGAGAAGCCTTACATTCAGCTATGTTAAATTTAACTAATAGGTATGATATTTATTTTGACTTAGTGACCACTATCCCATCAATATTTTGCTCAATTTCGAGCCCTAGAAATTGCTTCAAGAGCCTCAAATCGCTCATTTCAAATGCATTGTGGAGAGCAGTTTTTATGACTGAAATAGAGGCAATTGTGCTACCTGTAATCAGTAAGTCATCAACATATAAAAAAATAATAATTAAATGAACATCATACTACTGTATATACACATTTGTACCTGATTTACACCTTTGGAAGTTTTGCGAGAGAAGGAAGGCATCCATCTTGGAATACGACTCTCTTGGGGCCTGTTTTAACCCGTATCGTGACTTATTTAGTTTGCAAACCAAAGATGAATCAGAAATGTATCCCTCAGGATAATTCATTTATATCTCCATGTATAAAAGAATACTTAATATCCATATGATGCACTTCCCAGTGCTTAGAAGCAGAAATTCCCAAAACTAGGTGGATGGAGTCCATTTTTGCAACCGGAGCAAATGTCTCATGGTATTCCACACCTTAGGCATGGGAGAAACCTTTTGCTACCAGCCTTGCCTTATATTTTCAGTTTTTTCCATCAACATCAACCTTAGTCCGAAACACCCACTTGCATTGAACCAATTTCCTCCCCGGAGGAAGAGAAACTAGCTCCCAAGTAGTGTTTTTCTGAAGAGAATTCATCTCTTCGTCCATGGAAGCTTGCCATCTCGGATCCTTCCGAGCATCGTAGTAAGACTTAGGATCTAAAATTATCATTAAATAACAACATTCAGACATCAAATAATCAATACAAAAGAGCGCAATACCTACTCTTTGGAAATCAGACGGGGTTCTTCTTGGATCATCCGAATTTCCAATGTTTTCACCCGCGGAGGAGAGTGTCTGTCTGGCCCAAGTTGGGAGATGATACTTTAGGTTGTGATTCAGAATTTTATGTTTTCTGTTAACTAATATCAGAAATCAAAGGATCCAAATGAGTTTCATCACCCCCAATTTCATCATCCAAATATTCAGTAGAACAGGAAGAAAATTCAGCGGTTTTCTCCTTCATTAGTTCTACCTCCTGAAGAGGCTCATCGAATAGGACACTCTTTTCAATGATGAATTATTTTATTTTGATATCTAGAAGCTTGAAACCTTTATATTCATCAGGATACCCAATAAACAAGCATTCGATGCTTTGCGGTTGCAAAGCACTCCTTTTATCATGCGAAATTCGAGCCCATGCAGTGGACCCAAATACCCTGAGATTCGACACGTATGGCTTGTGTCCGAAGTACGCATTGAAAGGGGTCTTCTATTTCATGGATGAGTGTAGAACTCTGTTCTGAATGTATTCTTCAGCATTCATGGATTCAGCCCACAAATTTGCAGCCAACTTCTTTGATTCCAGCATGCAAGTGGTCATCTCCTTGAGAAACCGATTCTTTCTCTCTGCTACACCGTTCTGCTGGGGAGTGTAGGGGACTAAATGTTTGATCTGAACACCACTTTGGGAACATATATGCAGCAAATAATTACTAATATATTCCTAGCCATTATCATATTTCAAAATCTTGATCTTTTTTCCATATGCATTCTCAATTAGTGCCTTCAAATCAGCGAATTTTTCCAAGGCTTTCGACTTCTTTTTGATAAAAAAGACCCATGTGTATCTGGAAAAGTCATCAATGAAAGTGAGAAAATACCTTGATCCATTCATGGATGTGGTAGTCATGGTTCCTCTAATATTAGAATGTATCAACCCCAATATGCATGATGCTCGGCTTTCCTTTCCCCAATCAAACTTATGCTTGGGGTGCTTTCCAACAACACAACCCTTGCAAATTCTGGTGGTAGCTTTGATGATCGGGAGGCCTTCAACCATGGAATTCTTCTATAATTTATGCAAGTACTTATATTTCAGGTTGTCAAACCTCTCATGCCACAGTCTACTAACCTCATTTCCATGATTCAACAATGCAGTGGGATTTGCGTCCGCCACAAAATGGGAGAACTCGTAGGATTTTGCATGATGGTTTGCAAGGCCTTTTGCTACAAGTTTTTTGGATGCAAGTTCTGTGATCTCTACATCATCTGGGATAAAGGAGACTCTCTTGGGAACTCTCGTATGTGTCATTTGATAAACGCTTAGGAGGTTTGATGCAAGAGATGGTACATACAGAACATTGGAAAAATAACCATGCTCAAGATTTACAGTACCTTGTCCTTCAGATATGATTGTGGAGTCATCTCCCATGTGGATGGGAATGGATTTGCCAGTCTCCAAGGATGAGAAAGAGTCTCTTTCAGCCATCATGTTATTTGAAGCTCCAGAATCTATCAAAAGAGCTTTGGACTTCAAAGTTCTTGCCATGAGAGCATGACCTCTTTCATGCTCTGGTTCCCGATCTTGCTGATCTCTCCTCCGAAATATTTCTGGAAGGTTGATGTGATTTTTCTAAAGAAGAGAAGTAGCTTCATGAAGTTTCTTTTTCATGTAGGCATGTTCAAGGTGGAATCCCTTCCCGCAGTATGAATACTTGACATTTTCCTTTCCATGATGCCCTTTGTTTTTGTTCTTCTTCAAGCCGGAAGGCTCTTCATGCTGCTGGTTTTCAACTTTAGGATTAGGAGCTTCAATTTTGGTTTTTGGTTTCTTTTGTTGCTTTCCTTTACCCTTCAGATATTTGGGCCCCAAAGCATAGAGGGATTGATCATGGTAGGAGCTAATGATCCCCATCTGGACAAGTTTATCATGTTCACTTGTTAGGGACTCATTGAAGGCATTGAGTGAAGGCATCTTCCATCCAAGGGTTGTGAGCTTCCCCACATGGAATGTAGAGACAAACACCAAATAATCATCTCCAAGTTTGGAGAGAATGGCGAGGATGAGCTGACCATCCTCCTTCTCCACCTTACACTGCTTCAACAGTCAGACAATGTGCTTGAACTTTGTGAAAAAATCATTTAAGGTCTCGAAATTGGAAGGTTGGAGAGACATCAACTCGTTTTCAAGCTGATAAACTCTCAAATCATCTTGTTTTCCATACAGGGTGTCCAATTTGTCCCAAATTTCCTTTGGATTCTTCAATCCCGAGAGGTGGAAAAGAAGATCCCTGTAAATAGAGAGGCACAAGAAACCGAATGCTTCATCTTTCTTGTTCAAGAATCTAGCTTTGTCTATGACATGAGTAGGCTCTTCTTCAGTGTCCATAGTGACCCGATAGAGTCCTCTGGCACATTGCTGGATCTCCGTATCTCCTTTCCATGAATGGAAATTGAACAGATTCAAGAGTTCGACGGAAGAAGCCATCTCAAATTGTTGTAGTGAATGCTTTTCACCTGCTAAAACCTGCAAATCACAACAAAAGGGGCACCGTAAGGTAGGACAGCCTGTACATTTTAGGCTTTCATCACACCCAACATAATTGATCAACAATTCCTTTACTTGGGGTATTAAGTGGTAAGCCTTGGCTTTTGGTGCAGTGCTGGAATTTTGAGCTTTTGCTCAATTTTTCATGCAAGATCTGTCAAAAACCTTGTTTTTGAGAGATTTGAGCTTCGTCCCGCCATGAGCTTTGATACCATATTAATTTGTCACAGTAATCTAGGGACTAAAACATAGTCTCATAAGAGATTTCAGACAATTAAGCATGAAAATGGCATAATGGTGCTGCAATAGGAGTAGCGACTTTGTATATCCAATAAAGAATGAGTAATACAATACAATGATCATGCAGAATGCATGAATGCCAAGACGATTCGAATTACCAAGGAGGTCATTCGAATTGAATGAATGGGTGTAGCTTAACTGAATGTCAGCCACAGTAAACACACTTAGTTAACCCACTGATCAAGTCCAAATTGACTCAATTGAGTCCTAACTGTATCGGAGTGCAATGGATGACTGAGTCTAACTGAAATTAGCTCAGACACATGCCACTGCGTGCCAATCAACAAGTGGTAGTCCATCATTAACTCCAATGAACCCCGATGAGGTTAACTGAAGTCAAACTGGTCATCAGAAGTGGTTGGAGGCGCCCTAGTTGACTCTAGTTCATAAATAATAATAAAAATAATCAATATAATTAATGGAGGTGCCTTCACCACTTATTTTAACTAATTGTAACAATCAGTTAGCAATTAGGTGCATTTATGACACTCAGATCACCCCCGAAATGCTCCATGTTTGAAGGAGGAAGCTCAGTTAGCCTCCCCGAATGAAGGAGAAGGCTTAGTTGGCCTCCTTGACCAAAGGAGGGCGTGGATGTGCTCATGTTGATGTCATAGTGTGCTCATCTAATGTCGATTAAGTCAATTAAACTTAGGATAGTGCTTTAACAAGGCCAAATTGACCAAATTAAGTGTGCATGTTGGGTAAATGGCTCTAGCAGATTCCCCATATCAAACAATAAATGATCTATTTGGGAACAATTATTGGGGAGAATCCCTATAGTCGATACCTGGGATTTTTCTAGGCATCAACACCTTCGCATAATGCCTTTTTCGCAGATAAGCAATTTTATCCATGTCTTTAAAGATAACGGGTGTCTGCTGCATGGTCCTTGGAAAAAAAAATTCTCTACCTCATTGTATGAGGTTATTGTGTCAACAACAAATTCAGTAATATATCCTTCTAGGATACTGTCTACGTAGAATTCTACAACCCTTGATATAGGGTTGTTTATTCTTTTCGGCCCTTCAATCAAGAAAGGAGTCCACTCCTTCGGTTTCCCTCCTTGAAAATTATTTGTTGGGTTTCCAACTTAGAAAACCATTCATACAATACGATGGGGAACTCAGAAAATAAAATCTCGTAAATATTTGAATAAATATACCAGCCCAACCAAACTGTTGGGTTCCACCGGGATCCTTCCACTTTCTTCTCGTGCAAACTCTAGCTCTTTGAAATCCACCCAGTCTTGGATTTCCAGCTTCGTGGGATGCCAGAACATATCCCTCAGTGCAACACTTCAAGGTCTCGACAATGAAACCATTTGTTAGTTTTTCGTCCCTCTTCCCCAGTGGGCCCGGGTTTATTCCCTTCTTGGCTAGCACAAAAAATCCCAATATATCGACCTGACATAATGGAGCTCAACCGATAGCACCTGTGACACAAATTCCGTCTCACCCGAGATATCTCAGTTTTATGGGTAACTGCCAGAACCACGTTTCTGCAGTTTGTGCAGGAGGGTGTTTTAGTACCTTGGTTGTATGCCAAGGTTTCCTACAAAGACAGAGAGGGTGGGTTGATGGTTTGTACTTATATTTCAACACCAACTGAAAAGTCAATCCTTATTTATGTGATTCATGTAAGCGAACAGTGAACATAAAGCATATGCATATTCATTACTTATATCACGGAATTCGTGCATTTATCTGGTTGCAACACAATAATCAATCAATCATAGAACACAACATTTATGCATTTAACTAAGCTACTCAACAGTCACACATATACACAACATATAACGTGGAAACCCATCCGGTAAAAAACCACAAGGTGCTCTTCATATGGCATTGGCATGAGGAAATAGATGCACCTTTTGTCTACACATAGAGCTGCAGAATCTGTTCAAGATATTCTTTTCTATCTTTACAGACTTTTCCTACCCCTCATGCTCTCTGGTCTTCTCTCTCTCTTCTTGTTCTACTCTACTCCTACTAACGATCTGCACACATCCTGGATTGAATCGACCTTCTGTACCCATCTGCACACTCAGCTGCAAACCGACTACTTTGATGCACTCAGTGATCTAGAGTCATTAACCAAAAACCACTATCTCTAGCCTATCTCAAGTGTCTTTCCCAAGAGTCTAGATATTACTCAAAATTGTTGTATTAACTAATCATCTCAAAACTATCTAACCCACTTACATCTTGGGTTCCTTCTTTTATATCCCTATTACCGACTCGATACAACTCCCATACATGCTTGTATAGACTCAATACTGACTCGATACAGACTCTAACATACTCCGCTTCAGTCGTTATCCTTCCCGAATTACTATCTTCAGCAAACTGGTTGTCTTTGATATTCTAGCAATACATAACAAAAAGGCGTTATCGACTTGACTTACAAAGATTCCTTTATGTGTGTGGTTTTTTTCGGCTCAAGCCGAGCTCGTACCCACGATCGCTAAGGACTTTCGCTTTCTCAACGTTATTCCTTACTGTCATTTTCCTATCGTTACACTTCTTCACATGCCTGCTTCCATGAATATTCTGCCATGTCATCTCATATCTTGCTATGTCCTTCCATCATAGCTTACTAAACTGGTGCAGCATCCTCATCCCACACCTTCTCTATGTCTTCTTCTTTACTTTTCTTCTTCTATCGCAACACTCTTCCCTTCTCTTTTGATGATTTTTCCTCCGTCGTAGCTCCTTTCTCTTCTCCTTTACACTCTTCTTCCATACTTAGGCAGAATTCTACATGAATTTTTCCCTCTGTCCCAAGGCCCAGCACATGACATTACACAATAGTTGGTATATTCTCTATATACTAATTATATGTATTGTGAAATAAAATAGATCAATATATAATTGCAAATAATATTCCAACTTCCATATTTCACCAACAACTTCCTAATCTAATTTCAGGGCCTCTACTAAATTTCATTTCCTTTGAGTTAGTCAATCTTAAAATAATGTATAATGTTATATGTTTTTGCAAGTATATATGAGGCGAGGATGGGGAAGCAACTATTTCTATTTCATGCTCGAATTGTATTGGGTGTGTTTGGTATTTTTCTAGTATTGGATTTGCTTCATCTTGTTTAGGTACTTTTAGGAAAGTAATATTTTAGTCTTAACCATCTTTTATATAGTCTTATATTGCTGAATTGTTTTGCATATCATTGACAGCATTAAATTAACATACCAAAAAACCTCTCTTTTTATGTTGGAATTGAAGGTACATTACAAATACCAACCAACTAATGAAACCATGCTCAGATATTTGTCTCATTGCAATAAAACACGTTAATTTACCAAAACATAGTCGTTCCTAGTTGAACTCCATGTCTTATAGTATTTGTTAGTACCCTTAAACTTTGGATAAATGTTCTTGTACTATAAGCTGAAAAATGCACATTTTCCAGTAAGTGATAGACCCTACAAAATTTTGAATGCAAGTGCTTGTGTCTTATAGCATGATGCAATTTTTTGCACTTCCCTTTTTATCCAAACATCCTTGACTAAATGATCCCAATTTGTCATTTCATCGATTTGATAGTCACCATTAAAACACCAAATTCACATCCATGTGTTCTTTACTCACTATAGATCCAAAATATGATCTACTTATGTGATGAAATCCTCACTATTTGTAATTTGTAGTCTCCCTTACTATCACAATTTTTATGTTCTATTTTCCAAATCTGTGATGCATAAAAAATGCAATAAACTTTGATCTTAATACAGATTGAGCCAAGATTATTTAGGAAAATGCACACAAAGGCTATGAATTTTTAATAACAAAGGAGACAAATATGCTATACAAAAAGCCTCGGTTTTACATAATACCACATGGGAGAATTTTTTCAGTAGTATGCCTCCACTTGATAACACTAGACGATATGACATTTATAAAATTATTATTTCTAAGAAAGATATTATTTTAATTCCAATAACTATAAACTTTAAGACATTGAATGAAAATTTTAAAGATAGGAAAGGGGACACAATCAATATGTAATAATAACAATAATCTAATTTTAAGACCACAGCCAAGCCAGACACCAAATTGGTGTATGAAACCTCCTTGTTTGTGGGAAAGGGGACCCCTCCGCACAAATATTTAATCGCTAAAGTATATAGAGGTGTACATACCCTACCCCCCTCCAAATTTGAACTTATGACCCCCTAAAAGGAAACACATGCCCTTAACCATTAGGCCTACTCAAGTTGTACTACATAATTATGGTTGAGGTAGGTTATGGTTTCTTGTTTTTTTCCTTTTGTTTAATCTTAGGTCTTAATGGAAATGTGAAAAATCACCTAACATATATGCAATCAATTGATCCATTAACTTTCTCAAGTTGTATTGATTTGACTATTAACTCTAAATTTAGTGGAGTTAAAAGTGTCATTTCGTAAGCTTTGTCAAAACACCAAAATCCGTCTATGTTGAATTTAATAACACTAAGTTGTTGTAGCCTAGTGATAGATAGTTTAATGTTTATTACAAATACCACATTGTTTATTCTCAACATAGTTTGAATATTTTAAACTTATATAAAATGCCCAATTTGTCATATGAGGCTCTCTTTGCCTAGACATACCTAACATATGGTTTTAATTTTTCCACAAATCATGATTAAAAGAAGGGGAGTGTGTGATAGAATAGAATAAGAGATTATATAGTTGTAGAAACATTTCTAAGATGTTATTTATGATGTATCTAACTTTATTGTTCACATACATAATATGTCTTTCAACATGTATATAACTTTATTATACACACACACACAAGATGCCATTCATGATGAATTTGAATTTTCACATGCACATGCACTTAAAAACAAACATGGCACACAAAGGACGAGACTGAAAGGTCGAGAAATAAATCATATTCACCCTGCAACCATTCAATTTCCTTCCATCCTCAAACTGATGGACTTTAAAAGGTATCCAACATAATGATTGTACATATCTTCAAAATGTACAACTCCAAGCATCTACATACATGACATCAAATTCTTCCTTATGTTCAACACAACTACAACAAGAATATTCAAAGTTTTTTTGGCAACAAACCACCCTTGCCAAGTGTCCTTGCAATTCCATCCATCAGGTCCAATAATTGTAGCTTTACCCATTATATCAACACATGAAGAGTCCTTACATGCTCCAAATGATTAACACAACTTAAAAAAAATTGAATGAATCAAACAAATCAACAACAAGTTCAATGTATTTTGTATAAATAAAATGCCAAGTACAATCAATAACATGAGAAACATTGGATTTCACATGAGTTTCAAGTTGGTGACAAAGTGGTGACAAACTATGGTCGCATTTCTAAAAATAATGAATCTTAAGCCTCCACAAGAATTTTGTGAGAATTTTAGACCACTCTGATATAGTCCTTACACTATCACCAAAGTTGTGGGTTATAATGATTTTGAATTGAATTTTCCACAATTTCTTGGCCTATACAATATTTTTAATGTCTAGTTAATGTTTCAACCATACTTCCACACCTCGGAGGTGGTAGAGAACTTGGTCATTACATGACTCAACTCTGACTAAATTAACCAAGTTATAGTGAATCAAATCATGGACACCAATATGAAGAGTGCTTGTTAACATGCATGCAACTATATCATTTTGTCAAAAGAAAGGAAACTTATTCACTAAGCATGCAAGGGGTTTACTAGGATTTGGATCCATTAGAATCCCCCCCATCTAGTCCATGTATTTCATGCAATTAAAACCATTTTAATTCAAGGTAGAAGGAATGTCAGATCTCAGAGATCATGTAGGGCCAACTAAAAAATGGTTAGTAGTTTTTGAGTCATGATTTTTTGTTATAAACCTGTCGAGCAGGTAATGGGAGGCCTAGAGGTCCCATTAGAGTAGAACTGGAGGCCATTCACTGTAAAGTGGATTGGGTCCACTATATTGTCATTATTAAATAAATCCCACTAAGTTAGTAAATAAATGTAATGGGGACACATTACAGAATATCCAGCGGGTGGTTAGGAGGTAGGAGGGTAGTATTGTATGGTGATTCTATAAATAATGATGGAGTCCTTATGTGGACTGAAGAATAATTATTGTAAGTTGATATTATCTCATTAAGAAGAAGCCCCGTAAGAGAGGCAAGTGAACAGGGTTTGATTCGTCCCGTCAAAAGAATCATCTATCGTAATGAAAGAGTGGATTAGTTATTTATTATGCTATGTGATTCTCTTTGATATATTCTTTGTTCTAATATTTCATTATCTTTGTTATATAACAATTGGTATTAAATCCACCTGGGGCTTGAACATTAGAATTTTTTCTCCTTTTTGAAATTTAAAAGAAAATAGGGCCACGATACTCAGATGCCTTTCTAATTTTTTTTGTAGAATCTCCCAAAACTAATTATAGATTAGAATTCCTCTTGTAAAATTAGGCGTAAAAAAATCGCTCGATTCTGAGTTCGGGATAGGGAGATATTGCAGTTTGAAATATGTGCATTTTATAGGGTTCCAAGAGATAGTCGCATGAACTTTGTAGAGGTCATATATTCTAACAAACTTATGTTATTGTCACAAGACCAATGCTATTGGAAATATTACTTTTAGATCATCTCTCTGATATATTATATGTGATAGTTCTAGCTACTATTTCGTATGTTATCGACCTTGCAACAAGTTCACCCTCCATTGAAGCATGGCAAGGTGGGGGGCCATACCACCAAAAACAAATAACAGTAGTAAAAAAATTTCAAGATGCACTGTCAAATATGAAATCTATAAAGAAGGATGGTGTTGTAATCAAGAGTTGTTCTATAAATATTCTTGCTATCTTGGAAAATATGTATGTCAACATTACTATATGTTCTTTCATCATGGAAGATTATATACAAGTTAGAGAGGCATGGTATGACTTAGAGGATGATTTTGAGAATTGGTATATAGATTGTTGTAACATTTGGGATGAAAACTATTTCCATATTCTTTTTAAGGAATCTTCTCCTTCATGGGAAGAACAACGATAGTTCACTTTGTCTGCAATCAAAGAGTTCCTTAGAGTGGAATCATTTTCATGCTTTTTGGAGGATTTGTTTGTTTCTCCTATATATATGCAACACAACACTTAGGAATTTGCAGATGTCTAAGTGTCATAAATGGGGTTCCAGCTACAACACATGGACTATGAGCCCTGAGATTTTGGTTGAGTCCCTTCCATTACTTCTTAATGGGAATTATCACTCATACATGATACCCATGCTTATGCGGGATTTATCTGGATCACATCACAATGGTGGTTCACACTACTCCATGAGACCTTAGTACTGCTCAATTCTTTTGTGGTTTAGTGATAGATTTTTGTGGGAGATTACAACTAGTCTAGATTTGATTATAATTGTTCCTTCCATTAACCCCTTTCACGTTTCTAAGCTCTACTTGAAGGAAAAGTTAACTCTTTAGGTTCTCTTTAGGTCCTAAACTTAGGTAGCATGTTAAATTTCCAATATGAAACTATCTTCATAGGAACACACCTAACATAGTACCCCTTTTAGTTTTCCCTATTAACATAGCTTAGGATAAAACTACACTTCACTAATCTACCTACACTATCCAGGGAAACATGATCTCCCAAAATGGCATGTCCCATAGTTCAACTATCTAAACCCATAAATAGAATTCACTAAATAATAATAATAATAATAATAAAGGTTTATAGTCTTACTTAGAAAGACTAAACTAAGGGAAATTTGTTGTATATGGGTGTCCTTAACAACTTAATTCACTAAATAATAATAATAATAATAAAGGTTTATAGTCTTACTTAGAAAGACTAAACTAAGGGAAATTTGTTGTATATGGGTGTCCTTAACAACTTATTTATGACATGATAGAATAAGGGATTTTATTGTCATGGAAACATTTCAAAGACATTATCAATAATCTATTTGGCTTGGCTTTATTATTGACGCATACATGCATTTAACAATAGGAATGTTGAGAAAGAAAGCACATTAAACCCACTAATCAACGAGTATGTTATTAGAGGGACCTCTACTACTCTAAACACCCATATCAACAACAAAAGAGTTATGATATGTTGAAACGTATATGCTACTATATACATGATATACAATTTGAGTGGGCCTAATAGTTAATAACATGTTTCCTCCTTGGAAGTCACAATTTTAAAGTTAAGAAGGGGTAAAATATATACACCCTTGTATACTAAGAAGTAAAATCAGTATACAAAAAGAGTCACTTATCCCACAAACAAAAAGATCTTATTGCGCCGAGAGGGCTCTACAGCCCAGTATGGGGGAGATCTTGTAACGGTACGTAACGTTATTTTTATTAATAAAAAATAATTTTTTTAATTATAGGCCAAAATAAATGTCGACCAGAAAAAAAACCTAATATGGGGGAGATGTTGCAATCTTCCTACCTAACAAAACAATAAAAAAGTAAAAATTTAATTATCCGTAAAAAAATATGGGTGAGGAAAAAAACACAATATGGGGGAGCTGTTGTAATGTTTTTACTTAACAAAATAATAAAAAATGTTGGCCTTGCACATGGCTTATGGTTTTAAAACCATGTGCAAGGTCTTCTAAACAACCCATCATTTTATTGTACATGGTTTAGGAGGGCCTTGCACATGGTTTTAAAACCATGTGCAAGGCCTCCTAAACAACCCATAGTTTTATTGTGCATGGTTTAGGAGGGCCTTGCAAATGGTTTTAAGACCATGTGCAATGCCTCCTAAACAACCCATGGTATAGTTTTATTGTACATGGTTTAGGAGGGCCTTGCAAATGGTTTTAAGACCATGTGCAAGGCCTCCTAAACAACCCATGGTTGTAGGAGGGCCTTGCATATGGTTTTAAAACCATGTATGGGGAAATGTTGTAATGTTAGTTCATAACAAATAAAAAATAATAAAAAATATTATATGTGGGCCAAAAATAATATTAAATATTAATAATAAAATATTATATGTGGACCTTAAATAAAAATATGTGTTTTTTGGTTTGAATCAAATCAATGGATACCTAAGAAGAGATTTAATCCCTCTCGGCCCTTGATAGAGCCTAGGATTTGAATCTACGTTGGTATAATAATTTAGTGTGTAACTAAGTCATAACCTAAAAAAATATTATTGCGCCGAGAGGCACTCTACAACCCAATATGGGGGAGATCTTGTAACGTTATGTAACGTTACATAACGTTACATAGATGTCGGCTATAAAAAACAAAACTTTTAATTATCTTCCAAAATAAATGTCGGCCACAAAAAACCTAATATGGGAGAGATGTTGTAATGTTCCTACCTAACAAAATAATAATAAAAAAATAAAAAATTTCATTATCTACCATAAAAAATGTCGGTGAGAGAAACAACACAATATAGGGGAGATGTTGTAATGTTTCTTCTTAACAAAATAATAAAAAATAATAAAAAATAAAAAATTGAATTATCCGCAAAAAAAATGTTGGTAGTGCACATGGTTTTAAAACCATGTGCAAGGCCTCCTAAAAAACCCATGGTTTTATTGTACATGGTTGTACATGGTTTAGGAGGTAGTTGCAAATGGTTTTAATACCATGTGCAAGGCCTCCTAAACAACCCATGATTTTAGGAGGACCTTGCACATGGTTTTAAAAGTATGTATGGGGGGATGTTCTAATGTTCTTTCCTAACAAAATAAAAAATAATAAAAAATATTATATGCAGCCATAAATAATATTAAATATTAATAATAAAAATATTATTTGTGCACCTTAAATAAAAAGATGTGCATTTTGGTCTTGAATGCAATACTTAAGAAGAGGTCTGCACCTCCAAAGATTTGATCCCTCTCCACGCTTGACAGAGCCTAGGATTTGGATCTATGCTGGTAAAAAAAATAACAAACAAAATAAATGTAATAAATGCCATATTCATCTAAGCGTCTTCAAAATATCATTCATAATGTATCCAAAAAAGCACCTTAAATAAGTTTGAGTAGGTTTACTAGTTAAGAACATATGTTTCCACTTTGTAAATTAGAAATTCAAATCCAAAAAAAGTGACTTATATACATATATCAAATTATAAACAATGGTCTCTTATCTAAGATATCATACAATAAAATATGATAAACAAATTAAGTATTATAAAATATTTAGATAATCTAATATTAGAAACAAATTTAACATATTTATTATAAAAAATAATAAATATTTCACAATATTGATTTAAATCATTAAAATTTATAATTAAATATATTTTGATAATCCAACCCTTTTGAATTAAGATGTAAGACCCCATCAATTTTCGTATAAAAATCCCTTAAAATCCAACACCATATTCAAAATAATTTTAAAACCTTAATTTTTTAAAACTTGTAACTTATGGAGTCGGCCCAACATCATATTCAAAATAATTTAAAATTCTTAAAATTTAATTTTTTTAAAAAGCTCCGTAGCTTATGGAGTAGGCTTAAATTGAAATCGGAATGAGGGACGCACCTACTCTATATAAATAAATAAAAATAAGGGTGTCTTGTCCAGATTTCAATCACAAAGGAGCGCGAAGGCATGGGAAAATCAGTTGCCGTGCGAGAAATTACTGTCAACCGTCAAGAATTTGCTCTCAAAACTCTTTGTACTGGTGTACTGTAACTGTAGAATAAATCTTGGAAGGGCAGAAAGAAGAAGCTTGCAAAAGGAGTTGGAGGGTTTTCAAGGGTGTAAACTGGTAAAGGCTAGTTGGGTTTCTGTGACTTGAACTCCTTCCCTCGCCTTGACAGAGTAGTACATATTCCTTTAGGCCAAAATGTCTCTCAGACCCAATTCCAAAGCCGATGCCAGGAAGCAACAATACAAGGTAGCAATCGATTCAGAAGAGGCCCGTCACAAGCGAGAGGAAAACATAGTGGAGATTCGAAAGGCTAAACGGGAGGAAAGTCTGCAGAAAAAACGCAGAGAAGGTGTTGCATCTACCCTCAATTCTCAGCCTTCCAGTGACTATGATCAAACGATTTCTCTGGAAGAAAAGGTAAATTCTTTAAGGTTTTTATATAAATGCTAGTGTTTGAAACAACAATCAGTTTGTCAACCAGAATCATATCATTGAATTCAACCTTTCTTTGAAATTATCTCCATTCATGTTATGTTCTTGAAATCTAGTGTTTAGATTAATCTATAATCGTTTATATCTTGTGGAAATTCACTCTCTAGCAATTTAGAAACTCAGATTTTAATCTATAATGCGAAATGTTTGTTGATGCAGTTGCAGAAATTGCCAGCAACTGTTCTTGCGCTTGCCTCTGATGATATTCAAGCAAAGGAGGCCGCCGTTATTTATCTGCGGAAGCTTTTATCTATTGGTCAGATTCTCTCTCCTGTTTGAACCCATAGAACCCTACCATGTCTAGTCACAGCAACAACCAGACTTTTTGTTTTATTGTGATCAAGCAAACTTCTCAGCTCTTATTTAATGCAATCTCTGTGCAGAAAGCAATTCTCCAATCGATGCAGTCATCGAGTACGGTGCAGTTCCCCCTCTGGTTGATATTCTGAGCAGCGATATGCCTCGGCTCCAGGTAAGATGCAATTAATAATGTTGACTGTTTCTAGTATCAATTTAGACAAGATTGGTATCTTAATTCTATTGCCATGGTTGATAGCTTGCTATCTTAAAAGTATAGTTGTGATGTTTAATATTTTGTTATTATACATGATAATGCAGTTTGAAGCATCTTGGGCTTTGACAAATATAGTCTCAGGAACCTCTGAGCATACAAAGGTTGTGATTGACTATGGCGCACTGCCTATATTTGTGGAGCTTCTTACCTCTGCGCATGATAACATTCGAGAACAGGTACATTAATGCATAAAATTTTTAAGCTATGTGTCATAATCTGCATCCAGTTGAGCTTTCATGATAACCTTATTGTTCTCAAGTGTCTTTATATCGTCTGTACTTTCTGACATTGAGTTCAATTGGTGTTTGTGGAAGGCTGTTTGGGCTTTGGGAAATATTGCTGGAGACTCCCCAGCATGTAGAAATCTTGCACTTGATCATGGAGCATTGATGCAAGTGCTTTCCCATATTACTGAGACCGCCACAACTTCAATGCTAAAAAATGCTACATGGGCTCTGTTAAACTTTTGCCGTGGTAAACCTGAACCTGTATTTGAACAGGTAAGAAGGATTTATTATTTGTTTTTTATTTTCCGGAGTATATATACTGTGTTTATCTTTTGTAACTCTTGGTGTTTGGTAGTTTCCTGGGTTATCTTTAAGTGGTAAGTGGTTGAGAGTTGTTCTTAAGTGTTAACTGGTGGTAAATGGTTGAGAGTTGTTTATGATAGCATATTTCACTCATGTGATTCTTTGGTCACCCATAACATCTTTAAAAAAATAGAAAAACACCTGAAAGTTTCTTGAACGAACTCTTGTTGTCAACTATTTGGGATTCACACAAAAATTATCCTGTGAAAACCAAAGAATAGAAGTTCAATCAGCTTAATCATATTCCAAATTTTCTAGTGGGTTTTGCAGTTTTGGGAATGTGTGTCCGCTTCCAGCTTAAGATCTTATCAGAATTTATTAACATAAAAGACTTTGGTTATGGTTCAGGTGAAACATGTGTTGCCTACCCTGGGGCGTCTTATCAATATGCAAGATGAAGATGTAGTAGCAGATGCATGTTGGGCCCTAGCATATATTTCTGATGGCGCCAATTCGAAAATTCAGGCAGTAATTGACGCTGGCATTTGCCCAAAGTTGGTGGAACTTTTGTCGTGAGTATTATAGGAGCGTAAGCAATGAGCATTTAAGCAGCTTAATTTTTATATACTTCTCTAATCGATTAAGTATTAGAAGTCTTACTCTACATTTGGAATTGGAGTTAAAATGAATGAATGTTAGTTATATAATGTCTGCTCATTTATGTAAGGTTCTCCTGTATTAATGGAAATGAGTTGTTTATAATTCAGGCATCCTTCACCTTGTATTGTTACTCCGGCTTTACGAACAGTGGGTAATATTGTCACTGGCGATTATTTGCATACTCAGGTTTTGTTCACACTTTTCAAATTTCTTCCAAAGAAATCACATATTACATGCGTTTGTTATATTCTTTATGTTGACTATCTGATTTAGTGATTGACACATGAAGCCACCATGCAAAGAGTCCAAGTTCAAACTCTGGTGCACTTTAGTGTTTTGCTTTTTATCTTATATTTTATATTTTGTTATGTGCAGGCTGTTATCGACAATGAAGCTCTTCCTCGCATTTTGCATCTTCTCCAGCAGACGAAGAAAAGCATCATTAAAGACGCATGTTGGACAATCTCCAATATTACAGCGGGAGCCAGAGACCAAGTTCAGGTGCAAATTACTGCTAAATAGGTTTCTACTGTTACTTGCTACCAGTGACACTTTTTGTTGGTAACATAACTTGAGCCTTTTGTTTTGATGCGCCCCATTTACAATGCAGGCTGTGATCAATGCCGGAATATTTCCCTCGATTATATTCCTGCTAGCAAATGCTGAATACGACTTAAAGAAAGAAGCAGCGTGGGTAGTCTCAAATGCATGTTCTGGTGCAACTGAAGAACAGATAAAGTACGAAGTTTTTGTCGTCTTTTCATGTTAATTTTCTGCATCCATTTTCAATAATGATGGATCGATAACATGACCTCTTTTCATTAACAGGTACCTTGTTATTCAAGGTTGTATACCGCCACTTTGTGATCTGCTAGCCTGCCCGGATCCAAGGATCATAACAGTCTGCCTTGGAGCTATACAAAACATATTGAGAGCTGGGGAGTCTGAAAGAAATGAAGGCCTCACAGATGTTAATGTATATATCAGCCAAATTGAGGAAGCTGGTGGGGTGGATAAGATTGAGGACTTGCAGACACATGAAAACTTACAGGTCTATGACAAAGCAGTTAAGATCCTTGACAATTATCTAGCCCAGGATGATGAGGATGAAATGCTAGCAACGTCTGATACACCTCAGACTGAATTTGGTTTTTCTACAGATCAGCAGCCAGAAGTTCCACCAAGTGATTTTAATTTCATGTAGAAAAAGGGATAATCTTCTTAGAAATGTGCGTCTAGTCATCAAGAATTCTCTGGCCCTTTATCTACTGGATAAAACTACATAGGAGCTGATTAAATTCTGGTTCTGGAACAAATTTGTTGGAGTTGTCTTATACATTCTGTCATTGTGGCAGTTGGCCTAAATACTCTTTCATTAACAAGTTAAATGAAATTTTTATTTTATGTATTTTTATATTTAGTGTTGTACGTGGGATTTTTTCCACACATCACTCATTACATAAACTTTCAATACAATCTAAAAAGTTCTTTTCTTTTAAATGAGTAAATTTTACAAAATTATTTTATTTTACATAAAAAAATAACAAAAATATATATATTCTTATGTAAATTTAGATCTCTAAAAATATCTATCTATTTATATCATAAGTAACATTTCAATCTACCTTATTTAAAGCATGAAGTGCACTAAGAGAGAGTAAACTAAAGCCTTATCTTTCATCATTATCATGTTTAATTTTGAAAGCATATTGGATATCTTGCCATTATTGCATCAAACATGGAAATCTTTCAAAAGATTCAAGTTCATCTCCACATAGATCTCATGTTTCAAAAATATACTTTTTAGCATTATCCATGGTAGGTGAGCCTTGAACACTAAAATTTTCACATAAACATGCTAACCATTTTTATTTCATTAGTGTATCATCAATTTCTTCATAATAATTAATAACTTCATTGTGAATCATCGTCATCACAAAACAAGCAATCCCCAATTTTTGTATCTTTGGTAAAATTTCAAACTTTTTACATAAACATGTTAACCATTTTTATTTCACTAGTCGATCATCCATTTCTTCATAATAATTAATAATTATGAGGATTGAACTTCATATATAAAGATCACATTGTCAATCATCGTCATCACAAATGCAATCATATAGTGTTCCCAATTTTACAAATGCAGTCATATAGAGTCTCTAATCTTTGTATCTTTAGTAAAACTTTGAACCTCAATGAATGTAAAAGTTTGTATATTTGGTATATATCCTTGAACCTCTACTACTTTTATGTCTATAAACTATTTACAAAACATGTTAATAATAACAGCTAAAGTAGAAGTAATATTAACATGATATGATCTTTGGTATATATTCTTGAACCTCTCTGGTATATATTCTTTAACATAAAATTAATTGGGTTCTTAAATCATATACATCGGTCAAATCTATCTCTAACAAACTCTATCATAATTGTTAGCATTATTTTGTCATGTAGACATCTTTCTAAATTAAAATAACAAATTCCTTGCCTTATGAAGTTCTATATTTGAATTTGGAGGCTCTTGAAAGAGTTTTCAAGGAATGATAACACCTTTATGTTATGTTTCTTTCTTATATTTGAACTTGGGGTTTTTAAGAATTTGGAGGCTCTTGAAAGAGTTTTTAAAGGATGGATAACGCTTTTATGTTATGTTTATTTCTTACATTTGAATTTAGGGGCTTTTGAAATAGTTTTTGAGGATTGATATGATGTTTTTTTTATATTTTTATTATAATTGTTAACATATTTGGTATATAGCAATGAGTTTTTGGTTGATGGCCTATTATTTGCTTTGATTAATTATTAGTTTTTGCAATTTAACCAAAGTTTTGGTATTTTATAATTTTATGTGACTTTGTTAATCAAAGTTTTCCAGCATTATCAACTTCATCCTCTTATTTTTGAGTAGACGATTCAATTATTTGACGTTATTTATCTTGTCCCGGGATGACATTGTCACACCATTTACTTCCCCATCACTATCAAGGACACCACCGCTTGTTAAATGCTTGTAAACCTTTCTGCATTTACTCCTTCACAAAGCCTGCTCATGAGGCATAGTGTAAACAGATGGTGAATTGATAAGAAAGATGACAAACCCATCATTTGTTTAAAAATAAAGGAAATATACCCTAAAGTAAATTGTCGTTGTCGTTGTTTATAGGACTATGAATCTCGGTTCCAAGCTAGTTCCAAACCCTTACACTACATGTCATTGACAGGGAAAAACAATGATCTTCAAGAGAAATAAATGCACTGAGTAGTGAGGTGCTCTACATCCCAGTATCCAGTATGAGGGAGATGTTCTCTATATCCCAGTATGGGGGAGATGTCACAAACGTAACGTAACAAAAAAAAGAATATAGAGAAAATCATGCGGGTTTAATTTATCAAATAATAAAAACCTAATATTGAAACTAAACAAAAAGTTAATAAAAAATCCATGTTAATACCTAATTTACCAAACACTAAAGGGATCAAAATTCTTGATATGTAATTTTTGAATGCATAAAAATTTAAGATAAAAAAATTTTACACCTCCCTCTCGGTGCTTTGTAAACCTTGGTTTAAGATAGATCTATGCTAGTTATATAGCTACTCTTCACCACAACATAACATGTTGCTACAATAATTTCCCTGGTTGCAATAAGAAAGCCAAGAGGTATCGACATATCCAATGTATGGATTGGCATCACATTGGCATGCATTCTTTAATTCTATTTTTATTGCTTTAATAGTATTTCATAGCTCAAAGCTAAGTTGAACAACATTTTAGTTGAAAGACATTATTATAGCTATATATAGTAGGTCATCAGAAATGAAAAGAAAATCTCATTAAATCCTTAAGTTTGCAATTAAATTGTTGGATTATGCAGGTAAAAAACCACCAGATGTTGAGTTCAATTACTTGTAATTTTATATGCAGCGAAGGGTGAAGGTGATGTCCAAGGCGTTGTATAGAACACATGCCTTCCTTTATTTTGATGGGTAACTTGGAATTTATCTAGGAGGTTCATGCAAGGTCTCATGTCAACAAAATATGGACAAACTTATTCAACTGGATTTATCCATAATTCCAATTAGTAGCAAAGCAGTACAATTTTTTAAGAGTGAAAGCAGTAAATAACATAAACATTCTCTGCAATCTGATCCAATTTCATGATCCCGTCTTCTTGATAATAGCTTTATTTTATTTAAATCTTACAGGATTCATATGTTGGTCCAATTTGTGATTTATGCAGATAAACAAGATGATTTACTAGTCAGCCTCAAGGCACAGATCTTCTTATAGGATTAGTTTCTAGAGAAGAATACGTTAACGGAGGCTCAGGTTGTTTGAATCTAACTACAGAATCTAGCGGATGGGTTTGGTAGTTCTATACAATTCTTCAGCTATGGATTATCCAAGAGAGTATTATTTTTTAGACCACATATCATCATCCCATATTCCTTCTGTGTCTGGTAGCTCCGAGCACCGCCTATGTCATGGAAAGACATCTCTAGTACTTTAAGATTTGATTCAAAAATACTATATTTGTTCTCTCTTTTTATGTTTGCATCCATGGCGAGTTTGTACTACACATTTATTTCATGCGGTATCCACTCAAGTGGTTGGCTTTGTTTACAAATTTCATGGAATATGCAAAGCAATGTGATGAAAATGGAATTAGAGGATGGTAAAAAAAAGTAGCAGAAGCACTTTAGGTGCTTTGCGGCATTGGGTGATGTAATCTTATACCCATGTCCTCGAATTTGCGGGTGATGCACCAACTCGCGAGCATGTGCCAAATCGGTTATGCCATTTGTAATATGAAAATAACATTTGTTACCTATTTTGCTATCTGATAAACTACATTACAATGAACGTGATGCATTGAAGTTATTTTAATTTACTCATGTAAATGTGTGCTTATCCAATATCATACATTCCATATCAACTCAAAGAAATAGATACAATTTAGAAAAGAGATTCTCCTTAACTTAACCTTTTAACACTAAAAGAAACCATATACATGTACATATACACATATATTTTAAGAAATTTATTTCATAACCTTGAAGCAGGCAATGAGTTTTTAGTCTAATTGTGAAACATATATTGAAATGTCATTTATTAGTTATAAAAAAAAATCTTAGCCAATGTTTTATATTCCAAATTGACTAGTTTTTATACTCCAAATGTATTGAACACATATTATATAATGTTTAAAGCTCTGAATACTAGCGATAACTATACTTGCCAAATTAATAATCCAAGTCGATTTACATGTGCACATCATCCTCTTTTTTGGAGTACTTGTGTTATTACAAATAATAAAAAAATTACTAAAAATATGGAAATAGGCCAAGTCAATTTACATATGCACATCATGAAGATCTTCAAGCTAATTGAAATGATGGAACTTGGCCAGTACAAGCTAATTGAAATGATTTCTAATTGTATCATAGTAAGCTTAAACATGCGAGGCTTTAAATTTCTATATAGTGGCTGAGATAATTTTGGTAGGGACCGAGAAGGACCTCTCTACAATTAAATTATCATGAACCCTTTAACCTCTTCATAAGGCAATGCAAACCCACGATAAGTATAAATACTAAAATATATATTCATTGTTCTATCAATTTAGCCTAAGAACCATTCAATTCGATCCAAGTTTAAATATGTTAGCATGCAAAAATTTTATGCACGACTAACCTGTATTTGTATATGAAGGCATCCAATGCCAACGTCTTTTTTTTTAAATGTGGTTCACCATTTGTAAGAGGGCTACTCCACGGAAAATTCCAATACCTGATATTCAAACTGAATCAAGGTATGGTCAGCACATCATTCACAACATTTATTACAAAGGGCTCCACAAGAGCATCATGTCACTTACAAGAGTAGAACCTAGATGGGGAGGGTAACATTCATTCCTCCAAACCACCCAAGCTACATCCATTTGACACATCCAATGCCAACGTCTACCATATAATCGTTGAGATATTTTTGGTAAAGACCAAGGAGGACCCCTCTACAATTAAATCCTCATGAACCCTTTAACCTCTTTATAAGGCAATGCAAACCCAAGATAAGTATAATACCAAAATATATATTCATTGTTCTATCTATTTAGCCTAAGAACCATTCAATTCGATCCAAATCTAAATAGGTTAGCATGCAAAACTTGTATGTACAACTAACCTGCATTTGCATATGAAAGCATCCAATTCCTTTCTATAGTGCATTTGCATATGAAAGCATCCAATGCCAACGTCGGCAGGTATTTCCTCTATGTGGCCTTGTTTGTGTATATATTTTCTATATTTCATTATTTTAAATATTTTTCCTATAGCTAGATAGCCTTACCTTTTCGCCTCCACCATACATCTGCTTTGTTTCTATTCAATGATGATTTATTTGATCTTTCACACCTATTAAATATAGATGCTTATTTTGATTTTTATCTCAATCAACCATTATTTTATTTACCTTGTTCATTTTTTCTACACATCAAAGTCCCCTAAGTTTGAATCAAATTTATTTCAATTATAATTCACAAAAATTTTAAATTTTTACCATTAATTTTCTTACCTTGTTAATTTTTTCTACACGTCAAAGTATCAAATTTCTTTGAATTATGATTCAAAGAAATTTTAAATTTTTAGAATTTGGACATAACCAATAAAAGGGAGGTAAGGAATCCTTGGACCGATAAAAGATACTTTTATGAAAAAAGTAGGAGTAAGATTAATTTTAGCTTTAATTAGAACCTATAAGTGGAATAGGGCAAAAATCCTATTTCACTATAGCTGAGAAAAAATAAAATAAAAAATGATTTTTGAAAGGACTTGTAAATAAATTAAGAGGATAGAATAGAAAAGGAGATATTAGATAGTTGAGGTTTTCTTGTAGGTTTGGATGGCCATCAAGTAAGTAACACCACATATTAATAGGACATATTAATAGGAGGTGGCCTTTTTATCTCAAAATAAAACTTTCTATAGTATACTTGGTATCTCGTCAGTGTGTTTAAATTTGAATTATTGGCATCCTTTGTAGTTATCATTGTCATCGCATGTCCTATAAGTGCTCGTCATCTCTAGCAATGAAAATGTGTTTGTTTTCTTTATTTGAGATGTTAACACCCTATATGTTCCATATATGTATTCATGTTTTTGTTCCATTTGGAGAAAATCAACTTCAAAAATTTCATAAGGGATAAAAACACAAACACAACAATTTTTGTTATAACTCACACACTACCTATTTGCATTAATAATACTAGTGGCGCATTTCTATTTGACCTATAACAATTTGGATTATTAACACTTACCTCAAGAGCTTCCATATTGTCTTATTTATGGAGTAAACCATTTTCATAAGATTTAGTTTGTAATATAGCATCATATAATGGGTTGTTTAATGTGAATCCTTGCTTGTTAAAAAAATATCATTTTGGTCTTGTTAGTATAATTAGACACTTAGGAGTTAGTTAAGATCAATTTGGTCTAATATTTATTAAGGTAAAGCATGTTTATTTAGTATGCATTTGTACTTATATAATCTAATGGTCATGATTTGTTCTAGACATAGAATGATTCGATGAACCATATTCACCTCAATCTTAATAGGTATCGATCCATGGATTAACACCATATTGGTCTATGAAGCCTGGGGGCATATATGGGATTAAATGTATATGGTATGACCCTAATGAGAGGCATACATGGGGTTAAATGTATATGATATCACCCCAAGGGGAGACATATATAGGGCTAAATATATATTTAATGAAGTAAATGTATATGTAATAGTGGGTTTCCTAATGAAGGGACCTCATGTGCAACGAGTGAATAGGTATATATAAAGGTGATGTAGTCATTATTGGTGAACATGTGAATTAGAATATATGAATGTCTTGGGGTATTTGGAGGAGGTTCAATTCTTCAAGTAGTTATTGCGTAACTCATCTCTCTTATCTATATTGGAGTATTGATCCACATTTACATTGTTGTACATCATGTGTACTTTGTTATCTTATGATATCTTGAGGATTTGGTTCGTAACATTTTGTATCGTAGCATATGGTCCTTGTCTTGGACTCTTCCAAAATGAGTCATCTTGGTATTTTTGATATTACATTTTTTAGGAGACATTTAAGATAGAAAAATTTAGAGGAACCTCATAAGACATCAAAAGCTATGTGTGGTAAAAAATTTAGGTCTTTATTCATTACAGATTTGCAGGTATACCTTGAGGAAGTTAGGGTTTTTTACTAGTACAAAAACTAGTCTTAAAGTTGTGCTTGGTAAAACTATTATATCTAGAGTTTGAGAGATCCAAACTAAGTGGCACCTATTGTACTAAAAGGAAGGTGTTGACTGCCCGGGCTTATAGGTTGTTGGAAAATCTGTGAGGCAGTCAACACGAGGAAATAGTCCAACCAGAAAGGCTTCGAATTGATCCCACGCAGAGAAGATTATATCCCTGAGTTGTTTGGGATGACTAAATCCTATGGATACAAGGCCTCCACTGCCACAAAGGTTTTCAGATCAATAAGATCTTCTCTTTAGGACGAGCAATAAATATTTAAAGTGATTGGATTCTAAACTAACTATTTAAGAAAACTTAAATAGGGTGTGTAACATATTTGGACACGGCAGTCATAAGATATAATAGATAACAAGAAACTAATTACTCAACGTACATAAATGCAAATCAAGTTCAATTTTCTTAATCAATTTCAAATAAACCTAAACATTTAAAATTGCAAAGCTTTATCCAAAATGTTATAGATGTACATGTCCCATGAGGTAATACTAATTGACAAATCAGTATTAGGGATTAATCACTAGTCATCAGTTGCAAAATAGAGCATGTGAATCAAATAAAGACATTCATTCAATGCACATTTAATGTGTTAAAATTATAAGGAAAAATCAATACATAAACTAACACATCAACAAATAAACAACCAATAATCAGTATGCCATATATATGGACGAAAGACTAAAATTCATGAAAGACATTTGATGAATACCATAGAAAAAAAGCATAAATGACAGTGTAATTTTATTCACTTGCAAAACATTACAAATTACAAAATTACAAGCTTTCCTGGTATTACTCGTGGGTAGAATTTTCTCCTGTATATCTCTCGTAGGCTTAACCTCGCTAGTTCCCCCCTTCACTTGGGAAGTACCCTCCCTTTAAATAATATTACAAAATTTACAAAAAAAGAAATTTCCCAAGATGTGGGATTATAAGATATTTTGGTTTCATGGTTTGCCAAGGGCAGAACTCCACTTGGCCCAAGCATCCATTAAATATTGGATGTCCTTGAGCTGAGCATTTTCCAAATGCAATTGAGCTTTACATATAAAAAATGTGATATCCTTCTTCTTGATCTTCGCCCATTCTTTAAGGAAGAGATCAATCCTGATTAATGAAGTAAGAGGAGCCTCGATCCAACTTTTGATCTCCTTCACAGTAAGTTGAGTCATCTCCATGATCTACTCCTTTTCTTTGGCAAAATTCATCTCATTCTTCTCCAGTTTCAATTTCGGAGGTAATTTCGATGTAAAGGCTTGGAAATCAGAAGATTGGTAAGCTCGAACGAGAAAAATGTGCAGTAAAAACTTCAAACGCAGTAAAAATCACAAGTGAAATGGTGAATATTGTGTAAATTCAAACAAATTAAATAATCCAAGATTCAACGAAAAAATGGATGGCTGAGATCAAAGCGGGAAATCAAAATGCGGAAGTAAAACAGTCAGAAAACTTTAGATTTTTATATTTCCGCAATCCGCATTATGGGTTGCGGGTTGTGGAGTGAAATTATTAACCAAGGAAATTTTTTTAAAGTTTTGCAATTCACAGTCCACAAAGATTTGCAGGTTGCGGGTTGTGGGTAAGCAATGTTGCAAATTATGATTTTATTAAGTTTATGTAATCCGTAATCTGCATTGCGAGTTGCGGTTTGTGGAACCAAAAGAACGAAAATGTGCAAAACATGACTTTTCGCTTTCTGTAATCCACATTGCAGAATGCAGAAGGCAGAAGTGGAAGATAAAAGTTTTATTTTGAAAAGATTTCCATAATCTGCAATCCACAATGCGAGTTGCAGGTTGTGTTCGAGTTTACAGAGTACTCCCAAAAGACCGAACACCTTGAGAAACCACTTCACACAAATAGATCACAAATCAACACACCAATGTTTGTCACGTGGTTAAAACCCTCAAGAGGGAAATAGTCCAAGGCCCCAGCTAAATAGCTATACTTGGAGCAATTTATTATGCAAAAGAAATAAAGTTACATGAGCTTCTCATAATCGATCAACTAGCCAAGGACCCTCCATGCTCTTTAAATAGAGATCAAGGACCAATCGGGTGTTAAGCCACAGATCAATGGTAGGTATGATCTCAGAGAAGTTGATCGGATCACTTTATGTTTAGAGCATATCATGACCGTCGGATTAAAATATTTACAAATGCATACTAATGCATACTAAAGAAACACACTTTACCTAACGAATATATTACACAAGTTGATCTTAACTAACTCCTAAGTGTCTAAATATCCTAACATCCCCCCTTAACAACAACTTGAGATAGGATTGAAGGATTTACAAAAGTGACACTATTAGGAGAAGGAAGGAGGCATTAGAGCCTATCCCCCCTTAAGGACACATTCTTGAACTCCTAACATAGATCGAAGTTTAGAAAACTTCGCTTCTATAAGAGACTTGGTGAAGATGTCTGCAACTTGATCATCTATAGGGCAATAGAGCACTTAAATTACACAATCATGAACAAGATTTCTGATGAAGTGCATGTGTATCTCAATGTGTTTGTTGCGTTGATGTAGAACTGGATCTTTGGCAAGCTTGATGGCACTTTGATTGTCGCACCAAAGTGGATTAGGCTGATTTTGCTCAAATCCAAACTCTGAAAGGATCTGTCGAAGCCATAAAACTTCCTGACTAGCATTAACTACGGCTCGATATTCTAATTCTACTGAAGAAAGAGAAAGAGCTTGTTGTTTCTTACAATCCCAAGTGACAGGTCCAGATCCCAGACTAAAAACATAACCTGCAGTAGAATTTTGATCATCAGGATCGTTGGCCCAATCTGAATCAGTGAAACCAACCAATAAAGGTTTCCCCCCTATACTGTAATGAATCCCAAATTGAATTGTACCTCGAATATATCGAAGTATTCTTTTTGTTGCCTTCCATTGACTTTCATGAGGTGTTTGCATATAACGGGAAACACGACCAACGACAAAATAAAATTCAAGATGGGAATGAGTCAAGTATAAGAGACTACCAACAAGCTAACTATACAAGGTGGCATCTACTTCAGGGGAAGTACAAGTGGCAGAAAGTTTGACTCCAGACTAGATGGGAGAAGGGGTTGGTTTACAGTCTTCCATGTGAAAGCGACGAAGAAGGTCACAAGCATACTTATATTGGGAAAGAAAGATTCATTCTTTGGTTTGCAAGACTTGGAGACCAAGAAAATAATGCAAATGTCCTAAGTCTAACATTTCAAAATTTTGCTTAAGACTGGATTTCACATGGATTATAAGTTTAGGGTCACTACCAGTAAGGATAAGATCATCAACATAAAGAACAAGTATGATGAGATGGTTTCCTACTTTCTTGGTATAGACATTTGTGTCAGAATGGCATCTAGAAAAACCAGTGTCAAGGAGAAAGCTATCCATTTTGGCATACCAAGCTCTAGGATCTTGCTTAAGGACATATAAGGATTTCTTAAGGAGACAGACAAGGCTAGACTTATCCTGAACATATCTAGAAGGTTGTTCCATGTAAAATTCCTCCTGTAAATCACCATGTAAAAAGGCAGACTTGACATCCATTTGATGGACTTCCCAGTTATGTAAGGCTGCAAGGGAAAGAACAAGGCGGATGGAATTCATTTTTGCGATAGGAGCAAAGGTTTCATTGTAGTCAATCCCTTCAACTTGGGAAAAACCTTTAGCAACTAAACTTGCCTTAAGTCTTTCAACACTTCCATCTGATGCATACTTAGTTCTGTAGACCCATTTACATCTGACAAGTTTTCTTCCTTTTGGAAGAGGAACTAGATCCCAAGTATTGTTTGTCATTAAGGAACGATATTCTTCATCCATAGCTACATGCCAATCTGGATTTCCTGAAGCTTCTGCAAAAGTTTTTGGATCATGATTCTCGGAAACTTGAGCCAAAAGAGAAGAGGCTTGCTGATACTGAGAATGTTTTCAATGTTGATATCTAGGATCACCGGCAAGATCACCTGCTGCTTCACATGTTGAACGGACCCATCAAGGAAGCATTGGTGTTGGTGCAACTAGAGGAACATGAGCAGGCAGAGGTGGATTTTCATCCTCACTGTCATCATTAGAAAATGGAGTTGGAAACCTGTCGAGGAAGTTGGAAGAAGAAGAAGGCAAAATCGTCGAATCAAGCTCGCAGGTCAAGGATGGCACACCCACCAAGTTAGGCTCGCAGGCCAAGATATTTTCATCAAATTTAACATCTCTTATAATGATTATGTCATGAGAATGTGGCTGAAGAAGTCTATAACCTTTTACATCGTCTGAATATCCAACAAATATGCACTTTTCACTTTTAGGCTGCAATGCTTTCTGTTTTTCATCCGAAATGTGAGCCCATGCTTCATAACCAAACACACGAAAGTCACTTACATCTGGTTTAATTTTACTCCATGCTTCTTCCGGTGTTATACCTTGTAAAACTTTAGTGGGTGTGCGATTAACTATGTAATTTTCACAATTTATGGCATCATCCCAATATTGAAGACTTAGTCCCTTAGATTAAATCATACAATTAGCCATTTCTTTTAAAGTGCGATTCTTCCGTTCAGCTACACCATTTTATTGTGGTGTATATGGAACAATGTGTTGTTGTTGGATTCCTTGTTCAGTGCAGAAAGTAGTGAACTTGTTGTTAACATATTCTCCTCCATTGTCATATCTTAACTTAATAATTTGATGACCAGATTGTTTTTCAACAAGGGCCTTGTAGGCCAAGAACATGTTAAATACTTCGCTCTTAAGTTTTAGGAAGTAAACCCAAGTGCGTTTGGAGTATTCATCAATGAAAGTTAAGAAATATTTGAAACTAGAAAAAGAAGAAGATGGAAGAGGGCCACATAAGTCACTTTGCACAAGATCCAAGGGAATCGAGGCGTGCCAAGAGGCACGTTTATCAAAACTGTCCCGATGATGTTTTTCGAGTACACAACCGGAACAAACACCATCCTTGCAAGATACCATTAGAAGACCAGTCACCATATTATCTTTACATAGTTGTTGCAATGAGCAATAATTTAAGTGACCAAATCGCTCATGCCAAAGTTTGCTCAAGTTATCACTATGAGCAACACAAACTGAAGGAAAAGGTGATGACCCAAAGTTGTTAAATTTGTACAACCTGGTAATATCATCAATAGTTCCAGTAGCAAGGACATTTTAAGGATTTTTAAAATCCTTGATTACAACTTGGTGAGGGGTAAATGTCACAGCTTTACCTTCACCCGAATGAGTAATTTGATAGACTGATAACAAATTGTAGAAAATTTTTGGAAGACATAGTACATCATTGAAATGACCATTTTCTACTGGAACTGTTCCACATCCTACAACACTTAGAGATCTATCATCACCAACAAATATTTGCATGGTGTTACATTCATGCATAGTAGAAAATATGGCTTGATCCTTAGCCATGTGATAAGATGCTCTAGAATCAATGAGACATTCATTTGAAGTAGAAGAAGAAGAAGATGTAGTATAAGAGTAACCAGAAACACAAAGTGCATGTCCATGAGAGGTAGATTCTGAAGACGAATCTAGGCTGATGTGGTGCTTCTTCATTGTTGCTTCCAAGGCTGTCATCTTCTTGAAACGCTTAGATTCATCGTGATTATCTTTCCCACAAAAATTGCAATGACGCTCAGTCTTCTTACCTTTTGTCTTGGATCCTTTGTCATTTTTTAAGAAGGAGCGAACTGAGAGGGTTTGGGACCCTTGTTTGGCTTATTATTGCGAAATTTTTGTTTCTTGGGAGGCTTGGACTTTTCTTTCTATTGGGACAATAAGGCTTTCCCAGATGTATCTACATTGTTAATTATTCCAAGATGAATGAGTTTATCTTGCTCTTTAATTAAGGAATCACAAAAGGATTCAAGAGTAGGCTCTTGATAGCTAGTTGCATTCAAGGATTCTTTCATGGAGTAAAATGTAAATACAAAAACAAAATATTCAGATCCAAGTTTGGAAAGAATATGATAAATACATTGTTTGTCTTCTTTCTTAATCTTGTATTCTTCACATAGAGGTCTAAGGGTTTTATACTTGGATAAATAATCTTGAATGCATGAAAAATCACATGGATTCAAATAAATCAACTCATTCTCAAGTTCATGACCTGGAATTTCATTGTGTTTACCAAACACAGATTCCAATTTTTCCCAAGCTTTATCAGGTTCATCAATTCCATATATATGGAATCACAAATCAGTAGATATTGACATCCCAATCAATCCACAAGCTTCATCACATCTATTTGCCCATTTTATTTGTTTATCATCATCAGTGGGTTCTGTTTCTTTCCCTAAGGTAATTATGAAAATTCCCCTACTTCGTAGAACATCTTCCATACAAGATTTCCATGAGAAACGGTTAGAACTAGTAAGTAGAATATCACTAGGAGCGGCCATACTGTAAAATAATGGTTGAAAAAACATAAATTAACTGTCTGGATGCAAAGAGATCGAAAAATTAGGCTGTTTAAAAAAAATGACATTGAAAACTTATTCTGGATGATGAAGTTATGGTTGATCAATGAAAATGTTGAAGATGTCCTCAATAGTGACGTGGCATATATCAACTTGACCAACTGAAGAAGAAAAAAACCCCTTCTTCCCAAGATGAACCTTTGCCAATCACTTACAAGAAAGTTGTTTTTTAAGTGAATCACTTTTGTAAAAGTGATGTTCACTTTTACAATAATGTTACTTTAAATAGTGCGGCAATAAATTTAAGTGACTCACTTTTTATTTTATTTTATTTAAGTGAGATGCACTTTTACAATAAAGTAACTTGGAAATAGAAATTGCATGCACTAAAAAGTAACTTATTAAGACTTGAACTCAAGACCTATTAAGGAATAAAGCAACTTTGAACCAAGTGAGCTAAGTTTAAAATGTACGTAAAAGAAGGGAAAGAGGAATGGGGCTTTTGTTTTTTACTCTTCTCTCTTGGTCTTCGTGCTTGCCTTCCTTTCCTGCAAATCACAAAAAACCGAAAAAATAAATAAATAAATAAATAAAATTCCACACAAATGGGGGTTAGATCTTGGTTAGCTTCCCCGGAAAGTCTACGTTTTCAATTTTTCTCATTGTTTATGATTTGCTGTAGCTGCACAAGGTGCACGGCAAAGAGCATACGTAGCCGAAAATACAAGAAAAAAACTTTCCCTTACTGTTTATGATTCGCCGCTATCGCGTAAGGTGCACAACAAATAGCATATATAACTAGGGAAGGAAACAGTCTGAGACTAAAACAATAAAGATCTAATAATAAACTGATAAAATATGAGAGATTTATAAATAAATAAAAAAACAAATCTGTCATTGTAACATTATACCTTCAAATTTGCCGAAATGGGTGTTTCTGGATCAAACAATAACTATTTCTCAATGGAAAAGGTGCTCCGGACGCAATGGAATAGCTCCCATAACTCACAAATGCACAGAAAATCCGGAACCAAAAACCCTTTTAAATTTTCAGCAACACCGGTTCAATATCTTAATCAAAACCGAAAGCAGCTCTGCATAAAAGCTCTGATACCATGTTCGGGTTTACAGGATACTACCAAAAGACCGAACACCTTGAGCAATCACTTCACACAAATAGATCACAGATCAACACATCGATGTTTGTCACATGGTTAAAACCCTCGAGAGGGAAACAGTCCACAACCCCATCCAAATAGCTACTTGGAGCAATTTATTATGCAAATTAAAGAAAGTTACATGAGCTTTTCATAATCGATCAACTAGCCAAGGACCCTCCATGCTCTTTTGATCCAGAAGGATATTGGTGGCCACCCACCTATTCCACTTGGACCCCCACCAATGTTTCTTTCAATTTTCCAGTTTCCTTAATTGTAGCACAATTTATTATTTTTTGCAATTTTTGGGTCCTAAACTTTCGGAGCCATTTTGAGGCCCTAAACGACGTTTTTTCAGCATCGAATGGTTGGGAAAATATGAGTCTGTTTCAGACTTGACATTTGCAATTTATGAATGTAATCCTTAAACAGATCTTTCTAATGATGTATCATGCACATCAAATGGAGGTAGTATGCTAAAGTTACAACCCTGGGAAATTGATGTACCAAGTTACCCAATGGGGCCCACATTCTAGTGTTTCACCTCCTAGGGTTAGGTTTTTGGATGTGTAGGGTTTCCATTATTTCTCAATAATATATAGGCCTTCGAGCCTCATTGTAACACATATCTCATAGGCATGTAGCCGCCACATCTCCTCTCAGAGATAAGCTACCGGCACTCTAGCTAGTTTATTTCCATTATGTATGTAAACCAGTTTTAGTTATTGATTAATGAAATGAAGTGTTATTTTCGTTGCATATTTGTTTCTATGGTTATTTGTATATTATGTTGCATTCCTACATAAATCTGGATCATCTTTAAATAGAGATCAAGGACCAATTGGGTGTTAAGCCACGGATCAATGGTAGGTATGATCTAAGAGAAGTTGAACCGTCAGATCACTTTATTTCTAAAGCATATCGTGACCGTCCGATTAAAATATTTACAAATGCATACTAAAGAAACACACTTTACCTAACGGATATATTACACAAGTTGATCTTAAATAACTCCTAAGTTTCTAAATATCCTAACAGGTTGTGGAAACACAAAACTTTTAATGAAAGAAAAATCCAACTCTCGCAATCCACATTTGCGGGTTGCGGGATGGGGGTAAAGGATTTCTGAAAACCTCCAAAAAAAGGACTTCCACAATCCACATTTGCGAGTTGCAGAATGCGGGTTGCAGAAACACAAAATATGTGTAAAAGAAAAGAGTGCTTCTGCAATCCGCAAAACCAAAAAAATAAGGTTTATAAGGAAATTTTATTAAGTCCAAAACACAATACTTACAGTTCAAAAATAACCTAGAAAGATTATGGATTTATAAGCCAGCTAAAAGGATGAGTGGGGCTCCCATTTTAGCAACTTAAAATGGAATATGTTGCTGCCAACAACAAATGGCGACTCGCTGGGCGAAGTAGTTATCTCTGTACAACTTCACATAAAAATTTCAAAGAAGATATATCAGTGTAAAAAGATGTTTCAGTTCATAATCAAACAGTAAACTCACGAAGACACAACCAGACCTAGCATAACCATAGATACAATTGTCATCTTGCAATTTGATAACCACTAATAATGATACTCAACCAATGAATAAGTCTTAAAAGCACTAAGGCATTCATGTAAGCAAGGTGTCAATAGTGAGGGAAGTTTTAGATAAGCTTCTTGTAAAAACATTGGATCTATCTCATGATCATCGAACCAGTGATCACCTTGAATATGGATTATTTATTAGGAATATATACAATATTTTGTCTTCCTTTTTTCCCTTTTTTTTAACATAAATAACAACTTAGTTGCAACAAGACCACTTCCCTGTTAAGGTACAATTCCACACACAGTTCTTACTTGGAAACTGAATAAAGCTACCTCTGTCAAGAGACTCCTTGTCTTTTGGTTTTTTCACCAAAATCAATTACCATGGCCTGGTAACCACCTATCAGTAATTTCAGTCCAAATAAGGTCCATGAACATGGTCAGGATGGCTTGTGATAAGACCCCATGTCCTTGAATACAACAAGTTGTACAAGCAAAAGAAAAACAATTTACAAATGTAAATTGCAAGCCATCATCGTAGCTTGGGAACGAGCTAGTGGCAATGTCATTCACTAAGCATGTCTATGAACATAATAGGTTGGCTTGTGATAAGACCCCCTATCTTGCAGTTTACACTTATTAGGGTGATTTTGTTAATTCCAAGGTGATCAAGGTGAGATCAGAAAAGAACACAGGTTAAAGAGGCTTTTAAAGATATGCTTCTAATAATCACTAAGGCACTTCACAAGAATACGAGAGTACTCCTAAAAACTCAATCATCATTATGAGGATGGATAAATATAGTGATCATAATAACTAAACATTCAATTTGAAAAGTTAGCATAGACTCTGGATTGTACTGCCATGAAGATATTGGTTTAGGTATATACCAAGTGGCGATTTCTGACACATCCAATTTAAAATTCCTTAGTTAAAACGTTCTAGGGATAAACCACTTTTACCAAATGTGGCTAGATATTGTAAGCATGCAATGTTTTGTAAAAGGGAAATAAGAAATCAATCAAAACCACAACCTATATACAGGTAAGCAAAACTTACCTCAAGAAAAATACTTTTTGAGGAGTTGGATGTTCGTTGGATAAGTCTCAAAAAGACCCTCCAACGTCTGTAATCGAACAGTACCAAGGCCAATATTTTCTGTAATAATGAATGGCCCTAACCACAGACGTTGAAACTTGTTATAGTTTATTTTTTCCTTGTGGGGTTTGTCCCACTTTAGCACCAGATCCTCAATCTGAAAAACACAACTGGTGGGAGATTTATCATCAAACCATATTTTTACCATTTGTTGGTGGTGATATAACTTATCCCTGGATTTCTTCCTCTCCTCTTCTAATTTAAGAAGTAATTATATCCTGTAGAGGGGAGGATTCATCATCCTGTGAACAAGCTTGTGCAATTTGTAATGATGGAAGAATAAGATTCGATGGTAAAACAGACTCTTTGCCATAAACCAGGCAGTAGGGAGAATTTCTGATAGCAACCTTAGAAGTGATTCAGTCTACCCATAAGGAATTAAAGAGCTTTATATGCCAATCTATGTGGTTGGTGGCCATCGTTTTCTTTAAAATATTGATCATATTCTTGTTTGAAGATTCTTCCAAACCATTTCCTCATGGGTAATAATTAGCAGAGTACTTCACTTTAATCCCTTTTTCAAGGGAATATTGTGTTAGATCAATCGAATTAAAATACAAAGCACTATCAAAAACCAAAGACGCGGGCACCCCAAACCTGGTAACAATATTACTCTCCAGAAATTATATAACTGAGTTGGTATTGGGCAACCTTAAGGGGGGTTGCTTCTACCCACCTAGTAAAATATTCTATTGTAGTTAAGATGTTCTTATGCTGCAATGCAGAGGGAGGAATAATGGGACCAACGAAATCCAGTCCCCATTGTTGGAAAGGAAACTGGATAGTGACATGTTGTAGGGGAAAGGTTGGCTTCTTCAACTTACCAGCACATCTTACACCTTCTGACGAAGTTATGTCCCTATTTGAATAATGTGGGCCGATATTATCCTACTCTCAACACTTTGTGAGCTGTAGTTTCTCCTGAGAAGTGTCCACCTACAGGTCTTGCATGCATGTCAACTAAAAGTTTGTCAGCCTCTGATTTTTCAAGGCACATGAGAAATACACCATCATAATTTTTTTGGAACAACACATTATCAGTGAATTGATAAGGTGTTGCTTTCAATCTCAATTTCCTACGCTTTTTAAAGTCAAGGGTTGGAGGGGCATACCCATGAGTAACATAAAATTTGATAGCATCATACCAGTCGGATGATGGAGCAGAAATAAGGTCAACTGTGTCAACAGACATGTCTTCCTCTTGAATCCATTGTTTTTCCTGCTCTCGGTTATTTGATTGTGTTTCTAGTAAACATAATCCCTACCCTTTGACCATCTTGTCATGTTTAATTTCCAAATCATACTCCTAGAGCGTAGTCATCCAGTGAGATCTCTTTTCTCCTAACTCCTTTTGGACAAACACATTTCTTATGGTTGTGTATGGGACAATCACCTTTGTTTTGGACTTCAACAAATAAGGCCTAAAATGTTTCATAGATTTATAAACAGCGTAATCCTTCTTGTCAACCTGTGTATAATTCAACTCGACCTCTTTGAATGTAGAACTCATGAATGAAACTGTGATCTTTATGTCCTCTGCATTTTTCTAAGTGAGCATATCAGCATAAGAAACATCAGTAGCGAAAGTATATAAAATAAAATCTTTTGAAAAATAGGGAGGCATTAATGCAAGAGCATCCATGATGGTCACCTTCTTAATCTTAATGAACGCATCCTTTTGGATGTCAGGCCATTTAAACAAAGCATTTTTCTTAATCATGTCCTAGAGTGGTCTAAAAATTTGTGCAAAATTGGGAACAAACTTCCTAACAAATTTAATCTTCCCAAGGAAGGATTGCATGGCCTTCTTTGAGCTTGGGAGACCAATTTTGCAATTGCTTCAAATCTCTCTGGGTCAATTATTATTGCATCTTTTGAAACAAAAAACCTCAAAAGTTTTCCTTCTGTAACTGCAAAAACGGATTTCTTAGGGTTCAAAGAAATGCCATACTTCCTACATCTTTCAAAAAAATTCCTTAATGAAAACAAATGATCAAGTCGTTTTTTAGAAAAATAGTTATATCATCTAAGTAAACAACGACAGAATTCTGCATCAACTCTCTTAAAGCTATATCCATAGGTCTCCAGAAAGTCGCACCGGCATTAATTATCCCAAAAGGTATTCTCCTATAGGCAAAGGTGCCCCAAGGTGTTTTGAAGGAAGTTTTAAGCTGGTCGGAGGTCGTGACCAAAACTTCACTGTACCCTAAAAATCCATCAAACAAAGAAAACATTTTTGCACTCTACACTCTTTGCAAAATTTGTTCCATTGAAGGAATAGGGTAGTTGTCCTTTTCGGATGCTCTATTCAAATTGCGTAAGTCTACACACAGTATGATCTCTCCACTCTTTTTGCGAAGAGGGACCAGGCTGGAAATCCACTGTGTGTGTCTGACATAGAATATGATTCTAGATTTTAGGAGTTTGTCAATATATTTCTAGATGGATGGGTCGAGACTAGGATGCTTCTTCCTCAACTTTTGTTGGTAGGGTCACATCAGGCTTTAGAGGTATGTTATGTCCATGATATAAGAATCGAAGGTTTTGAGATCATCATAAGTCCATGCGAAAACATCCTTAAATTATTTACATAATTTCACCAAAGATCTCTCCTCTTTAGGAGAACAAGTAAGCCCTATATTAATGAGCTAAGGGTTTTTCTCATTACCAACATTAAAAGTTTTATAATTTAGAGTAAAACCATGAATCTTGCAATTAGTAATTCCATTAAACTTATCTTGCAGTTCATAGTATTTCTCTAAATTAATGACTGATTTAGGGATCAAGTTGGAAGGAAAATTATTATCAGACAGAGACTTCTCATGGTCAACTTCATCTATAGCCAAGTATTTAAACGTGTCATGGGCTATCAGGAAGTCTATTATATGAACATTATCATCAAATATTTTCCAACTAGTTACGTTATCCGGTATGGAAGGTTTGTACATGAGTTCAATAGAGAAGGTATCAGGAGACGGGCCTTCTGGTGGAATGAACCTAGATGCAGCATTTGCTAAAAGGTATGCATCGAAATTTTGTGACCTTGGGAAAGATTGGATATTGAAAGCCTTAAATGAACTTGTCATGTCCCTAACTAACTTCTGATAATTCAAAAGATGTGGAGATAAACAATGGATCTTATTTCTCACCTGTTTGACTATGATTTCAGATTCTCCATAACATTCAACGATTTATGCTCCCAAGTCTATTGCTTTCCTTATCCCCTATACCAGAGATTCATATTCAACAATGTTGTTGGTACACTCGAATTCTAGTATGCAAGCGATCGTCCATTTGGTTCCCTTAGGATCCATAAGTACACAACTTGCACTGACACCATATTTGGATTTAGATCCATCAAAGAAAAGTGTCCAAGAAGACAAATCTAATCTAAAATTCATATTGACATTATATGCATTATGCACAATTTCTCTACTAAACGGGACAACCGTGTAATTATCAATTTCTGACAATCTATCGACATTCTTATTAGGAGAAGAATCAACAAGAAAATCGCCAAAATTGAAGGTGTAGTGTTCAATGGTTGTATTCACAGCGAATGCAAGTTCACTTGGATCATTTATATCCATGACTGTTTGTTTCATGAAAGGATCCCTATTAATCTTAATTAGATTAGGCCTTTCATTATATGGTAACCACAAATGGGACAAGTCAGTAGCGAAGTATCCTTACATCTTCTCAGACCAGTCTCTACTTAGCCACATACCATATGTCTTAGGAACATCAGCTACCACAATATCCATTGTCTAATGTACTCTAGGGTCTACAAATAATGTTAAAAGGACGTTCTTGAGATCCCCCAGGACCTTTACTCTAGATCTATCTAACTAAACTATTTGAGTAGGACAAGGCTCCCAAGTTGCATTTAACTTTCTACAAAAAAACACAGGCATAACATTTGATGATGCCCCTGAATCGATCATACAATTATGGACATTTCTGTTAAAAATATCAAAAGTTAGCAAAAAGGGTGGGACCCTTTTTGAACCATACTTTTGAGCATCGAGCTTTGTGCAAACTTCCAAATTATTATTCTGAGCTTCTCTAGATTTATTTAATGTTGTATTCTTAGGTAAAATTTCTCTAATGGATGGTATTTTGAGAAGTTCAAAAAGATAAATATTTTCTTTAGCCCTTTTTAAGGTCTACCAAATTAGACTCAACTTCGGGGATTACCTTTTCTTTTGGTGATGTTGATTTACCTGTATTCGGAGCAAATGTCGATGGTGAATTATTTTGTGATATCATACCTTTACTTCTAGTACTATAGGAGTGATGCGGATCAAATGCAACTTCAGTATCATCTTCTTCATCTGCCATAGGTAGCTCTGAAAAACAATTAGCAGTATTTATTTGTGGATTTTTTCTTCGGTAGGAGGCATTGTCTATGTAGCTTCTTGTCTAGTATCATCGTGGATAGTTTTAGGTGTAGAAGTTAAGGCCTTGAAGATAGAATAGATCTCATTAGAGGTGAGTGTTTCCTCGGGGCTTGGAGGAGGTTGATTTTGTGGAGGTTGGTAAGGTCTCCTTATCAGTGGCCTTGCTAAACCTCTATTGTTCACATGGTTATCACTACAAGCTCTCTTAAGATCTACCATGTCATTATAAATCTTCTGTAATAGTTTTTTCATATTATCAATTTTGTAAGGTTATTTTTTTAGGGTCATGGGTTTGGAAACGTTCTCCTGCCTTCTCCTAGATGTAGAAGGTTGGTTCGGCTCCAGATCAGGATTATCTTTAAGAACAAACATATCCTTTTCTACCAAGAAATCCTCCGCAAAGTTTGCTTATAGAGTAGGTTTATGAGCACGCTTAACCCACATAGCAATCTACGTAGGTAAACCCTTAATGTAATAGGCTACCAAGAGTTCTTTGACGAGAACAACAATGGTAGGGATCTTGTTCTTTAAATAGGAGAACCTTTGATTAAAATATTTGACTCATTCTTTCATTTTTATTCTCAAAGAAGATAATTCTATGACAGGATCCACTGGGGTACTATAGTCTCCAAACTTCTAGAGGAACGGTGCCTCAAACTGTTGCCAAGAATTAATAGAAGAATCTTTTAAAGAAAAGTACCAAGTAGAAGCCTTTCCTTCAAAAGAATAAGGAAACAATATGCACACCACATCCTCATGTATCACATTCCTCAATCTAATGGCTTGCATAAAGTTCTTAACATGATCTTCAGCAGGGATCCTATCATCCAGATTAAACCTGGGAAGCCACTTCTCAGGGTTTTTTGGCAATTTGTGTAATTGTCTAGGATAAGGAATGCGTCCAGGTCAAGCCAAGGTCTGTTAGTTAATTAGCCATTGGTCTCTTTGGTGGAGAAGAAGATTCTGAGGAAGTATCAATATCTGAGGATTTTTCTAATGAAGATGGAGATGAATGAGGTGGTGTGGGTGGTGGTAATCCACTAGATTGGTTGTCAAGATGTGGATCTTCTGGGGATTTTTCTGTAGTTTCCAACAGTGGACTTGCTTGGGCTTCAGGAGTCTCTCCCTGTTGAGTGATAACAGGCAAGGTCAGAGTTAAAATAGAAGAAGACAAGACGTTTCAGAGACTTCGAACTGTCTCAATCCCTGGTTCCACCCTTGCACTAATATCGTTGGTGTTTTTTCTCCACTTTTTAAAAGTGAGGATTCCATTAGTGGGTGGTATAAAAAGTGTTTCAAGTCTCCCAGTGGATCTTTCTGAAATAGGGGTGGTAAGGATTGGTGACTAACCTTCTGCAGGGTGTACTGCAAATGTAGAATCTTGAATGTGGCTCCTAGTAATGATAGGTGATCTGGGGTAAGGAGGTTTGTTAGTGATTTGTTGTGACATGTTTCACAATGGCCATCCTTCTAGCTCCATTTTTTGACGGCCCAGGCTTGTAGGCTACTAGAAAATCTATGAGGCAGACAACACAAGGAAATAGTCCAACCATAAATGCTTCGAATCGATCCCACGCAGAGAAGATTCTATCCCCAAGTTGTTTGGGATGACTAAATCTTATGGATACAAGGCCTCCACTGGCACAAAGGTTTTCAAATCAATAAGATCTGTTCTTTAGGACGAGCAAGAAAGATTTAAAGTGACTAGATTCTAGACTAACTGTTTAAGAAAACTTAAATAGGGTGTGTAACAAATTTGGACAGGGTAGTTATAAGATATAATAGATAACAAGAAACTGATTACTAAACGTACAGAAATGTAAATCAAGTTCAATTTCCTTAACCAATTTCAAATAAACCTAAACATTTAAAATTGCAAAGCTTTATCCAAAATGTTATAGATGTACAACATGTCCCATTAGGTAATACTAATTGACAAATCAGTAATAGGGATTAATCACTAGTCATTAGTTGCAAACATAGCATGTGAATCCAATAAAGACATTCATTCAATGCACATTTAATGTGGTAAAATTGTAAGGAAAAATCAATACAGAAACTAACACATCAACAGATAACCAACCAATAATCAGTATGCCAGATAGATGGAAGAAAGACTAAAAGTCATGAAAGACATTTGATGAATAACCATAGAACATAGCATAAATGGAAGTGTAAATTTATTCAGTTGAAAAACACTACAAAGTACAAAATTACAAGCATTCCTGGTATGTAATCGATAGTATTTTCTCTTGTATAGATCTCCTAGGCTTAACCCCTCTAGTTCCCCCCTTCACTTGGGAAGTACCCTCCCTTTAAATAATATTACAAAATTTACAATAAGGGAAATTTCCTAAGATGTGCGATTACAAGATATTTTGGTTTCATGGTTTTCCAAGGGTAGAATGCCACTTGGCATATGCATCCATTAAATCTTGGATGTCCTTGAACTGAGCATTTTCCAAATGCAATTGAGCTTTAAATATCAAGGTTGTGATATCCTTCTTCCTGATCTTCACCCATTCTTTAAGGAAGAGATCAGTCCTCATTAATGAAGTAAGAGGCACCTCGAGCCAACGCCTGATCTCCTCCACAGTAAGTTGAGTCATCTCCATGATCCACTCCTTTTCTTTGGAAAAACACCTCTCAATCTGCTCTAGTTTCAATTTTGGAGGTAATTTCGATGTAAAGGCTTGAAAATCATAATATTGGTGAGCTCGAATGAGAAAAATGCACAGTAAAATATTCAAATGCAGTAAAAATCACAAGTGAAATGGTGAATATTGCGTAAATTCGAACAAATTAAATAATCCAAGATTCAATGGAAAAATAGATCTAGGTCGTAGATCTTGCAGAAATGGACAACTGAGATCAAAGCGGGAAATCAAAATGCGGAAGTAAAAGAGTCGAAAAACTTTGGATTTTTTGTTTTCCACAATCTGCATTACGGGTTGAGGGTTGTGGAGTGAAATTATTAACCAAGGAAAAAATGTTAAAGTTCCTCAATCCACAATCCATAAATATTTGCGGGTTCTAGGTAAGCAATGTTGCAAATTATGATTTTATTAAGTTTCTGCTTTCCGCAATCCACATTGTGGGTTGCGGCTTGAGGAATTGAAAGAACAAAAATGTGCAAAACATGACTTTTCCACTTTCTGCAATCCACATTGCGGAATGCGAAAGGTGGAACCGAAAGAAAAAAAAATTATTTTGAAAATATTTCCGCAATCTGTAATGTGGGTTGCTAGTTGTGGAAACGCAAGACTTTTTATTGATTCAAGAAAATCCAACTCCCGCAATCATCATTTGCGGGTTGCGAGATGTGAGTAAAGGATTTCTGCAAACCTCGAAAAAAAGGACTTTCGCAATCTACATTTGCAGGTTGCGGAATGAGGGTTGCAGAAACGCAAAATATGTGTAAAAGAAAAGTGCGCTTTCGCAATCCACAAAACCAAAAAAACAAGGCTTATAAGGAAATTTTATTAAGTCCAAAACACAATACTTACAATTCAAAAATCCCCTAGAAAGATTATGGCTTTAGAAACCAACTAGAAGGATGAGTGGGGCTCCCATTTTAGCAACTTAAAATGGGATCTGTTGCTACCAACAACAGAAGGTTAGTCAACAAAAGAGTCTCCAAACAATAGTTTTAAAAGCTATGTTTTATTTTGAAATTAGCGTAACTTTTTATTAGAAGATCTTATTTCCTTTGGAAAGAGGAAACATAGGATAATATGTTGGAAAAACCATACTTCATTTTTTTATGTCATTTTCAATATATTGAGTATTGGAAGTTTAGGGTTTATTTGGACTTGAGTTAAGAAAAATGAAAAAAATGGAAATACTTACATTTGGTGGATATGAATATAAGGATGAAAAATCCCTTGGAATGGTTCAGGAGGATAAGGGAAAAGGTTAACACTCCTTTTAGGGAATGGGGTTGAATGAGTTATTGTGTAACTAATATCTCTTATATATCTAGGGTTTGCATTGTTTTGCATCGTGTGTACTAACAGTACATTATGTTATCTTACTTATTTGGCTCATAAAATTCATTGTCTTGATGACCAATTGTGAGAAACTCATGTGAAAATAATTTTAACTTTTGGATTAATATATATTGTCTCAAGTAGCTATTTAGTTGGGGCCATGGATTATTTCTCTCTTTGATGGTTTTAACCATGTAAAACATTAATCTGTTGATGTGTGACTTATTTGTGTGAGTGGTTGCTTAAGGTGTTCAACCTTGTGGAAATATTTTTTTTCATTTGAACATGGTATCAAAGCACTTATGAAGACCCTATTTTGTTTTTTTATCAATATCTTGAAGTGGTGTAGCCCTATGCATCAAAGGATTTCTAGATGATGTTATTTGTATGCATTTTTGGCCAAGGGAGGTGTTCCATTGCATCCGAAGTGTTTCTTTTCGTTGGAAATGCTTTCTTGTTTCCTTTAAAAAAAAATGTTTTCCCAAGATACAACCATTTTACGAGATCTTGAGCTATATTGTTTAAATTTACGTATTTTTAAAAATATTTCTCATGTTGTTCATGATTTATTATGTTTTACGTTTTATTCTTAGTTTGTTGCCTTTTAATCTTTTGTATGTTCTTTTTCATGCACTTTATGCAAATTCAACAAATTAGAAAAAGAGTGGACAAAGTTTTCTTAACTACGTATGCTCTTTTCCATCCACCTTGTGCAAACTTGGTAAACCAGAAATAGTGACAAAACTTACTTTGTCTAAGTATGCTAACCACAATCTAACCCCAAATTCGAGAAATTTCAATTTAGAATTTCATTTTTTGTTTTTGTGTGGCTGTGTTAAATTGCCTTGCAGGCCAAAAGGAAGGTTTTTTAGGTAGGCATGCTATTCAACAACAACAACAACCACAATCTCATTCATAATATTACTAAATCCTTTTGTTTAACTCACTTAGTTAAAAGTTACTTTACTAAGTAAGAGGTCTTAGGTTCATATCATTTTTGTTACGTTTTGCAAAAGTTCATTTAACTTTAATTTATAAAGTAACTACATTATAAAAGTGCTTCGTACTTGTTTTATAAAAATGTGTCACTTATTTTAAAGTAACTTATATGTAAAAGTGAACTTATATGCAAAGTTAGTATGGGGGGGAGTCTTTACTGCATTTTTGCACTCATAACATGTGGTTCAACCTCTATCTACCATGTGGTTCCCTAGTTCCACTTCAATCCTTCCTTTGAAAAGGAGTAACATTGACATCTAGTGTCCATTTTTAGTGTTGTTTTTTTTCAATTGCTTAATTTTTTGAGATCTTTGCATATAAACCATAAGTTTCATTTTTTGAAGTCATATTAATATGACTAGTCTAAGTGATATTCTACTTACCAACACCAACTACTTCTCATGCAGAGCCCATATGAAAGATGTATTATAAAGTAGGGGACTTTACTAGATTACCTTGAGAAAATAATGTTAATCCCTAAATTGTGGCTCATTCCTCCCTAAATTGGGCATTGTATATTAGTATTGTTATATTATTGATGTCGAATTTAGTCCATTAGTGGTAATTGTACCTCTTTGTGTCTTATGTATATCAAGGAGACCTTTTCACTTGAATCATCTTGTCGTTTCTTATCTTGTGTATTAAGTACATGATATAAGGAGGTTTCCCTCTCAAAGAGGCTTTCTATTCGTCTATTTTCATCATTATTAAGTTGGACTTTTTTTTATTGTCTATTTATGCTCTTTTGGGGTATTTGTTGCATAACATTTGGTAATAGAGCTTGGACTCTTCCAAAACTAGTCACCTTGGAATTTCACTGTAAATTTTTTTCTATGAAGTTTAAGGTAGTAAAAAATATAGGGGTTGTAGAGGATATATCGATCTATCTATGATGCAAGTTTCATATCCTAAATCATTACATATTTGGATTTATACCCAGTGGAATTTAGGGATTCTGACTAGTCCAACAACTAGTCTCAAACAGGTGTTTCAAGAAAAACGGTTATACCAAGAGCATGCGAGATCCAAATTGAGTCAGACCCATTGCATAAGAAAGAAGACAAACCATAGTATTTGTGGTATCAATTTTAGAATTAGATCCAAAAAATTGGACATGTGGCAAGTCGTACACTTTTGATATTTTGAAATAGACAAAAATAACAAGTGTTGGGAAATTTTCCATAAATTTTAATTGGCGCATCAAAATTAGGTCATACATGTGACATTGGAGAGAAGACATATCACGATAATACATAAAAAAAATAAAAATCATCCTTTTTGAGGATCCAAAATTTTAGAGTTACCTCAATTGGAAGGTCGGCTAGCAAATCAGTTTCTAAATCAAGGTTTGAAAAAGGTACACCATTTTATATTTGAATAAATTTTAGTTGAAAGATCTATTTTGGGTGATCTCAAAGGTATGATCAATATTGCAAATATCTATTTTTATTATTCAACATGGCACCAAAAGGTGGTGGAAATTTTCACACTACAATCAAACCACTAGAGGATTTACCCATTTCCTACAATGAAAGCGAAGACCTATCTTTTTGGGTGTCCAAGTTGGAAGATTTTATTGAAGAAACTATGAGAAAGATTGATTTAGGTAATTTAAAGAATAAGATGAATAAATGGAGGAAAGGATGCAACATATGGAGAGTAAGATGATGGGACATATGGATAATAATATGGAGGAAAATATGGATTCAAGTTTATCCAACGAAGCTTAAGTAAAAACAAGCGTTAACAAGTGTCAAATAATCCAGTTCCTCGCCACAAAGCTTAGTAGCTTGCAGCATTTGTTCAAGAAGGCTACCATGATTAGCTAGTTTACGAACTTCTCTCATATGTGTTGTTCTTGGTCCATCATACATATGTCGGTTCTTCCCATTCTTTTCATTACTTCACATATTTTTGTTTGAAGTATTGGGAAAGTTAATTCATTTCCAACAACTAGTGCATTTCAATGCTTTTATGACTATAGAGGATTTTAATTTTTACTTAAGTGTTAAAGGGAAACAATTATAATCTTGTTCTTAGTAAGATAGTCATCACTTAAGAGTTAATCGCAACTTTAAATGTTAATGGTCATAGGAATGGTTGGGTTTTTAACTTAGATATAGCATCATCATCACTTGAGTGTTAATGACAACATTAAATGTTGGTGACCATAAAAACATTTGGGTTTGTAATGTTTTCAAATATAAGATCATCATCATGAAGTGTTAATGGAAACATTAAATGTTAAAGACCACAAAAATGGTTATATGTGTACACTTAAAATATTACCATCTAAATGTTAGTATCAACATTGGATTTAGTAGCAACTTTGGATTTAGTAGCTTGAGCATTGAGTATTACGTTTAGTAGCTTGGATAGCACAAAAGACACATGTGATTTAACTTTCACAACCCAAAACATAATGAATGAGGATTTGATCTCGGATGTAGCTTGATATTTTGTTTCTTTGTATTTTTTCCCAAGTTACATATCTGTGATGAATTATTATATAAAATATGTTTAAATGGAAAATTTAAGCACATAAAACTCGGAACCAAATATGAGATATGTTTTCTTCCCATTTTGATTAAAGCAAGGGCCAGCCATGTTCTTCCACATAAATGAGATATCAACACATGTTGGAAGAAAGACAACCACACTTTCAAAAAAAATCCTGACAAATTGACATTCAACAACTATTCATTCAATAACTGAACTCTCTTGACAACTATAATGGCTTTTAGAAATTTTGTTTGATTTTCATTTATGTTTTGAAATAAGAAAAAGCTTAATATCTCTGGGTTGAGTGTGATTGATACAAGTAACAAGTTCAAGACTTTTATCAGTAGCAATATTAATTTGTATAAATAAACTATTTTGAAATAATATTATTTTGTATAAATAAATTACTTGAAATAATTTGTTTCGTTGTTAGTTTTTATTTTTGTCATTAATTTGTATTAATAAACCAGGCTAATTGGTTAGTTATTAGTTCTTACTTTTGTTTTTAATTTGGTTATTCGTTTTTATCTGTGTTAAATGAATATGGAGTTTACAAGATGTTAATAGATTTTATTGAAAAATGTTTTGGCTTTTTTTTTAATAGATGTTTGGACTTTTTTTACTTAGATGTTAATAAATTTTGAGGAGTTAACTTACTTTTTTAAGTTTTAAAAAGACTTTAAGTAGTTTTTAGCTCTAAGTCTTTTTGTCAATTATTTATTACTAAATTTCACTGTTGTCAGACATTGCGAGGCTTGTTTGGCATAGGATTAGCTCAATATTTGAAACATGCATCTGTATTCGATCTTCCCAGTAATGGCTCTGTCGTCTCATGTTTCGAGCTATTTCAACAACAATTGGACTCTCTGGGTCTCTCAACGGACTTGGTGGGAGGTTGTTTCCATAATACGTCTGAGTTTGTTTCGAGCCCAGATCTTTGCGCCGAAATACAGACCAAACAGGATTGGATTCACACGGTGGGGAAAGAAAGGGTCCTTACAAAAAAGACCCTCCCTTGGTTAACCCGACCCATCCCGGTCCCTATACGGATTCCATCTCTGCTTGATGTTTATGTTCTCCTTCAGAATAAGTTTTGGTTTTTCCTCAAATTCATATACTATACATGGAATTACTTGAGCACCTTCAGTCTGACCGAGAGGTCTATGTTCTCCTTTAGTATTTGGATTTTGTGAAAATAAAGTTTGAGAATTTCGTAGTATGTATGATTAATGGGGTAGTAACTCTATTTTCCAAATTGAACCCAGCGTTAGCACTTGTGGAGTTTTATGCTTTTAGCATGGGTGTGATATTTATGGTGTTGATTGTAACTCCTTTCTTGGATTTCGCGGTAGGGACACACATCTTGGAGATTGTGATGCATGTGATGGAGGAACTGAATGGGAATGTCCTCCCTACATAGAAGCGTCTCAATGGATTGCTTGCATCATTTGTGGGTTTCTTCATATTATTGGAATGTCTTAATATTGATCTTACCATTTATGTTAATCGTAGATGCTTGAGAATTTATCGAAACAAGATGATAAAGACTTTGTCTCGTTGCTCCAGGATGATCATATCTCTTCCTATAACAAGTATGAGTGCTTAAGAAGATCTAATGATGTAAATATGAATGCTTCTGCTTCATGCACTATTTATTTGGGGTGTATTGTGGAAGTCCACATTTTTCCTAATTGTGGATATTATTTCCATATTCCATGTATTGATCATTGGCTTCTTCTACTTCCTACAAATTCTTCATGCCCTGCATAGAGTCATCGTAATTTGCAATGGCCTTCTCTAATAAAGACATCTCCACATTACTACGATTTGGATTTTTGTAGTAATTATAGATGGATTTGGTTTTGGACTTGGACTTTTTAGTCATTATCAACGGATTTGGACTATTATAGAGATGGATTGGACTTTTATAGTCATTATTTATGGATGGAATCCAATACTCTACTCTAACCTTTGGGGAGATCGGATTTCCATTATTCCAATTCTATTTTTTATTAAATACTTTTATTATATCTAAATTATGCAATTACTACTCGATTTCCTAAAAATATATAGATTGAATCTTGTCTAAGGGGTTGTCATGATATTGTAGGGAATCATAATCAAATAATAGTTATTATGTAATGGATACGATTTTCAAACAACGTGCTCGTGTTCACAATTAGCCTGATCCATCCACAAAGTATCTTTTCTTTTTGGACTCATACTAGAGACTTTAACTACATCATTTTTTTTCCTGGACGGATAGTAGAGACTTTATCTGCATTTGTTTTTTCTTTATTTGCAAAGAATCTTGAGCAATGAAAAAGAGTCATAAAACAATCTTTTACTTAGCATTAAATCTTCAATCTTTTGTCGAGGACATTGCCACTTTGTGGCTCTTGTTTAGTATGGCTTCCCTTGTTCCTCATGCTATCTATGGTTAAATTTGGCTATAGAGTCAAAAGGTACATAATTTTTTATTAAAATATTAAATTGAGTTATATTATTAAATGTACATAGTGAATATATTAAGTTTAGCTATCTTGTTAGACGAATCTTTTTATTTCTTACTTAAACATATTATTATCTTATATTATAAGTAAGATTTCAATTAAATATATCTATAAATATGTTAGCTAAGTAATTTTTATATGAATAACTTATTAATATCTTATAGTTAAGTAATTCATATATGAATAACATATAAATATCTTAGATGATACTTGATATGTAATATCCTAATTAATTTTATTTATAAATATGTTAATTAGTTTATTTTTAATTAAGTCGTTTAAATTTATGTATATATGAAAATAAATTTATAAATATAGTTTTACTCAATATTATTTATGGTAAATATATGAAAATATTTTCATAAAGTTTTGCGTAATTTTATTCAAGATTGATGAATTTATGTATGTGTGTGTAAAATTTTACTTATTTTTTAATGTAATTTTCTCTTAAAAAATATAATGACTTATTAATTAAAGTTCTTTATATCTCATTTGATAAGTAAATTGAATATATTTTTTCAATGGGCTTACGTAGGCTGCCCAACCCACGTATGAACTGGAATAATAACACTCACCAAACGCTCATGGAGGCCCATCGCAAAAAACGTCGTTAGACAATAGGAAGATGAAAGAGAGCCTTTGGCTCGTTCTAATGGTACCATTATTGAAAGTGGTATGAAAATCCTGCGTTCGCACCACTGACCAAATAATGGAACTAGATGGATATTCAAGTCTCCATGTTATTTACAAACTATGACCCTAGTCACGTACAAACGGAGGTGTATCTCATTAATAACTAATCTCATGAGCAGAACTTTTAGCACCTTGGGCATCATTACGGGTCGTCAAAGATATTGGGTTACCTTACCTACATATCTTTGGCGACTCCTCGATGATTATAAATTGGGCAAAGGGAGTATCCACCCTCGATATGGTGGACCTTGAGGCTTGGTGCGACAACACCAGATTGCTCATGTCCTCATTCACCAGGGTGGATATCAGTCATGTCTATAGGGAACATAACACGAGGGCAGACACCTTATCCAAGGAGGGGTTGTGTTTGGCTCCTGGTCATCTCTTGCTTACTGAATCATATGATGAAGAGTTTATTGGGGAAGACTCTATACAGCTTTTTTAGAATTTGCTCATTCTACTTCAGTTATTGATCACATGATATATATTGAGCTATATCTGGTTATGCTAAGCAGTAATATCTGGAATACTGAGGATCACTCACCTGCTTGGATAAGGTACCTGGGCTCCTGTTATGTTCTTTATGGACATATCATGACTGATGTATATTTTATTGCCCACCTATGAGAGGACCATTACATGTATTGATACCCAGGTGCTGATTGTTTCATGTCATCTTGGGTAGTATCATACTTCTGTTTTGTACTGTTTTTGCATGTTTTGTTCTTTTACTGATCTGATGGACCCACTGGCGTTATGATAGTTTTCTGCTGATGTACAAGGTTACCTTTGATTCAATTGAATAACAAGAAACTGTTTTTTTCGACTGGGGAAAAAAAAAAAAAAAACTAATCTCATGAGACCAATTCACATTGCCAAGAATTCCAATAAAGGAAATAGGAAGGGTAAAGCGAACAAAGAATTCAAGAAAGAAAACACAAAATTGTGGCTGAATAACATAGTAAGAAAGGATTTGGAAATTGCAATCTCGGATTTTGTTATCTAGTATTTCATAGAGATGGAAAAGCAAGGAGGAGGCCAGGAAGACTAGATGGGAAACTCAGTTGGCAGTACCCTTGAAGAAGGTCCATTGTAGAATAGAGAGGGGATGAAAACCATGCGTGTTCAAAGATATGAAGAAAATTCCTATGGTTTAGAGAAGTCCTGGAACATTAAGAGAGCATATCATATGGCTCAATTCTACTGAGAGAAAAACTCTAAGAAGGCCAAAAGAGAAATAGAAAGCATGGTGGAAAATATTCAAATGGAAAAAGGGTCCATCACAAAGGTTCAGAGGAACGTGGATTTTGATGGATGGTATGGGACCCTAAGAACACTCATAGCAAACTGGCACTCTTTAACACAACTCTAGATATTTACTAGTCATTAAAATCCCTCCTTGTTAGAACTGTAACTAAGAGAGTTGGAAACTATGGTAATCTCAAGATCCAGATGGAAGAGTTAAACACCAGAGTGGGATTGATCAAGGAAGTCTCGTATCAACTGAAGGTCATAGATGTAATGCCCCCATCCCTCAATCCGACTAACAGGAGGGGACATTAACTAAATTTGGGCTTCTAAATTCCACCCCATAACCATAATTACAAATTCACAACTTTAAATTGTGTGTGTAGATGTGTAAATGAATAAATAAAAATACACAACAAAAATAAACTTAATCCACACACACAGAGCATGCAAATACCACCATAATCATTACAAGCATCAATTGAAAAATCACATCAAATTCAAAGAGAATACTTATATTTAAACAAAGAAGATCCAAGCAATTAACTGTGTTAGAGCGATTTTCCACCCAATTGTAGGCAATTTGTCCAACATATACTATTTTTACTAAAAGGCCACCAAGCTGGTCTAAGAGGCCACTAGGGTGAAAGAAACACTTATAGGCTTCTCTCTCTCATCCCATGACTCGTTTTGCTCTCTATGCTTAGCCAAAATATCATCCAAAGCTCTACAAGGATCGCACAAAGCCATCACAGCCATGACACTCCTTCCAATTTCCCCACACAACACAAGGAAGGCCTTTCCCTTCACTAATCCATAGTTCCCTTGGGAAATCCAACCCTTATAGTTCTTACCATTGTATGCAGTAAGAGTCCAACCTATTGTATACTATTGGAGAACCTCATGCAACGTTAATTCATGGCTTCTCAAGCATGGAAAAAATAGCAGAACTAAATGGGGAAATGTTCCCATCTTGCCCAACCTTTATGCTCACCTAGAACCATCTGTTGTCCCTTCAAATCAGTAGCTATGCCTCTAAATTTGATTTTATGGGTTAGACATAGTCTGGTAATGGTCATGAACATCAATAAAAATCTCTTCGTATTGTTGAAGTCTACGTGAGAGAATGATAGAACGAGTGTTGACTCCAAGGGATATGAGATGATGGTGGAAAGACAACCGACATAGCTTCATAACAAAGAAGAAAGGATTGTTGACAACTACAGAACAAACCTCTAGTAGCTGATAGAATTGCCACCATTCCCATGCTTCAATAATTGCATGAAGTGACTTTTTCCACCAACCTCACATGCATTCAATGATTGGGTTTAATAGTCAAGATGAAGTAATTGGCCCATTTAAAGCACGTGGTATAATTTGGATGAGTTCTAAGGCTGACACGTGGCAGCATATGATTTAGTTTCCCATATGCCCCCTTTCCTCTTCCTTTCTAGTGGAATCAAGCCCCTCTAGTGCTCTTTACAAAACCATCTTAGACCATTTTATTTTATTTCTAGCCGCAATATTTATATATATTTCGAGTTGGCATAATAATCCAACCATACAATGCAAATAAAAATATATACATCATACATCCTTATCCCTTCACTACTCGGACCTATTAGCCTTGAGCTTCGCACTAGGAATCCATACTAACATATTTACATCATTTACATAATTTTGGTTAAATATATTCCAAGTAAAAACTGGGGGTGTTACAATAGAGTCCAAACATAACCTCCTCACCAAGGCTCTAGGATATACCTTGATGTGCGGGACAATTCCTATAGTGTAAACTACAGAGCTGAAGACATTCAAATTTTCTAATATTGAACTAGGAGTGGTTGATATTTCATCATGAAATGCATATGCTATTATGCAGTAAGTAGGAATTAAATGAATCAATAGTAAACCAAAAGAGTATTTCAACCATTTCCATAGCAGCTCTATTCAATTTTTTGAGATGTCATTGAATTATTAAATGACTTAGGCAAACGTGACTACAATAAGAGAATGTGATTGTAAAGTCAAGGTGGATTTATGACCAACCAAATAGGTAGCTAAGATGGAAATGCATCCCCCCTCTACATGTGAATCAGACTTGTTGACATGCTAACTTGCCTTCCTATGAATCTGACACGCTCAGGACATGTGTCCCATGAATCAGACACGTGGGGCATAAAAAAAGTATGCCCAACAGAGATATAAAGAAGCATTTTGCTTGATTTCACACATAATTTTTTGCAAAAACCCTAATAGAGAACAAGAACAGAGAATGAGATTGTTTGCATTTTGTACATCTAAAGGTTGCCATTATTTTGATGTGTTTATCATTTCACAAACAACGGTGTTCTTTTACAGTGATCTTACCCAAAAATGTACATCTTTATGTCTATAATTGTATTTTATTCTGTAATTTTTAAAAATTATTATATATATAAATATATAAATAATTTGTTCGTGTCCCCTATTGTCCCATTGTGGGGGTCTACATGTTCTGTATCAAATACTCAATCCCTATATCGTATTTATCAGGTAACTTAGATAGTAGTAGTCCTAGTGTGGACATTTTGCAACGTACTCCAGCAAAAGCTAAGCCATTGGTATACTCAATATTGTCTTGATGATGGATAACTTGTATAGCATCTTCCAGTAACAATGTCTTATATAACTTAAGCCGATTGATGGTCACCAACTCACCACATTATGTATCCTATATACCAATATAAGCTTGAAGATCCAAGCAAAAAAGCAAGACCCTGCAGCCAAAATGATGGTGTAACGATAATATTGAATAGGCTCCAACTTGTGAAGATGTGTTGTTTGAATCAAATATTGTCCAAGCATTAACATACTTTGTCACCATCCTCAAATTGATGTGGGACTCAATGTTTGCCATCCATTGCTTTGTATTTGGCCTGTGTTTTTCATAGAGCATCCCTGACTTTAGCATCAACTTTGTCTATGTGCTCAAAGTTTTATGTAGGTACATTCATGCATCAACCTTTAAGCAATCTTCCATCAAAGTCATATCCTTCATCAAGTTAACCCTCAAGCATCACTATATTTATCCAAGGAGGTGACAATGCATGTGATATAAGTACCAAATCATTGCCAGAGTGCTCATATTTCATTTTTATTTCCTTTCATAGTCCACAGATTGCATAGAAGTAGCTTAGATTGAAAAAGGACATGTTGATTATCCCTAGAACTCAGATTTGGAGGATTTAACATCGTTGCAGCTTGCTACTTTACCAACAGAAACAGAATTAGGGGAGGCTCTGTCATAACCCAGATTTCTGTTTGACCTGGCCCCAACCTCACAAAAGCATGTTTTATGCTGCCGACTCTCAGTTACAATTGGGTTGCTATTCAACTTACAGATGATCTGAATAAATATTAGGCTTCTGCAAGGTGACTAGTTATATGAGTGGCTTGCAAATATTTTGATAAATAATCTTTCTTTGCCTGTTCTCTTACTTCATGCCCGTAATATTTTTCAGACACCTTTTGTAATCCTGTGTTTCCTCTCAAATGGTTTTTGTGCCAACAATCCATAATTGTCGAAGCAGCATGCCCCATTTGAATTCTATTTTATAATATTTGGAGAAGAATTGCATATAAAGCATTGCACTTCCCCTCTTTTTCCATTTCATTCTAATACTTTATTTAGGTGCCATCTTTTCCATTTATTTAGTATGCTCAGTTATGATTTAGCAACATGTCGCATGGCTCAATATTACGTGTAAAGTTGTATATGGGATGTGAATGAGACTCTTAAAATAAAGATAAACTAGATTAAAAGCAATTTCTATCAAAAAAAGCTGCATTCACAAGTTAAAGGGGCATTTCAAGTAATTTGGGGTGGGGGCAGTTTGAGGATGCATTTGATCCTTCATCTTGGAAAAGAGCATGTAGGATGCATTTGCAGTGGCAAAATAATAAACATTAAGATGAGCCACTGTGTGGTTGTTCATTTTAAACGTTGATACAATCACAACAACTTCTCAATTTCTATAATTCATATTTATTCAATATTTAAAAATGTGAGACAATATGTACTCGAGTGAGTCTAGGCGGTGTTAGACGCAAATTTAATTTCATACTACTTCTGCTGATGTACTTGAATCATAATCTAAACAGTATGTTTCTTGAATCTCCTCATTGTTCCCCAATTAGACTATCTCTACACATATGAAATCATATGCCACCATTGGCAAGGGATTTCTTTCATCTAGAATTATTCGCATCACAAATTCATTTCTTTGAGCTTGACAATTAGTTGGGTAGCCTTAATAATAATAATAATAATCTATTTTTAAGGTCACAGCCTAGCAAGACACCAAATTGGTGTATGGGATCATGCAATGATTTGGCTGTGAAAGTCTACAAAGTTGTACATATCCTGCCCCTCTCTAGATTTAAACCTATGACCTCCTATGAGGAAATACATGTTCTTAACCATTAGGCACACTCAAATTGTACTGCCAGTTTAGACCTCTTTTTATATGGCTGATTATTTATCTTAATCAAAAATTAATTTGTAACATGACTTTGAGATGGGTTGCTATTAAATTTTACCTGTTTAAGTACCAACACAACTGTTATATTTTCTGCATTGACTGCAGGTTGAAGGATGGGTGAAGCAAATAAATACAGGGCCAAGTACTATTAAAGATGATGTAGATGAAGAAGAAATCCATAATCGCCCTGCAAGGTGAGATCATCTACCTACACAACTTCAATAGTTTTACGAGGCCAAGCTCTTTATTTGAAACCACAAGATTTCATAATTGTTCTCTTTTGAAGGTTGGGATTAGGAGCAAAGTTTGTTCCTCACTCAAAATTTGTAGCTACCTTGAACCCGGTTGAGAAGAAGCTACGTGCAAAACTTAATGCTGCAAAACAACAGTTTGATCTAGGCACTGAGGAGGCATGTTCAAGTGACAAAGACATTAAAGAATACAAATGCAAAGATAATAATGTTGATGATATAGATAGTGATGATTCAGATAGCAAGGCAAATGCATTCATCAGGAAATAGTCAAAGCATTTATCCAACTCATTGACCAAATGTCATGCATAGTCATTCTCTTAGCATCCCATTGCTGAACAAAATTACCTCATCAATGAATAACAAAATTTATGTAGCAACACACACATCCTTAATTACATTCTACAACTATTTCTTAAACACATCCCTTATTCTTTGTCCATATCAATTTTAGGTTATTAGGTATGCATCAATGCATTATGTTGTTCTCTAAGACTCTTTTGTGGACCACTTTAATAGATTGTGTAACTATTTACGATATTTTGTTTCCTGAGGACGGTATATTTTTGTGTTTATTAGTGTTTGAAAAATTAAATTGGATTTTAAGCTTGAATGTCTTTGGATCTTATTGTATTTTATTAGAATTACAAATGATCAAATCTATGTGTTAATATTGCTCCTCTTCCCGATTCTTAAAGGGTGCTAGCTCAATGGAAGAGTGCCTGTTTTACAAGCAGGAGGTTGGTGGTTCGATTCCTCCATGTCCTAATGATATTGGAATGTATTTATAAAGGTAAAAAATGTAGTAGTGCAAGATGAATGCAATATTAGATGCAACACTAAATGCAAAACAAGATGTAAAAGTGGATGTCACACCAAACACAAAAGTGGATGCAAAAGTCGACCTTATGTCAGACGCAAATATGGACACAAAAATGGATGTCACACAATGCAAAATTGGATGCAAAAAGAGACTCAACACTAGACACAATTAATGACTCAAAACTAGATGCAATACTAGGTCCAAAACTAAACGCAACAGTAGATGCAAAAGTGGACTCCTAACTAGACGTAAAATTGGACATTAAATTGAGCACAAAATATGGTGTATCGATGGACATAAAACTAGGTGTAACACCAGGTGCAAAAATGGAAGGAACACTTGGCGCAAACAAAAACTTAAAATGAGACACAATATTGGATGCAAGATGGGACAAAACATTGGATGTAAAACTAGACGTAATATTGAATGCAAGATGGGATGCAACATTGGACACAAAACTAGATGCAATATTAGATACAAACATGGCTGCAAAACTAGGCACAACACTAGGCGCAACACTGGGTGCAACATTGGGCTCAAACATAGATGCAAAAAAAGACATCAACCGGGAAGCAACACTAGGTGCAAATCTAGATGCAAAATACGACGTAAAACAAGATGAAACATTAGGCACAAACATGGATACAAAAAAAGACGTAAAACAAGATACAAAATTAGATGCAAATGGGGATGCAACATTATAAGTAAAATTGAATGCAAAACTAGACGCAACATTGGGCTGAAAATTGGATGCAATCCTAGATGCAGAATTGGACACATAATTTTATGCAAAACATGGTGCAAAATTGGGTGCAAGACTTGATGAAAACTAGGAGCAAAATAAGACACAAAATTGGATGCAAAACTGAGCGTGAAACTGGGTGCAAACAAGGATGTAACAAAGGACGCAAAAAAAGATGCAATAGAAGTTGCAAAATTGGGTAGAAATAAAGGCGTAATAAAAGATGCAAAAAATTGGGCGCAAAAATGGACGCAAAAATGGATGTTAAAAAGGACGGAAAAAAAGATGCAATAGACGACGTTTTATGAAAATGTACAATAGCGCCAGGTTTAGCGCCAGATTGTTCACCACAACTAGGAAAAAATTACACTAAAATCCGGTGCTAAATTCGACACTAAATCCAGTTTTTGTTGTAGTGATTGTATATTAGTATTGTTATATTATTGATGTTGAATTCAGTCCATTAGTGGTAATTGTACGTCTTTGTGTCTTATGTATATCAAGGAGACCTTTTCACTTGAATCATCTTGTCATTTCTTATCTTGTGTATTAAGTACATTATATAAGGAGGTTCCCTCTCAAAGAGGCTTTCTATTCATCTATTTTCGTCATTATTAAGTTGGACTTTTATTTATTGTCTATTTATGCTCTTTTGGGGTATTTGTTGCATAACATTTGGTGATAGAGCTTGGACTCTTCCAAAACTAGTCACCTTGGAATTTCACTGTAAATTTTTTTCTATGAAGTTTAAGGTAGTAAAAAATATAGGGGTTGTAGAGGATATATTGATCTATCTATGATGCAAGTTTCATATCCTAAATCATTACATATTTGAATTTATACCCAGTGGAATTTAGGGATTCTGACTAGTCCAACAACTAGTCTCAAACAGGTGTTTCAAGAAAAACGGTTATACCAAGAGCATGTGAGATCCAAATTGAGTAAGACCCATTGCATAAGAAAGAAGACAAACCATAGTATTTGTGGTATCAATTTTAGAATTAGATCCAAAAAATTGGACATGTGGCAAGCCGTACACTTTTGATATTTTGAAACGGACAAAAATAACAAGTGTTGGGAAATTTTCCATAAATTTTAATTGGCGCGTCAAAATTAGGTCATACATGTGACATTGGAGAGAAGACATATCACGATAATATATAATAATAATAAAAAAAATCATCCTTTTTGAGGGTCCAAAATTTTAGAGTTACCTCAATTGGAAGGTCGGCTAGCAAATCAGTTTCTAAATCAAGGTTTCAAAAAGGTACACCATTTTATATTTGAATAACTTTTAGTTGAAAGATCTATTTTGGGTGATCTCAAAGGTGTGATCAATATTGCAAATATCTATTTTTATTATTCAACATGGCACCAAAAGGTGGTGGAAAATTTCACACTACAATCAAACCACTAGAGGATTTACCCATTACCTACAATGAAAGTGAAGACCTATCTTTTCGGGTGTCCAAGTTGGAAGATTTTATTGAAAGAACTATGAGAAAGATTGATTTAGGTAATTTAGAGAATAAGATGAATAAATGGAGGAAAGGATGCAACATATGGAGAGTGAGATGATGGGACATATGGATAATAATATGGAGGAAAATATGGATTCAAGTTTATCCAACGAAGCTTAGGTAAAAACAAGTGTTAACATTCTATTTGTCAAATAATTCAGTTCTTCACCACAAAGCTTAGTAGCTTGCAGCATTTGTTCAAGAAGGCTACCATGATTAGCTAGTTTCTGTACTTCTCTCATATGTGTTGTTCTTGGTCCATCATACACATGTCGGTTCTTCCCATTCTTTTCATTACTTCACATTTTTTTGTTTGAAGTATTGGGAAAGTTAATTCATTTCCAACAACTAGTGCATTTCAATGCTTTTATGACTATAGAGGATTTTAATTTTTACTTAAGTGTTAAGGGAAACACTTATAAACTTGTTCTTAGTAAAATAGTCATCACCTAAGAGTCAATCACAACTTTAAATGTTAATGGTCATAGGAATGATTGGGTTTTTAACTTATTCTAAGTATAGCATCATCATCACTTGAGTGTTAATGACAACATTAAATGTTGGTGACCATAAAAATATTTGGGTTTGTAATTTTTTCAAGTATAAGATCATCATCATGAGGTGTTAATGGAAACATTAAATGTTAAAGACCACAAAAATGGTTATATGTGTACACTTAAAATATTACCATCTAAATGTTAGTATCAACATTGGATTTAGTAGCAACTTTGGATTTAGTAGCTTGAGCATTGAGTATTACGTTTAGTAGCTTGGAAAGCACAAAAGACACATGTGATTTAACTTTCACAACCCAAAACATAATGAATGAGGATTTGATCTCGGATGTAACTTGATATTTTGTTTCTTTGTTTTTTTTCCTAAGTTACATATCTGTGATGAATTATTATATAAAATATGTTTAAATGGAAAATTTAAGCACATAAAACTCGGAACCACAAATGTGATATGTTTTCTTCCCATTTTGATTAAAGCAAGGGCCAGCCATGTTCTTCCACATAAATGAGATATCAACATGTTGGAAGAAAGACAACCACACTATGTTTTCTTCCCATTTTGATTAAAGCAAGGGCCAGCCATGTTCTTCCACATAAATGAGATATCAACATGTTGGAAGAAAGACAACCACACTTTCCAAAAAATATCCAGACAAATTGACATTCAACAACTATTCATTCAATAACTGAACTCTCTTGACAACTATAGTGGCTGTTAGAAATTTTGTTTGATTTTCATTTAGGTTTTGAAATAAGAAAAAGCTTAATTCTCTGGGTTGAGTTTGATTGATACAAGTAACAAGTTCAAGACTTTTATCAGTAGCAATATTAATTTGTATAAATAAACTACTTTGAAATAATATTATTTTGTATAAATAAATTACTTGAAATAATTTGTTTCGTTAGTTTTTATTTTTGTCATTAATTTGTATTAATAAACCAGGCTAATTGGTTAGTTATTAGTTCTTACTTTTGTTTTTAATTTGGTTATTCGTTTTTATCTGTGTTAAATGAATATGGAGTTTACAAGATGTTAATAGATTTTATTGAAAAATGTTTTGGCTTTTTTTTTAATAGATGTTTGGACTTTTTTTACTTAGATGTTAATAAATTTTGAGGAGTTAACTTACTTTTTTAAGTTTTAAAAAGACTTTAAGTAGTTTTTAGCTCTAAGTCTTTTTGTCAATTATTTATTACTAAATTTCACTGTTGTCAGACATTGCGAGGCTTGTTTGGCATAGGATTAGCTCAATATTTGAAACATGCATCTGTATTCGATCTTCCCAGTAATGGCTCTGTCGTCTCATGTTTCGAGCTATTTCAACAACAACTGGACTCTCTGGGTCTCTCAACGGACTTGGTGGGAGGTTGTTTCCATAATACGTCTGAGTTTGTTTCGAGCCCAGATCTTTGCGCCGAAATACAGACCAAACAGGATTGGATTCACACAGTGGGGAAAGAAAGGGTCCTTACAAAAAAGACCCTCCCTTGGTTAACCCGACCCATCCTGGTCCCTATACGGATTCCATCTCTGCTTGATGTTTATGTTCTCCTTCAGAATAAGTTTTGGTTTTTCCTCAAATTCATATACTATACATGGAATTACTTGAGCACCTTCAGTCAGACCGAGAGGTCTATGTTCTCCTTTAGTATTTGGATTTTGTGAAAATAAAGTTTGAGAATTTCATAGTATGTATGATTAATGGGGTAGTAACTCTATTTTCCAAATTGAACCCAGCGTTAGCACTCATGGATTTTTATGCTTTTAGCATGGGTGTGATATTTATGGTGTTGATTGTAACTCCTTTCTTGGATTTCGCGGTAGGGACACATCTTGGAGATTGTGATGCATGTGATGGAGGAACTGAATGGGAATGTCCTCCCTACATAGAAGCGTCTCAATGGATTGCTTGCATCATTTGTGGGTTTCTTCATATTATTGGAATGTCTTAATATTGATCTTACCATTAATGTTAATCATAGATGCTTGAGAATTTATCGAAACAAGATGATAAAGACTTTGTCCCGCTCCTCCACGATGATCATATCTCTTCCTATAACAAGTATGAGTGCTTAAGAAGATCTAATGATGTAAATATGAATGCTTCTGCTTCATGCACTATTTATTTGGGGTGTATTGTGGAAGTCCACATTCTTCCTAATTGTGGATATTATTTCCATATTCCATGTATTGATCATTGGCTTCTTCTACTTCCTACAAATTCTTCATGCCCTGCATAGAGTCATCATAATTTGCAATGGCCTTCTCTAATAAAGACATCTCCACATTACTACGATTTGGATTTTTGTAGTCATTATAGATGGATTTGGTTTTGGACTTGGACTTTCTAGTCATTATCAACAGATTTGGACTATTATAGAGATGGATTAGACTTTTATAGTCATTATTTATGAATGGAATCCAATACTCTACTCTAACCTCTGGGGAGATCGGATTTCCATTATTCCAATTCTATTTTTTATTAAATACTTTTATTATATCTAAATTATGCAATTACTACTCGATTTCCTAAAAATATATAGATTGAATCTTGTCTAAAGGGTTGTCATGATATTGTAGCGAATCATAATCAAATAATAGTTATTATGTAATGGATACGATTTTCAAACAACGTGCTCGTGTTCACAATTAGCCTGATCCATCCACAAAGTATCTTTTCTTTTTGGACTCATACTAGAGACTTTAACTGCATCATTTTTTTTCCTGGACGGATAGTAGAGACTTTATCTACATTTGTTTTTTCTTTATTTGCAAAGAATCTTGAGCAATGAAAAAGAGTCATAAAACAATCTTTTACTTAGCATTAAATCTTCAATCTTTTGTCGAGGACAATGCCACTTTGTGGCTCTTGTTTAGTATGGCTTCCCTTGTTCCTCATGCTATCTATGGTTAAATTTGGCTATAGAGTCAAAAGGTACATAATTTTTTTATTAAAATATTAAATTGAGTTATATTAATAAATGTACATAGTGAATATATTAAGTTTAGCTATCTTGTTAGACGAATCTTTTTATTTCTTACTTAAACATATTATTATCTTATATTATAAGTAAGATTTCAATTAAATATATCTATAAATATGTTAGCTAAGTAATTTTTATATGAATAACTTATTATACCTGCCTCAGGTATATTGTAATCTTTGAATTCAAACCCCTTTGACTTTTGGTATTACTTGGTGCATATTGGTGCATATTTAAAAAATTAAAATCTCTATTCCAAAGTTTAACTTTGTAATATGAAAAATAGCAATTTTTAAATATTTTAAATTTTAATAAAAATATTTGTATTTGCTATTTTGTCAACTTCTAATTGGCCAATCAAAAATGATGTCAGCCTTGAAGTTTGGTATCTGGTTTTCACTTGACACATGGCTACTATGACATCAGCATTTATTATATTTTATTATTATGTTATTATTATATTTTATTATTTTATTATTATGCAGTCCTTCTACGTTACCTAACGGGAAAGGCAATAGAAAATCTGTGGAGCGCTGTTTGGACCGGTCCTTCACTTTTCACACTGTCAAAGATGTGGAGCAGCTAGTCAAAGACGAGCCCAAGGTCTCTATATGGCACAAGGTAACCCCTGGTGTAAAAATTGCAGACGAAAATTCTCAGGCATCTTCAAAACCGCCGATCACGAATCTGAAGAAAAGTTTCGAAAACGGCAATGGATTGCTCAACGGCTTTTCTACCGTCGGGGTGGATTCACCCTCAACTCCTGCCGATTCAATTACGAAAACCATTTGGATGTCTCGGTCGTCAGACGATTCATCTCTGACCTTACTGACTTTATTCTGGAACCAAAATTTGACTTGTAGAGGTTCGAGACCAAGTGTTGCCAATATCTCTTTGCCGAAAGAATTCTTTCTGGAAAGGTTTAAAAGCGTTACTGCTACGCCCACTTCAGTCGAACCTGGTT
>LPNX011101647.1:0-100244 GCA_001517045.1 Pseudotsuga menziesii
AAGAGATAACCTACCACCAATGTGGATGCCCATTCACATATTCTTAATGAGCCTGAACGGACAAGTTTACTCGGCAATCAAGTCTATTTTGAGGAGTCATACTTGGGCCTAAAGAAACTCATAATCTTTCCCGTGAAGTTTTAACAAGTCCAGAAAATTCAACTCGCGGCCTCCTTACTGTTTTTAACGAGCTCGAAGGAGAATAGAAAGAATGCTCTAAAGGCGAGGAGACGAGTGTCATAGACAGTCGAAACTAGTTCCAAGCACAAGGAACAAACCTATGCATAATGCAAGGAAAGTGAGCAAGATAAGGACACTCAGGGAACGTCTCCTCAAGGTAAAGGGTGCCAAGTTGCAAAGGCAAAATGATACAAGGCTAAGTGGCAATGAGGACAAAGATGAGGGCTTATACAATGAGCTAAAAGCGTGGAAGCCGACATCAGGCTCATAAGCGCGAGCAAGGCACATGCAAATGCAATGACAACTTGAACAACTAGGTGAATCCAATAAACAATTGTGAATCCAACTAAGAATCCTATCTCCAAGAAACAACAACATCAGAAGAAATGATCCGATGCGGGTCACTTTGGCAGAAACACTTGTGACTTTGCTATCTTCTACAAAAAATAAAGACAAGGCAGAATCAACTGAAGAAAATTCTATAGGACCAAGGCTCGAGGATTTATAATCAATAAGATCAACCTCAGAAGGGAAGAAAAATCAACAAGGGAGATAGAGTTTGCAGGAACAAACTCAAAATCACAAGAGTTGAGAAATTCATAAGAAAAATCAAACTCATCAGGATCACTGACTTGCTTTTCAGATGAAGAATCAAAAGACTCAACAAAAACCAACATAAGAAGAAAAGGAAGGCTTACTAAGCAAATCAGGGTTAGACTTAATCACAACTGAAAAAGAAGGTCAGACTGTATCAAAGACTCCAGGAAGACTTCATCCGAAAGGAGGAAATAATCTGAGATAGGACACATATCTAAACTTTCAAAAGGATCAACAGAGTGGAGAGTGAGCTCCATGGTCTGTATAGGATGATTCACCTAATCAACTGCTGGGAACAAGTCCCGAGAAGGTAAGCATGAAAACAGAGGCTGCCTCTCAGTAGCAATTGAACACAAATGACAAGAAGCCACATAGTTCACCTGTGGCGGGGTAGTGTCTATAGAAACACTGGGAATCAACAAAGGAAAGACTTGGTCTCTAGTTGGGTCAGGAGACGGATCAAGAAAATCCAACTAATCGATAGTGACAATTTCTTCACCATGATTAAAGTACATCACACGAAAGAATGTTGACACCACAGCTTGCATGGCATAGACATAATCAAGTCCAAGGAGAATATTAAAGTCCAAGGGGTCTTCTATCACCATGAAGTCAACTAAGGAGGTCTTCCCACCCAAAGTAACAGGAGTTTGAGCAAGAATTCCCAAGGCCATACAAGTTATTCTATCAAACGCCAGTAACTGACTAGCAGTCGACACAAGGCTGGGAGATCCCATGCCTCGCCAAGCACGAGCAGACAAAATACTAACTGAGGCTCCTTCATCAACAATGCAACGATCAATTGTATAGGGTTCAACTTTGACCTTTATCCGAAAAGGTGCAACAAAAGGAAGGCGCGGCTCAACTAGGCTATCCCAATCAAAGGAAGCAATCCAAGAGCTTGGTGGGGGTTGATCTGAAACAAGTTCAGTGCCCCCTTGTTCAGTAAGTTCTGAACTAGCAGTGAAGAAAATGTGACTAGTAGACACATCACTCTCTGGAGGAAGAGTGGGATTGATCGATACTGGGATCGATTCAACCGCTTCATGAAAGTCACTCTCCGAAGGGAGAGTGGGATTGACCAAAGATGGCATTGGTTCAATCACATGAGGAACACTCTCTAAAAGAAGAGTGGGATCGACCAAATCTGAGATTTGTTCGACCCCTTGATCAACCAAAGGTTGAATAGGTTGTTGAGAAACTATAGGGTGTTCAGAAGACTGAAATCCATGAGTCTTGGACCACACTCTTCGCACCTCTGGGATAGCAGGGCATAGATGAGTAAGGTGATCTCCCTTGCATAGCACACAAGGGAACTTAAGATGATGCTTCGAACGACCAGTTTTCTCAACTGAGTCAACATGACTAGCAGTGGATGACTGTTTGCTCTCAACATGACTAGCAGAGGATGAGAGTTTGCCCCCAGCGTGAACAACAGATGCTGGGTGACTGGGTCCAACCTCATTAAGAGAGGCTGGTTGTTGAGAGACTCCAAAATGTTCAAAAACAGGATGACCATGAATCCAAACTCTTCGCACCTCCTCAATAGAAGGGCATTTATAAGTAAGGTGGTCTCCCTCACAAAGCTTACAAGGAAACTTTGGCTTGTGTTTTGAACGGGTAGACTTGTCAACAGTGTCAACATGACTCGCAGTGGTTGGTGGGTTGTCTTCAGCTTGAACCATAGAGGCTGAAAGACTGCCCCCAGCGTGCCTGGCAGAGGCTGAGAGACTAGGTCCAACTTGACTTGCAGAGGTAGGACGGGCACCATCAACCTGAACAACAGAGGTTGAATGGTCAGGATCAACATGCTTTGCAGCAATTGAGTGTGTGCCCCCAGCTTGAGCAACAGAGGCTGGGTGAACGAATCCAACTTGAAAAACAGAGGTTGGATGGGAAGGTTCAACTTGAAAAATAGCGGTTGAACGGATGCACTCAGCTTGAACACCAGAGGTTGAGTGATAGGATCCGACATGACCTGAAAAGGTTGGAAGGATCCCACCAGCTTGATCACCAGAGGCTGGATGGATAGCTCCAACATGAACAACAGAGGTTGGATAGGAAGGTTCAACTTGAAAACCAGAGGTTGAACGGGTGCACTCAACTTGAACACCAGAGGCTGAGTGACAAGATCCGACATGACCTGGAAAGGTTGGAAGGATCTCACCAGAGTGAACACTAGAGGCTGGATGATGAGGTTCAACTTGACTTGCAGAGGTTGAACACTTAGATCCAACATGACCTGCAGAGGTTGGATGGGCGCCCCCAGCTTGAACAACAGAGGCTGGGTGGTGAGGTTCAACTTGACTGGCAGAGGTTGAACGGATGCCCCCTTGCTTAAGTGCCTTCTTCCTATTTCTCCTTCTTTTACTCCTTTTAGACTGCCGGTTACTAGTATCAGTACTTTCATCGCATGAGGTAGAAGGAGGAGGAGAACTAACTACAGGTGAAGGGGAGACAGTGTTTTGATGCCCTTGATATAAGGAGCTTACTTGAGAAGCATCAGGAGCATTCAGGACATTTGGAGTGGAAAACAACCACACCGGTAGCCCTAGGGTGAATCCCGAAAGATTCAAGGTGGCCATCAAGGGAACACCAACATTCCCTGTGAGAGGAAAATGACAAGGAGCTCCCATCGAGGGGATCTCTTGGTTGCTGTTCGAAGAGGTGCTAGCCATAGTTTCAAAACAAAAGACAAAGTCTAAGGTTGAAGGTCAACCAAAATTACAAAGCAGACAACTAAAGGCTCACTAAGCACAGACAAACCACACAGCACTCACTAAAAATTCCTAAAGCCCAAACAGACAAACGGGTATAAGATTCACTTTCCAGAAGAAAGATAATAGACAGTTACTTGGCGTCCTTAAGGGGTTCTCAGGCACAAGCGGAGGAATCACCCACCACCCTCCTGCACTTTCCACAAGGGTTACCTTCCAAGCCCATCCAAGGTCAACCAGAAATAACCTTTCGGTTTACCTGTGTATGAACCCTAGATGTCAAGAGACTAAAGGCTATCTTGGCAATACCAACAGTCTGGGGGGACAGTCGCAAGCTGGACTCATACGCATGGGCAGGGTAGCTGAGCCCGAAATTATTCCTAGATAGAAGCCCCAGATGCGCAAAAGTCCTGGGTTACATTTTGACAAGGATTCGGGGGGTTATCCCCTCTGTCCAAGACTCCACGCGGCCTCGTGCTTAACTCCCGTTTGAGAGCAGCTTCCTAGATACAGCGGTGGAACCAAGGATTTACCTAATGAATGGTCCACTACGTCTGAGTTTATAGCTTGTGGGAAGTTTACACTCCCCAACCCACAAGTCTAGCCTAAGCTAGTTGGTGTATGACCCTATCAAATAAAACTTGCTAATAAATTTTAAAATTATATCGTTTATTTTAAGGGCTGTTATTAGTCAGAGGGTAAATGGCATGAAACTGATGTGGTGTTTTGACTCAAAAAAAATGAAAACAAAATGACTAAGCAAAGAGAAATGAAATGCAGAAAGCAAAAACTATTCTCTTTATATTTCTTTTTCAAATAGAAACTTGAAAGCCAAAAAGAACAAAATTCTTTTTATATTTTTCCAAAAACAAAGATATGCTATGCAATCTAGACTAAGACCCTAATCTACATGCACATAAAGCAAACATATGTTTTTGAATTTTTCTTTTATAAATGCAAAAGAAAAAATCAGCCTATGAACTAATGCAAACAAGTACTGTAAGCAAAGCAAATAGACAACTACTTTATACCCAAAAAAACAAACCCTAGGTCTCCCTAAAGTTGAATATAAACCTCTCTTGAAATGAAGGCTCACAAAGGTAAACAATCCAACAACTATGGAATGAAAAGACTGAGCAAAAAGACTGACATAAATAAAGGTCAAGAAGTCCTAAGCATCAATCTAAACCTACAAACAAAGGCTACTCAGTACCTTGTCCAACAAGGTCAAACCAAAGAAAGAGGTAGGGGGGAAAGCAACAAAAACAAGTTCTTTTTAATTTTCTTTTATAAAGGCAAAAGAAAAACTACCTACAAAGCAAAGCATGCAGATAACAAGAACAAAGCAAAAGGAACTTTGCTATGCAACCACCAACAAACTCTAGAATTCCCTAAAGTCAGTATAAAACCTACTTGGAAGGAAGGCTTGTATAAGAGACAAGTCAACTATTTTGGCAAGGTCAAGTTAACCAACAAAACAAGAAGGAAAGTAACACCAACAAGCTTCTGGAATCAAACCAAGATCACTAACAGAGGCTGATCAGAAACATAGGCCAAAAATCAAACCAAGCAAAGGAGATGGGAGAAAGAGCAAAGACCAAACCCTAAAGCTATAAAAGGCTTACCACATAGATAAAGAACAACCAAGGCTTTCGAAAAAGCAGGAAGTGTGATCAGCAAAGACCTTCAGACAAGCTACAGCATTCAGAAAGAACATCCACTCACAAACAGGGATTACCCAAAAGAAAGGAACAAGAAAAAACTTGACTTAAAAAAAAATCCTAACTTCCAGGTATACACGCGACTGTCTATAAGGACAGGTCGCGAATGATGCGTGACTGTTCAATGCAGCAACCCGCGAATGCAAGCTCGCATTCGCGACTGTTCAAAAGAGCAAGTCGCGAGTAGGGATAAAAATCTTTAAAAAGATCAACAAACTGCCTTAGAAAGGCAGGGAAGGTTTGCTATCAGACTTATAAGGTATTCCTAGGTGGTAAGAAAGACCTGAAACAATGCAAAAGCTGAAAGAAATCAAGAGAAAAACCCCAAACAGACAAGGCTATCCCCAGCGGAGTCGCCAGTGTAAAGGAAAGTGTCCTATGGCTAGGGTTTAAGAGGCCATCAACGTACTGGGGTTGAAAGAGAGATGCACGATGTTCAGCAAGCATATAACAGCAAGTTTCAGAGATGAGAAAGATCCACACCTGATTAAATGAAGGTTGGTCCAAGCTTTCTCTTCAATTCTCTTCTTGCTCCTCTCGCTCCAAGAGACCTGCAAAACAAGTTATACCTTCCTCAAACCATTATGACCACATATAAGACAATGATAATCAAATAAACATGAAACAATGATCTGAATAACATTATAGTATGATCATAAACAGAGATTCAATCACACATTGAACAATGATTTGGGAAGAAGAAGGACATCACATATTTATTAATCTTGAAAACAAGTACAAATATACCTTCTCTTCAAGTCTGGCACCTCACGAAACCTTGATCTGGTTCTGTTGCTTCTCTTCTCCAAAGAACTCAGCCTCCAAGCTCTGCAACACAAAGGGAAGACCTCTAGGGAAAAGGTGTGGGAAAAGAGAGTTCCAATTCCTCCAGCATAACAATGCAAAAATTCCAAGTCCTTCTCATGGCCTCTCCTACCTCTATTTATATGGATGAAATAAGGTAGTTCGAAGGTTAGAGAAGTTACAGCAGTTAAGGAAATCAGTTAGATTACATAACTAATCTCCAATTAACTCGTGTTTTTATGTTTTAATGTTGAGAAACACATACGCGGGTCTGTAGTAGAGCAACCTGTGTATGATATGTGACTTATTATAAAAGCAACCCGCGCATATATGCATACGCGACTTGTAAAACACGAGACTCACGTATGATACGCGACTATTCCTTGAGGAGAGTCGCGTATACACAAAAAACACATTTTAAGGGTATTTTTTGGCATTTTCAGAATTTGTTGTCTTCTAGAAAGTTTTAGCTAACTAAAATACCTTTCCAATGGCATAGAAATGAGGTCAAACGGAGTTACATAACTCAAGATATGGGTCCTCCAAGATAGTTGTTTTTTCAGTGAATTTCATGAAATGTCGTCATGGAAGTGTCGACATGCGACGGAATCATAGGAAAGTGGTCACAGGAAGAGATGTGTCATTTTGGGCTATAATAGTTAGGACTCAGTGAGAGTCAATTATGACTAGTTTAGTGGCTAACTAAGTGTGTCTAGTGTTGGCTAACACTCAGTTATGCTACACCTATCCATGCAATTCGAATGAACTCCTAGTGAATTCAATTGGTTTGGCATTCATACATTATGCATGACATTGTATTGCATCATTCATTATATTATTGATTATACAGAGTTGCAACCTCCTATTGCAGTACCGTTACATGATTTCATGACTATGTTGTCTTGAATCTCTTGTGAGTATGTGCTTTGTCTCAAGATTTTTGTGACAGAATTAATATGGTATCAGAGCCACGGCGAGACAAAGCTCATTCTTTAGAAAAACATGATTTATAACGGATCTAGCATGCAAAATTGAGAAAAATCTCAAATTCCAGCACTGCACCAGAAGCTGAAGGTTTACCACTTAATACCCCAAGTAAATGAATTGTTGATCAAGCTTGCTTGATCAATTATGTTGGGTGTGATGAAAACCTAAAATGTGCAGGCTGTCCCACCTTACGGTGACTTTTTTATGTTCATTGTAGGATTTTTTACAGGTTCACTGCATTCGCTACAGCAGAAGAATGGCTTCCTCCATAAATCTTCTTACTCCTTTCAATTACCACTAGTGGAAAGGAGATATGGAGATTCAACTACTTGCTAAAGGAATTTACAGAGTCACTATGAACACCGAGGAAGATCCAAACCATGTTGTGGACAAGGATAGATATTTTAACAAAATGGATGAAGCTTTTTGGTTTCCATGTCTATCTATCTCTAAGGATATTCTATTCCATCTCTTGGGATTGAAGACTCCAAAATCAATTTGGGACCAAATTGCCTCCCTTTATGACAAACAGGATGATTTGAGGATTTATCAGCTGGAGAATGAGTTGATTTCTCTTCAACCTGGAATTTTGAAACACTTAATGACTTCTTCAAAAAATTCAAGTATTTATTCCTATAGTTGAAGTAGTGTGAGGTGGATAAGAAGGATGATCAAATAATCCTCGTAATTCTCTCCAAAATTGGTGCATATTACTTTGTATTTGTCTCCACTTTTCATTCCAGGAAGCTCACTACCCCTGGATGGAAGATTCCTTCTCTCAATCCCTTCATTGAGTCCCTAACAAACAAGCATGACAAGCTTGTTCAGATGGGGATCATTAGATCCTCAAAATATCAAGCCCTATTTGCTTCAGGGCTGAAATATCTAAAGGGTAAAGGGAATAAGGATCAAAAGAGTAAATTTGATGCACCAAATCCTAAAGAAAAGAACTAGTAGCAAGAAGAGTCTTTTGGTTTGAAGAAACACAAGAACAAAGGAAACCATGGGAAAGAGAAAGTCAAGTGTTCCTATTGCACGAAGGGCTTCCACCCTGAACATGCTTGCATGAAGAAGAAGCTTGATGAGATGAATTCTCTCCTCTAGAAAAACAATATCAATATTTCAGAGAGTGTTTGGAAGAGAGATAACCAAGATCAGGATACCCAACAAAAAATAGGTCATGCTCTCATGGAAAGCACCCTGAATCCCAAAGCTCTCCTCATAGACTCTGGAGCTTCGAATCACATTATGGCAAGCAGAGATTTATTCTCATCCCTTGAAACTGACAAAGGATTCCCATCCACATGGGAGCTGATTCTACCATCTTTTTGAAAGGAAAAGGTACAGTAAATCTTGAACATGGCAGTTTTTTTGATGTTCTGTATGCACCTTCCTTGGCCTCCAACCTCCTGAGTGTATATCAAATGACTCATACTGGAGTTCCCAAGTGAGTAACATTCATCCCCAATGATGTACAACTCACTGATATTTCATTTGGGAAACTTGTTGCAAAAGGCTTAGCAAACCATCATGCAAAATCCTATGAGTTTTCCCATTTTCTGGCAGATGCATGGCCCGCCGCTCTTCTGACTCATGGAAATGAGGTTAGTAGACTATGGCATGAGATATTTGGTCATTTAAATTTCAAGTACTTGCAGAAAATTCATAAAATTCCAGGTTTGAAGGCCTCCCAGCCATCAAATCTACCACCAAAGTTTGCAAAGGTTGTATTGTGGGAAAACACCTTGAGCACAAGTTTGATCGAGGAAAGGAAAGCCATGCATCAAGTATATTGGGGATGATTCATTCTGATATCAGTGGACCTATTCCTACCACATCCATGAATGTTCTCGGTATGTACTCACCTTTATAGATGACTTTTCTAGATACACTTGGGTTTTCTTCATCAAGAAAAAATCTGAAGTTTTGGAGAAATTTATTGAGTTTAAAGCACTGGTTGAGAATGCCTCTGGGAGAAAGATTAAATATCTGATATCCAATAATGGAGGGGAATATATCAGTTCTGAATTACTGCAAATATTTTCATATAGTGGGATCAAGATCCAACATTCCATTCCCTACATCCCTTAGCAAAATGGTGTAGAGGAAAGGAAAAACCGCTCTCTCAAGAAGATGACCACCTGCATGCTGGAAGCAAAAGTATTGGCTGAAAATTTATGGGTTGAGGCCATGAATTTTTCTGAAAAAATTCATAACAGAGTAACTCAGTCTTCTATTAAATTAAATACACCTTTCTAAACCTATTTTGGACACAAGACGGATGTGTTAAATTTCAAGGTGTTTGGGTCCACTGCATGGGACTGAATTCTGCATGACAAGAGGAAGGATTTGCAACCGCAAAGTGTTGAATGCTTATTAATTGTATATATAGAAGAATATAAAGGATTAAATCTTCTAAATATCATAAAAGAAAAAAAATTCATTGAAAGAAGTGTCCGATTTCAAAAGCCTCTCCAAGAGGTAGAACTAATCAAGGAGAAAACTGTTGGAATTCCCTCCTATTCTGCTAATTATTTGGATGATGAAATTGGGAGTGATGGATTTGATTTTGATGATATGATGTATGATATAATTCAGCAACAAATATCAGGTTCAAAATCATATTCTTAATTTCAAACACATCTCCCAACTTGGGCCAATAAGACACTCTCTTCCGCTGGGGAAAACATTGGAAATCTTGCTGATCCAAGAAGAATTTGGTCTGATTTTTAAAGAGCAAGTATTGCTCTATATTGTAATGATTCATTTATGTCCAAGACCTATTATTTAATTATTGGTTCATATCCTAAGTCCTACTACCATGCTTGTAAATATCCAAGATGGAAAACTTCTATGGATGAAGAGCTTAATTCTCTTCAAAAAAATGCTACTTGGGAGCTAGTTTCTCTTCCACCTGGGAGGAAATTAGTTCAATGCAAGTGCGTGTTTTGGAAAAAGGTTGATTATGATGGCACAACCTGAAAATATAATGCAAGTCTGGTTTCAAAAGGGTTCTATGAGGTCCAAGGTGTGGACTATCATGATACCTTTGCACCGATGGCAAAGATGGACTCCATCCGCCTAGTTTTGGCCATTGCGGCATCCAAGCATTGGGAGGTGCATCATATGGATGTCAAGAGTTCCTTTCTACATGGAGACCTTCATGAGGAGATATACATGAGGAATCCTGAGGGGTACACATCAGATCCTTCTTTGGTTTGCAAATTGTAGAAATCATTATATGGGTTGGAACAGGCCCCAAGATCATGGTATGCCAAGATGGATGCCTTTATGCTTTCACAAAACTTCCAAAGATGCAAATATGATATGAATGTATATTTTCAGAAGTATTATGGTAATATTATTATCATTGTTTTATATGTTTATGATATTTTGATTACAGGAAGTACACTTGCTTCCATTGCCTTCTTTAAAACTGCCCTTCATGATGCATTTGAGATGAGCGATTTGGGGCTCTTGAAGCAATTTATGGGGCTTGAAATATCCCAATACTTTGATAGGATAATGGTAACTCAGTATAAATACATTTCAGACCTGATATTTAAGTTTAACATGGTTGAATGCAAGGCTTCCCCATTTCCTTTCCTCTTAGGGATCAACCTTGAAGAGGGAAAATCCACTCCACCCATGGATTGTACTATCTACCACGGACTAATTGGTGGACTTATTTACTTGACACATTCATGGCCTGATATTTGTTATGTTGTTGATGTTGTATCAAGATACATGAAAAATACTCATGGGATTCATTGGAATAAAGACAATAGAATCCTTCAGTACATTCAGGGCACAAGATCATACGACATTCAATATGTTGCAAATTCTGAGCTAGAGTTGGTTGTTTATACAGATTCAGATTGGGTAGGGGATTCCATAGATCAGAAGTCCACTTTTGGGTATGTCTTTATGTTTGGTGATGGCCCCATTTTCTTGTCTAGCAAAAATCAGGCTGCCTTTGCATTGTCTTCAGCAAAGGTCGAGTACAGGGGAGCAATGAATGCTTGCATCCAAGTTGTTTGATTGCAAGGAATTACTTTGTCCACAGTCATATTTTGTGACAATCAAAGTGCTATTAATATACCCACATATCCAGTTACCAAGAAGAGGACCAAATATGTTGAGATACACATGCACTACATCAGGGAGTTGGTGCATGAAATGACCATTCTTCTTCAATACTGCCCTACAAATGAGCAAATTGCAAATATCTTCACCAAGAGATTTATAGAGAAAAAGTTCACTTACCTCCGTTCACTATTGGGAGTGACTTCATCAGGGTGATCAAATTACTTCTTTAGTGTTCAGCTTGAGGGGGGCATTTTTCCCACTGAGTTTTCCCTCTTTCCTCACTTAGATTTTACTTTGAGCATTGTTAGAGTTACATTTTTTGTATAGGGTGACCTATGGCCTTGTTGTCGGGGCCCTAGAATTTCGTGCATTTTATTTTTACTCCTCTTGAGTATAGCTTAATGGGGGGTGTTGGAGTCATTATCCAACTTACACACTTTATTTGGTGTTATCAGGAATATAGCACCTTCTGGGGACAAAAGTTGTTCCTCTGGTCTGAATGGTTCAGATCACGAAAAAATGAGTAACAAATAGGTTGAAGACTTTCCTTGAAAGATATAGATACCTGGAATAAAACTCTAATGAAATACCTATAGACCTGCATAAGCACATCAAACATACAACAACAACAAATATACTAGAAAACTATCCACAGATCCATGTTAGTGACTAAGGAATCTAATAATATATATGTGATATCATAACACAACAGATATATGGGAAGGAAATAAACTTTGCATTAATAGATGAATGAAAGAGCTTACAACCATTTTTCCTTAGTGTCAATGCACTCCTTCACAAGACTAGCATCTCATCCTTGATATCTCCAACTTGCTCTTCTATGCTCTATAATGGATTAGGCCAAGATGTTAATTCAGCAACATAAATTTACTTCTTTCTTCTCCTCCTCAACCATGGAGTATGAGCTTGTATTTATAGGGCTCAAAGGGATAGGAATGGTTGAGAAATTGGTGGGTGAGGTGGCCATGAGATCCTCAAAGGAGGGATCTCGAGCTTGACTGACCCAAGTGAGTAGGGATAAGGTCAGACACAAGGCTTTTATTCTAGAAGCTTCATGAAACCTCATTTTTTCACTTTTTACCAAGGGCGCCGCTTATACTCCTTTATGATAGAGCGGCGATGGGTGAGAACCGTGCCAAATACAAAGGTTAAAGGCAGTGGCACTACCTGGTTTCCACATAACTTGGGGGTGCTACATAAGGTACCGCTAAAGTGCTTAAGGGTAAGAGCAATGCTAAAGTTTTGTATGTTAAAACCAACATGTAGAGCATGTTTCACTTCAAGTTTGGGATTTGAGTGAAAATATCTGCGTTAAGGACCCTATCACATGTTGGCGATAGAATTTGAGTGTAACATAATGCCCCCCAAAGCATGAGGCCAAAGGGATATGATAGGTGAGAGCTTTGATAGAGCAAGTTATCAGTTCGAAGTAAGAGCCAACTTAATCGAAGACTGTCATCGAGTAGGTATCTGCAATACATCAATACTTTGACTCATGAATAAATGTAACCTCATCATGGCTGCAGATCCATGAAAGGAATGAACAACCATGGCTACTAGAATACAACGTAGATCCATGTGATAGAGGACTCAAACTTGGACATAGCTATTAGATATACAACATAGATCTATGTCATACAGATGCAAATTTGAGCATATCCATGACCATACAAATGTGGATCCATGCTGGTACTTTATACAATATACTCCATCGCAACCTGGGGAGAAAGCTATGAGTGCTTTTAATAAATGCCCAGGGTCTTCATCTCGTCTTCCACAAAGTACGATTCTAACCATGTGACTACAATTTTATAAAGTCAAACACGATAGAAGCCACTTGATTACCAGCCAATGATGTGAACCATTAACAAGCGAGAGGGAGATCAGCATTGATGTCAATGATTTCCAAGGTACCCTAGTACAATATACTGAGTGTGAATAGATGTTTTGATGTTGAACACACAGCGAAATCTTTTGATCAAAGGTAAATCATGTGAACCTTTGTCGAATCATGTGAACCTTTGTCGATAGCTAGAGAATCTGTCATTGAGGCATACAGATCTCAAGGTACTAAAATTTTTTTTCTGAGACTAATTCCTAGATGATGAGTTGATGTTGACAGGAATAGTCTCATCGAATAGTCTCATCGAAGGAGGGCCATGTTTAATCCCACATTGACGACACAAAACTTGGAAAAAAGTTCTAGAATGTCGTAGATAATGTAACCATAGGACTGACTCACAGTATTGACACAAAGGCTATTTTAACTGTAGGGGTAAACTTCTTTCTTTCCTTTGAACATCGGGCAGCATGACAAAAGACTTGGCAGAATGATTAAATAGATGGACACACAATACGACGGTGGACAATGCATTCTTTTGAAAGACTCAAAGGAGTGACATGAATCATGAAAGTGGATCAACTTGTAAGCCAGCTAATACCCAATTGACTGAATGATATGCAGACAAGTGCCATGTTCAAAGGTGACAAACAACTACCATTTGATTTGCAAAATGATTCCCTTCCCTTAATTCCCCCATCATGATTTATGAGTGCCTCTTTTCATTTTTGCAAGTTCAAATAGCGTAACAAACACTTGTTTTAGTTCATCCGAAGATAAGTCCATTCCAATTTATTTCACAAACCTCAGAAAGGAGGGGTTCGTTCCCAAAAAAGGGTCTCCCGGTGTTTAGTTTAATGAGTCCAATGAAAGAAAACTCGATATCGTTCATGTTTAGAGAGTTTGAATGAAAACAAAAGAAGACTCCAAAGGGTCCTTTTTCGTAAATAGTCTATCCGAACCAAAAAAGAGATAACCTACCATCAGAGAGACGACTCTTCAAATACTTTTACGAGTATGAAGAAGACAAGTACTCGATAATATTTTCATATTTAGGGAGTCTGAAAAGAGCTTAAAGGAGACTCCATTAGGTCTCTTTTCAACAATGAAAAGTTTTACGAGCCTAAAAAGAATCAGAAAAAGACTCAAAACTTTGATACTGAATTCTGAGAGCGTGAGCAAAGTGTCGAAACAAACACTCGAGGACTTTTTATGTTTTATGGAAGTACGAAAAAGTCAAAAACAAACTCCCCATATACTTTATTGTTTCCATTTCTACCCCTGCAAGACTAAAAAACGATATTAATCTCTCGAAAAATGACTTTAGTGGACTATATAGATGGATTTTATAATAATAATGATTTCAAAATATCAACATAGCATTTAAAAAATCCCTAAAAATAGATATAAAAGTCATTTTAAATAGTAAAAATAAAACCATTTTACTATTTACCACTTGGTGAGAGCATTTTGGAGCAAATTTGAGCCAAATCTTCAATCGGAGATTTTGGGAGATTCTACCATCCGATTTGAGTGCCGTCTGATTCGAGTGTCGTTAGTCCTAGGTAAATAAAAAAATATTAGCCTTTTTTTCAAAGATTTAATTTTTTATTTTGTGAGGGTATTGGGATGTTTTAGGCAAGCCCTAAACCTCAAATGCTAGCACCGCTCCTGCTCCTTACGGGACAGGCTGTGCACTGTGAGAACCGCACAACTTATACTGCATTCAGGCGGTGCCACTGCTCTGTGCAAATGGAGCTCAAGAGGTGTCGGTCGTGAGTGGGGAAAAATGAATGGATAAGTAAGAACACAAGTTTTTAACTATTTTTAATGATTTATTGTGTTTCTAATTGGTCCATTAATTGTTTTTGGCAGGTTCCAAGTGATCAAAAATGGTTATATGGAAATAACGGAAACACGATGAAGATGATTCTTTTGCCGAGAGAAATGTGGGATGCATAGCCGCATTGAGGAATTGTGGGCTCCTCAAATTCTTCCACAAACCTAGCATGGTGTCTCATGAGTGATTGTTGGAGTATATCCTCCATATGTGGAACCCAGAGCAACAATACTTCAAGGTAGGAGCCCATGCGTTGGCTGTTGAGGTAGAGGATATCTACTTCTTGACCAGATTATCGAGATGAGGTGCTCTGATTTCATTGAGTGGGTCCCGTGGAGGATATGTGACTAACCAGGGGTTGATCGACCGTTACTGCATTCCTGGTACTAGAACTTTGGGGAATAAAATTCCCATTAAGGCAGTAAGGGATGATCCTCTCTGCACTCTTCTTTTCACCATGCAGAGGCTGGATAGGAGCCAAGGGCCTCATCAGGATTCTAGGGCACACATGTTATACGCAATAGAGGCTATGGCACCTACTATCTTCAACTGGGCACAGGAATTACTACTAGTTTTCAAGGATCAGCTGACCAAGTGTCAACAGGGAGAGCTAAAATAGTTTGGCTATGGTTCCATCTTATCCTATTTCTTCTTTGAGCGGGTCCCTCATCTGAGGCCCCAAGTGTTTTTCATTGAGTTCAAGGCGAGAGACCCTCGTATGTTGAGGTGGGTCAAGATCATGGCCTTTACAGAGCAGGAAGAGGGAAAGTGAAGTTCAGAGCTCCATTTTTCTGTTGGCTGAATGATCAGATCCTCATGGTCAAGGATTATGCGTATGTGGGTACTGATATCAGAGGCGACCCTGACCTACCACTTCCACCTAGCGGACAGTGGGGAGACATGGGTAAGAAAAAAAAACCTAATATGGATATTTGTGTTTTTGTATTTTAATGTTTTTTTATTTTTATGTATAGTAACAAGAACTGAAAATTTCCATGCAGATGTTGGAGTGGCATGACTTGGGGGATCTTCCCCACTGGACAGACGAGCGGGAGCTCGATTTGTTCAATGAGGTGATGACCCGATGGGAGATATAGAGAAGAACCTGGAGAGGTTGACTCTGGACATACCCGATGCATCCATCAATGATCTCCCGATGCGATATCAGAGGCACACAGTAGGAGTTCCAGGCCATTTTAGCCGTTTGCTACATAGGGTAGTGTAGGTTGTCATATGCTACCATGAGCATCACTAGATAGTTCTACATGATGTAATACTGAAAGTTGATATAGCTTTAGGATTTTGTATGATTTTGTGCTGCCTGAAAGCCAGAGTGCTTTAGATGAGGTCTCGTGACCTATTTTTTTAAAACACTTTATATATATATATATAGAGAGAGAGAGAGAGAGAGACTTTTACTTCCGATTTTTATGTGCTTCAAATGGGAAATGTATTTGCATGAGCTTTATGTGTTTTTACTGTTTATTTACAATATAATGAACCATGTTTGATTTTCATGCTATGAATGAAAAATATACCAGTCTAGGCTATAATTTTCTAATGAATCAACAACTGCATTGTCTGCCCTAGGGATATGCCTATAAGTAATAACCTCAAATGACCTTTCCAATAGGCGTACCCTCTGATAGAGATGGAGCAGTATAGGTTTCCTGATGGTATAGACCTGGTTCAAATGACAAACCACTAACTGTGAGTCCATGAAAGCTACCAAGTCACGAATGTCCCAGGATGCAGCCTCAGTCAAAAGACCTATGACTGCTTCATACTCGGTGATATTGTTGGTAGCAGGACCAATACAAACCACTCCCAAACTGACTAGATCGTGTGCAGGGGAATACAGAACCCAAGCAGCTGAAGCAAGGTTCAGGGTATGGCGGCAAGCACCATTAGCAAAGCCATAAAAATCCATGTGATTCGCATAACCAAAACATGGTATAAGCAGTCTATACGCTAAACTCAAAACCATATTGAAAATACTAAAATAAATTGAAAATTCAAACAATGTACATATATACAAGGTACCATACATGAATGATTTAAGCATAGTACCTCTTCAGGTACAACCCATTGCGAGGTTTCCTAAAGGGGACTCTATCATAGTCCACAAGCTCATAGGCCCCTTTCTCTAAAACCTTGGAAATGATAAAAGGACTGTACCACATTGATTCAAACTTCCCTTTTTCTAGCTTATCATGTCTCTAATCATAACTCAGGTCTAGGTCACCTTCGTTAAACACATGAGGCTCGACATATTTATCGTACTGCGGCTTGATGCATTTCTTATGTGCCTCATTAACTAAGGCAGCATCTCGTCTAGTTTCGTCAAGGTTGGTCAAGTATAAAAACCTTTCTTATTCGATAGAATTATTAGGGAGAAGTTCAACTACAAGTTTCGAAGACGGAATCTGACACTGAATAGGTAGGACAACTTCTAGTCTGTATACGAACTAAAAGGGTGTAAAACCAGCTGTTGTTTTCACTGAAGTTCTATAAGCCCAAAGAGCAGAGAAGAGAGTCTGGTGCTAGTTGGATTTGTGATCTCCAACCATCCAACACAGCATAGTTTTTAAAACTTTGTTAATGGCATCAACTTGACCATTATTTTACGAATAATAGGGAGTTGAGTTTTCATGGTGAAAACCCAGCTTAGCACTTAACTCTGCCATCATCTGATTCTGGAAATGTGATCCATGATCAATGACAATAGACTGAGGAACTCCAAACCTATCTATTACATGGTTAAAAAGGAAGAGGGCGACATTCTTACCATCCTCTACATATGTAGGCATAGCCTCAACCCACTTAGTGAAATAATCCATGGCTACTATGATGTAACCATGCCCCCTGGCTGAGGTAGGCTTACAATGCATGAAATCTATCCCCCATTTGGAGAAAGGGCCAACAACAATGACGAGGTGTAACGGAGTAGGGTGGGTGCACTTTTTCAGATAAAAGCATTGACAAGGTGGGAATTTCTTAACAGCCTCGTGACAATATTTAAAAATAGAAGTCCAGAAATAGCCAGCGCAAAGAATTTTTTGAGCTGTAGCCATCCCAGAAAGATGACCGCCACATGCTCCATAATGGAAGTCATTTAGAACCTGTTCAGCCTTGTCATGGGTGAGCCATTGTCAGAGAATGGTATCTATACCATGTCTATATAGTGTATCATTGAGGATAAGATATTAATTTGCGTGGTGAGAATGCGGTGATGATCATCATGAGATATAGTAGGCTAAAAATGTTGCGTTTGGAGATAAATGATTAAATCTCCATACCACGGATCAGTTGTGCTTATTAGGAATAGAAATTCATTTGAGAATGAATCATTGGGCTCAAAATCCGTTATAGCACAGGGAAGGTCACATGTCAGCTCTGCAAAGACTAATGACTTCTTTGAAGTAGCTTTGGCAAACCCAAGGTCAAACTCCTGTAGGATGTCAATCCATCGGGAGTATTTTCCCCCTAGCACGTGACGAGTCAGGATGTAGTACATAGGGTTTTGTTCTACAAGTACGGTAGTGGTGTGAAGCAGGATGTAGTGACAAAAATTTTGGACAGCAATGACCGTATCCAATGCTAGCTTCTCCACACATGAGTATCGAGTTTCAGAATCAAGAATATTCTTACTTGCATAATAAATCATGTGTTTTAGGCTATTCTGGTCCTCTTGGGCTAAAATCATTCCAATAGTAGTAGTAGAGGCAGCAATATACAGGAGAAAATCCTTTGAGTAATCCAGGGGGTGTATCACAGGTGAATGGGTCAGAGCGTGCTTAATATTATCGAAGGCTCGCGGGGCCTGGTCATCCCAGAAGAATGGCGTATCCTTCTCAAGGAGATGCATATAACCATGTGTTTTCTCAGCAAATTTACAAACAAAATGATGAAGAAATTTTGCCTTCCCTTGCAAAATTTGTAGCAATCTTTAATGGATCAATACGAATACCATCCTTGGAAACCACAAAGCCCAAGAGACATCCCGTCTCAACGCAAAAAACACATTTGTGTGGGTTCATCTGTATTTTGTAATGGCGACACCTCAAGAAAATTTCTCTAAGATGTTGAGGATGGTCTTCCCATTGTTGTGAATGCACAGGGAGATCATCGAGGTACGGCTCCACGATGTTCTTAATGTTGTGAAATGCATAGGACATAGCACGTTGCAATATGGCCCCAACGTTCTTAAGACTAAAGGGTAATTTCCTGTAGGAAAAGGTTCCCCGTGGGCATATAAATGTCATCTTATGCTGATCGGAGGGAAATATCTGAATCTGATTATAGCCGAAAAAACCATTCATAAATGAGAAGATGACACTCCCAAGATAGTTATCGATAATATGATTGATGTGTGGAGTCAGAAAGTTGTCCTTAATACAAGCTTTATTCAGGTCTCAGAAATCGATACAGACTCGAATAGTTCCCTACTTTTTGTTCACAGGAACGATGTTCGATACCCATTATGTCAGGGGTATAGGATAGATGAATATTCCTGCCTTCAAAATTTTCTCGACTTCAGCTTTGATAGTCGCAGCCTTCCGTGGACGGACTTGTCTCAATTTCTTCCTAACTAGTCTGGCTATAAGATAGGTTTTGATCTCATGGACCACAATAGATGGATCTATCCCAGGAATTTCTTCATAAGACCAAGAAAAAATGTCTCGAAAGTATTTAAGAAGTGATCTATACTCTTCAGTTTCTTCTATTGAACTGTTTTTCCCTATGTAAACGTGTTCAATAGTTCCAAGCTTGATCGATATGTCAATTGGAGTTGTTTTGGTAATGTTGCATAAATTGCCTTCAGACTCGGAATCTTGTAACAAGATAGGTGTTTGCAGATCATTGAAAATATCAGTACCCAAGAGAGATACAAAATCATTATCTACCGAACTGGTATTGGGGAGGAACAAGGATCTGTGATGGTGATCCTCCCATACTGATTCATTCATATTCATAATCTCTATAATATACTCGTCTGACGAAAAATTCTGGGAGAGATAATCCAAAATAGGAAGCAAAGGTTCTAACCAGTAGGGCAGGTGGTAAGGATCTGAAGCCACAAGATGAATATCATTTGTAGGAACATCAGAAATAGATTGGATGGCATCATAAACTGCTTCATGCAAGCTGAGGGAGGATGTCTCAACAACTTGCTTGCCCTTAGGATCATAGCTAAACAAACAGATCATATTAACTGTTGTCACTTCTGTGCTAGAAGGGGCTAATGGAAACACGCCCATGAGAGCAGAGTCCTTCAACATCCCTACCCCAATCGACTAGTAAGGAGGAGGGGACTAACCTAGCAAAGGGACATTATTTTCCGTAGGGGTAGAACATCCGTCATACAAAAATCAAGTTGATCAATCGTCACAATTCTTCCCCAATGTGGAAACTGGAGGGTTCTAAATATCGTCGAAGTGACAACAGTCATAGCGTAAAACCAATTTATTCCTAAGAGAAGATTGTAGTCTAGCAGGGCATCCACTACTTCCACCTGAATGGAAATAGTTTTTCCCCTGATCTCTACTGGAAGGGTTGGCATGAGGCCATGGGGATGGAAACCTCTTCCATAAAAGAATTTTAGGGTTGTCAATGATTTTACAAGCTCAGGAGAGCCAATGGATTTCCAACAGGACAGAGACAAAACATAGGTTGAAGCACCTTCATCTAAAACATTTCTAAACACCTTTTTCCCAACTACTCTTGTTACGATTTGAAAATCCAATTGGTGAGGTAATCTAGGTTTGAGGTTCTCCAGATTGAAATGAATCAAATTCATGTCACCTAGGTCCATGGATCCTAAGGTGGTCAATAAGTTTTTGCATTGTGTGGGATAACTGTGGAGCACTTCTAAGGTAGACATTGCACATGGTTCCTGAGCTAGGTCTTCTACAACATTATAGAACTGTGCAGATCAGGGATTAGGGTTAAAAACAACCTTCCTAGGAGTACTCTTGGGTAGACGCAAAATCATGTCGAGATTAGGCTTCTCGATTGTTAGGGGACCATTAGACAAGGATGCGGGAGAACTAGTAGAAGGAGCTTTATCTGGGGAATATTTATCTATTTTCTTCTCCTCAAGTTTGTCGTGTGAATGAGTTCGAGTTGTTATATTAATAGTTTCTGAAAACATCATTCGAATTTCCTCTATAGAACTAGAATTTTCCTAGTTAGACATGTGGTCTTCCAGTTGTTGATGAGAAGGAAAAGAATCAGTAAGGACTGCTAGTGTGGGGTTACTCTTTAAAAACTTATTAATTTCATCACGTCGGGGACAATTCTTCATGAAATGATCGCCACCACATGTTTCTAGGGTTTTACCCCTATCTTGTGCGAATGAGCACCTACTAAGGACAATGGATTCCTTAGTAGCAGTTCAATGATATGTGAATTAAAAGCTATAACTGAAATAAAAAATTAAATCTAAACATGTTCATGAAGCAAAAAGTAAAACGTAAAGAATTATTTTATTGATCTGACCTCCAATGTGGAGGTTGGTGAAGCCCGTTGCGCTGATCCGAGAGGTTGCTCCGAGCTCCAGCTGCTCCTTCTCTTTCTCCAATGGTGGAAATGGGCCAAAAGGGGCTCTCACGGTGAAATGTAGCTCAATGGTGAGCTAGGGTTTCACGAGCAATTTTGGCAGAGGCAGGATACTTGTGATTGTCGCTTTTGAATAAGGGGTCTCCATCACTTATTTATAGTGGTGGAGTGTTGGTTTTAGGGTTAGGGTTTCAGCTGTTTAGGGTTTCAGCTGTTTAGGGTTTATTTTTTCTTTTTCCTCATTATTTTATATTTTTTCTTCCTTTTTGGAGATTTTTGCCTTTTTGGAGGAATTTTGGATATTTTTGGGAGGAAAAGAGGGTTTTATGGCCTTTTGGAGGCTTTTCAGATGGTTTTATGGGTTTTTGATGGAAATATGGTAGGAAAATGGACAAATGAGCCATGTAATGGGGCAGATGGGGCAGTGAACCCTTTTTGGGTGTTAACAGATTGCCCCCTAATGTGCGAGGGTAGGAGCTCATCGTATGGCCGATGGACATCATAAGTTATATTTGTTTTTCCTGGGGTGTGGAGAAGAGAAGGAACCAACTGAAGCCCGGAACATCGATCTCAAACCAACTGCAAGGACTGAAAAGTACATAACCTCAATAATGGATGAGGAATCATCTGATCATCTGGACGAGGCGGGCATACCCATGCTCGTATCAAGATACATAAAAATAACTGTGAGGCCCAAAAAGAGGGACCTGTAGGATACATAGAAAACCACTATGTATATCATAAGTGTCCAGAGGGGACACAAATCTGGAATATACTGTTGGGCCGACCATGTCTGAGCTGAACAACTGATGCACTGGAATGATAGCAGTGTGACTGAATGTGGTTCCAAAGGAACTAATGAGCTACTGGATCAAAGTGACAACGGTCATACTTGCAATGGTACACTGATCTAGAACTGAACTGGGTACTCAAGGAAGCATGGAACTGGATGGCTTCCGAATACAATCTCCAACGCAGCCCAGACATCCACGGGAACATATAACTTGGCCATTCCAAAGTGACTCACCAATGTGCTAGAGTCGGGGGAAATCCGGGGTCTTCGACACATAATGGAAAGGATATACATCCTGCGTGATTCTCAACGATACGATTAAGGTGCTGAAGTCGAGCATGTGAGAAACAACTATTCGGAGAGGCAATGATGACTCCTCCCAAAATGGTTCGTAGGCACTCACCACAGATGGTGATGGGTCCAAGGCGCAGGGGCCTCTAGGTATATCCTCTGGAATAGAGGGGCTATCGTCGACAGAGGGAGACCTGCAACTATCAAGGCAATGATGTTTCCTTGACAGGAGCGCGAGGTGAAAAAATGAACTGTGATGGCGGGAGTGATAAACTGGGGGGAATAACTGGGCAAGTAGAGTGGGTGGACTCAAACTTGCTTTGTTCAGAGTATGATGGCGGAGATGATCGTGCAACATATGAGACTGACTGGTGGTAAAGGGATCATAGCGGTATAGGATCTGAGGGAAAAAGAGCTAAGGGAGACTCAAGCTGAGGTAAAGTGGCAGGAGATTGCAGAATACTCTGAACAAAGGCGACCTGATTGGGGGTGCTGCCGAGAGGATTGATCATAGCGCTAAGAGGCGCAGGGGGACTTCTTCATGGGTTAGGGAACTAGAAGAAGTGTGGATATAAAATGGTACTGTCATGTGGATTTTACGAGCCCAGGACAGTTCATGCTCGTGGTTGCTTTCAATTTTAAGGAATCTGAAAGCAAATAAGAAGACTCTGAAGTAATGGAATGATACTGTCATGTGGATTTTATGAGCCCACGACAGTACATGCTCGTGGTTGCTTTCAATTTTAAGGAGTCTGAAAGCAAATAAGAAGACTCTGAAATGACGGAATGGTACTGTCGTGTGGATTTTACGAGCCCATGACAGTTCATGCTCATGGTTGCTTTCAATTTTAAGGAGTCTGAAAGCAAATAAGAAGACTCTGAATTAATGGTCAGGCAAGGAGGAAGTGTTCAATCAAGGAATATTTATGATGACCAGGACTGAGGGTGGGGGGGAACACTGGTGGGCCTCCTTGCGGGGTGAATGAATGGTGGCAAAATAACGAAACATTTGTAATATGACAGGAGGGGATGGCTCATGTAAAAAGTGTGAAATAATCTGATGACGGCCGATGTGGCGTGCAAATTGATGCGGCAAGGTGTAGGGACGAACTGTTGAAATTGTACCAAGTGAGAGCGAGAAATGATCTCAAGCATCATCACGAGCTCGGAAAAATGAATCCGGTGATACAAAAAGTGTTTAAAAATGGAGAGCGGCCGAAGTAGCGCGCAAACCGAGATGCCTATTGGTATCGAAAAAATGGGAAAAAATGATGTAGCAAAAAATAATGCAACGAGGTGACCATTGTGATGGTCTCATCGTGCTTATTCCAAAACTGTAGCTAGAGATGAATGGGATGTTGTTTCTGACGAACGGGGGGTACATCAGGCCATGTGTCAATGTGGTTCTCTTTAATGGCAGGGTCAAGACTGGGCATTCCGGTATAAGACCAGGCAAAGACATCATGGAATTCTCTGAAGAGTTTGTTGTATTCCTCAATCTCCTGCTCAGTGCAAGATGCTCCTAAAGCGATGAGTTCGGGGGTGCTTCCGGGGGCAGCGATATCAATTTGGATGACAGGTGAGATGTTGGCCATGTTACCCTCTTCGAAGGCATCAGGAGCAGGAATAGGGTCCTTGAACCAGTCGACCTTGGGGGGAAGGAAGTCTTTGGATTCAACTGCAAATTGGGTAGTAGTGTTAGAGGAAGATTCATCTGGGAGGAAGTAGGAACGATGGTGCATGTCATCCCAAGGATAATCTGGGGCAGTGAGAGCCTCGAGAATCTCCTCATCCGTACGGAATGTTTGCATCGTCAAATCGGGTGATGAGGGAGTAGTGACGGAAGAGATCATATAAATGGTATTAACCTCGTCGGAAGAGGAAGAGTCCGGGGGGTGGATTTCCACAATGGTGGGTGGTGCCGTCTCAAGATCCAGATTGTTCATCTCAAAAAGAGTGGTATTGACCTCTCCGGAAGGGGAAGAGACTGGGGAATGGATTTCCACAATAATGGGTGGTGCCGTCTCAAGATCCAGATTGTTCATTTCAAAGAGAGCTACTCTGTACTCGGGGAGATCGGGACAGTGATGTGAGTAATGCCCGTAGACACCACATAAGGCACAGGAGTGGTTAGTGCGCAGGGATTTGTCTCGAGGCTTAGGGCTTGATTCTAGATGGACAACTGGGATAGTGGGGTCGTCGTCAAGCAGTTGCATGTATTCTTGTAATGCTGGTAACTGAGGACATAGGTGAGTCACATGGCCTAATTCGTCGCACAATGCGCATTTGGAAGGAGCACGAAACACAGGGGGGTTTTTGACTGTCTTAGGAGGTGGGACAGCAGTGTAAGGTTGGGGGCCTCTGCCCCCAATGGGTTTGGTAAGAGGAGGGGGGGGTTTTGCGGAGGATGACGGGGTAGCGACACCGGGAGGTGGTTGACTAGTAGTGACAATGGGTTGCACCGGTTGCAGGATGACATCTGGTGTCGGTGGATGACCGGGAGGCGAAAGGTACCAAACGGGTAATCCTAAGGTTAACCCAGGAATGCTGAGGGTGGCCATGACCGGGGCGCTAACTACTCCTGAGGGAGGGAAGAGGAAAGGAATGGTATGGATGGGTGTAGCACCAATGTGACTAGGTACCAAAGGGGGTTGAGGCAACAAGGGCGGTTGATTAGTAGGAGTTCGCGTGTTATGGGACAAGGTACATAGGTCGGACACTTCAGTGGCAGGTGACGGGGGTGAAAGAGATGGGAAGGTCAAGGTCATTGGTGCGTCTGAGTAAACTCCAGGCCCCATAGAAGAAACGAATGAGGTGGTGGCACCCGAAACAGGTTGTTCAACCATGGGGAGAACATTTGCGGGTGCCGCGGGGGCATTGGGATCATGGTAAGTGAGTTGGTCAACCTTGACCATGCGTCCCTCATGGGGGAACATCATGGTACGAAAAATGGTAGAAGCAACTGCCCGCATGGCATACATGTAGCTGCGGCCAAGTAAAAGGTTGTAATCAAGCTGTGCATTGATAACCTCGATGTTTATGAGGACAATTTTGCCAGCCAGTGAGACGGGGACGTTAGTTAATAGGCCTTGGGGTTGAGCTGAACGACCGTCGTAGGCTCGCAACGCAGTAGAGGACTGATGTAGAGGGGGGGATCCCATTTTCTGCCAGATGGAGGTGGGCATGACACATGTAGAGGCACCTTCATCGATAATGCATCAATGGATGACAAAATTCCGAATGGAAACAGAAACTTGGAATGCCAAAGTGGAAGGCAGGCGGGGTTCGGATTGGTCCAAATCAAATGCCATTAACTGCGAATCATTTGGATCAATAGCCCCAATGGCGGAGAGTAAATTCTTGCGCTGCGAAGGGTAGTTTTTTAAGACTTCTAACGCAGACATGGCTGCGGGGGATTGGGCTAAGTCATCGACAATGTTGTAGTTTGACGCAGCCCGCGCATTGGGGTTATTGTTGATACGGTGAAGTGGGAAACGAGGCGCTCTGGGAGCGCCATCTAGTGGAGGTGGAGGTATACGTAATGCCTGATCAGTGGGATGAGCGTTAGTAGGTGTATTGGTGGGAGGGGCTTCAAGGGTGGAGCCATATTGGTTCCGCCGGGTCTGGAGGTTGACCTCATTGGAGGACATCATCAACAAGTGGTGGGTCCCTGAATCGAACATGGGTTGATCAGGGGCAGCGTAAGTGATTTGTGGGGTTGGTGCGTTAGTTTGAGGGGGAGCCAACGGTTCAGTGTTCACTACGCCTTGGGTTGGTAAGGGGTTTTGCAGCACCAAAGGTGGCTGCTGAGGTTGTGGGGGGTTGGGTGGTGCTTGAGGAGCTGCCTGCCCTTGGCAGTGTACATCCGCAGCCAAAAGTTGCCGAACTCACTCCATATATGGACAAAAATGTGTGTAGTGGCCATAGACCCCGCAAACAGAACAAGGATAGTTTGTGCGCAAATTAGGGTTTTTAGCCTGCTTGGGTGGGCGATCAGGGTTTTGGTTATCAGGGGCCGCATTATTACTAGCGGGGGGATTAGGGTGTTGACCAGCTTGCTCGGTTGGTTGGTTGTTCCCCCGATTTCGGCCTCTGCCGCGGTTTTGTTGGCCCTGGTTGCGTTGGTTGTTCTGGTTTTGCTGTGGGTTTTGTTGAGTGTAAACTTGCCCTTGGACAGTAGGTGGATTCTGAGGTTGCGCATGGGTGGGAGCAGGCTGCGGTGGATGATATGTAGGTGGAGGCTACGTAGGTGCAGCACCCTGAGGGGGTTGTTGATAGTGCTGTGGAGCGGGTTGTGGGTTTGCTGCATGGGCTGCCTGCGGCGGGTAATAATGAGGTTGGGCTTGTGATGGCGCAAGAGCTGGTGCAGCCTGCTGGTGATAGTAAGGCTGAGGTGGAACCGGGGGGGCGCAAGCGGGAGTCATATTACCGAAACACTGAGGTGGACATGAGGGTCCATGGGTATGGTGGTGATGTGTCATGGGAGCATATTGGTTGGTTGCTCCATACTGGGAGGTGGCCCGCGAAGGGTCAGGGTTAGGGGTAGGACAGGCTATGGAAAATGGCTGAGGTTGCGAAGAGACGCGTCCAATGATGCCGTCGACAGCATGGGATGCCCCCGGCGCATCATGCTGGGAGGAATTGTCGCGAGGGGCGTCAGGTATGATGGTATAAAGGTAACCCGACTGGGCGTAAATGAGATCGAACTGTTGGGCTTTAAGGATAGCCTCTTCCTCAGACTGGGGTCTTTCGGATGCAACATCCTTAGCAATGATAGGAAGGAGGGATTTAAGGAACCAATCTAGGAAGATCCAGTCATCTAACTTGATTTTGCATAGGCTACAGCGTCGACGCCATTCACGAATGTGGTCTATGATGTGGGTAGCCATGTTCTGTCTGCATGATAGTAGGATTTCAACGCCTGCGTCATAGCGGATAGGTAATTGGAAGAACTGGAGGTAGGTCGAGGCCAGGGAAGTAAAGGTGGCATGGGTTCCGTGGGGTTGTTCGATATACCACTTGGCAGCAGAGCCAGTGAAAGTGCGCTGTAATAAACGGAGGCGAATGGAGTCGTCTACTATGGAGTTGGAGGAACACCATAGATGGAAGGACATGATATGGTTCTGTGGGTCCTCACCTGCCTTTCCCTCGAACTTAGGGATGTCGGAGGGGAGCTTGGTGGGCATGTGAGGCCACGCAGGGTTGTGTCTGATGGGGTCGTTGGTTAATCTACCTAGATCAAGCAGGTTGATGCTAGCCATGAATGGCAAACTGGATGAAGGATGTGACACGGTAGTGGGTTGGACCAAGTTGGGGCCGATGCCCCCAAGTGGAGGGGTAATATGAGGGAGGTTGCCCCCAAGTGGGGGAACTAAGGTGGTATAGGGTGGACCTGCACCACCATGGGTGGTATGAGTCACTAATGGAGTGGGGATAGGTATTCCCACTGCGGGAATCGGTACTGTGAGGGGAACAGTAGAGGGGGCCCCCGTGGCGGGCATACCCAAAGTAGGTGGGGTACCGGGTGTCGTGGTGGATGTGCCACCAACGGTCCCTACTAAGATGGGAGTGGGAGTCACGCCATCCATGGGGCTAGTAGGGGCAGTGTAAAGGGGGTTCTCAGACTCTGGCTCAGAATCAGAGGTAAAATAAGGGGCGTCAGTATCTGGTGACGGAGTCCGATGTCGCTGACGAGTGGAGTCAAGTGACAAGGCTCGAGATCTGTGTCGATGATGGGTGGTGTCAAGTGAACCGTGCTGTGGGGGCTCGCCTCTAAGGCGCCGAGAATGTCTCGGGGACTCAATGGTGACAAATGGTGTCAAATCTTTGTGGGTTGAGGTAGGTACAAAACAGCTCAAAAAACTCTAATGCAACCGAGTGTGCAGAAGGAGAGCTCAAAAAATGGGGTGCTCAGGCCAACAACAACTCAAAACACCCACTGTAACTGCGTGCTACAATAAGCGGAGTATCAACAGAAATGGTCAGAATACCAAAAAAGTAGGTTGCCTATAAATAAATAAATAAATAACGGTGGACTCACTAGACCAAAAGGAGGTAAGGGAGCATGCAAACACCTAACTAAAAGTATTATGACTTAACTAGACATATCCTCTGCAAGGTGATGAAATCCAAGTCAGACAATATGAATAGGGAAGCCAAGTGGCTAAGGTATCCCCCTACCGGGAGGGACACCGAGTAGTCAAATCCTAGAAGAATGGAAACTAAGATACCCCATTCATGACACGTCCAGAAAGGTAAATCTGCCACTTGGTCCTTTAACCGCAATACCCCTATACAGGGATATCCTGAGAACTGCGAAAGGTAGCCCTTCAGTTACTGAATGGAGTTCGGTATTCCACTCAGACCTCCGGAACCAATCTCACGACTTCAACCCTCCTAAGGGAGAGGCCCTCTGATAAACCGGTTGTGACCGTGTCAAAAAATACTAGGGGATTTTGGTTCCCTAATGGACAACAACTATGTCTCAAGTGTAAATAACCGAGGGGTGTTATTGGAAGCCTATCCCCCCGATCCTACCTAACTACAAAAATTCTTTTATGTTCCCCAAGTGGGGTTAGAATGTTGGTTGAGTTAAGTAGTTTTTAAGTCTCACTTGAATTAGGTGACAGATTGTGTGCTTGTGAGGTTATGAACCCAGAAAAGAAGTGCCAGGGCAACTTCGTAAATATCAATAATACTGAATTAAAAAATTTTACCATGCAATATTATATGAATAAACAATGCTAAAAAATTTTAAAAAATTCTGTAGAGGGGGACAAAGATGGCTGTAGGGCTGCAGGTAGAACAGGTGGCTGTGCAGGTGCAGAAGATATGGCAGCAAAGGGGCTGGGTTCAAAAAGCCAAAACAAGTGCAAAATCCAAATCGCGGGTCTGGGGCGAAGTCGCGCGGTCGAACCGCGGGTTTGAAGGAAACAGTCGCTGTCAAGTCACGAGTTTCTAGAAGGCAGACGCGGGCGGACCATGGGTTTGAAGAAAACAGGTGCGGTCGGGTCGCGGGTTTCTGGACGGAAGGCACGGGCGGACTGCGGGTTCGAAGAAAACAGGTGCGGTTGGGTCGCGGGTTTATGAAAGACAGGCGCGGGCGGACCGCGGGTTTGAAGAAAATAGGTGTGGTCGGGTCGCGGGTAAAACGCTAACAGGCGCGGTCGGAGCGTGGCAAACAGGGAAAAATACATGGTCAAGTCGCAGCTAATAGCTGGAACGGCGCGGTCGGGTTGCAGCTAAGGACTGGAAAGACGCGGTCGGAACACGACTGTGAGGGAAAAAAACGGCGGTTTACGGCAGCCGAAAACGACAGCCGAAAGGACAAAATGGAAAATAAAATAAATAAAAAGGCCAGCGGAGTCGCCAAAACTGTTTCTAGGGTTTTACCCCTAGCTTGTGCGAATGAGCACCTACTAAGGACAATGGATTCCTTAGTAGCAGTTCAATGATATGTGAATTAAAAGCTATAACTGAAATAAAAAATTAAATCTGAACATGTTCGTGAAGCAAAAAGTAAAAGGTAAAGAATTATTTTATTGATCTGACCTCCAATGTGGAGGTTGGTGAAGCCCGTTGCGCTGATCCGAGAGGTTGCTCCGAGCTCCAGCTGCTCCTTCTCTTTCTCCAATGGTGGAAATGGGCCAAAAGGGGCTCTCACGGTGAAATGTAGCTCAATGGTGAGCTAGGGTTTCATGAGCAATTTTGGCAGAGGCAGGATACTTGTGATTGTCGATTTTGAATAAGGGGTCTCCATCACTTATTTATAGTGGTGGAGTGCTGGTTTTAGGGTTAGGGTTTCAGCTGTTTAGGGTTTATTTTTTTCTTTTTCCTCATTATTTTATATTTTTTCTTCCTTTTTGGAGATTTTTGCCCTTTTGGAGAAATTTTGGATATTTTTTGGAGGAAAAGAGGGTTTTATGGCCTTTTGGAGACATTTTAAGCCTTTTGGAGGCTTTTCAGATGGTTTTATGGGTTCTTAATGGAAATATGGTAGGAAAATGGACAAATGAGCCATGTAATGGGGTAGATGAGGCAGTGAACCCTTTTTGGGTGTTAACACCACACAGTAGGCAGGGATATTTAGCTTTCATTTTTTTTATTGTCATTCTCTGGGGCCGTAGGTTTGGGATTTTCCTGTTGGTTTCCGGGTTTATTTTTTTAACTTTTTCCCTTCTTCTTACTACCGGATGATTGTGTACTTTGAATAGAATTCACCTTGGAGGAAACCACAGGATTGGAAGGAGCAGTAGTGGAAGGACTGGGTTGTTTGGAAGCTTTCACTACTGATGGAGGCTGGATTGAACCGATAATCCCATCAACAGGATTTTCTGCAGATGGCTTAGCCAGGTCCATGTTGGGATGAGGAGCTTGAGTAATAAGGTCATACAAAGTTCCAGACTAGGAATACACCAAGTCTAGGTACTGAGTGCGAATAATGTCCTACTCTTTAGTAACAACACCCCCCATAGCCACATCTCGGGCAATGGGTGGCAACAAAGACTTCGTAAACCAATCAGCTAAGAGTTGGTCTGGGATTGGAGCTTTAATGATCCTTCTCTACCTTCTCCACTCATGAATATGATCTGAAATATATGTGGAGGTGTTTTGACGTAGAGAGGTCAAAAGGTCTGTACCCATTTCCTAGAGAATGGTTAATTGAAAGTGTGTGAGGAAGACAGTTGCCAAAGCACCAAAATCCACAAACCAGTGTCATGGAAGTTTGATATACCACTTTTCGGCTGTACCGGTCAAAGTGCACTGGAAGAGTCTCAATTGAATAGAATCATCCATCAAGGAATTTGACGAACACCATAGATGGAAATTCATAACGTGATTTTTTGGATCATCTCCCTCCTTTCCATCGAATTTCGGAATATTCGATGGTAACTTGACTGGAATGTGGGGCCATGAAGGATTGTGTTAAATGGGGTCATTGATCAACTTGGACAAATTTGGCAAGTCCAAATTTCTTAGGAAAGGTAACTAAAGATTTAGTTCAACATACTGGTAATATTGATAAGGCATGTAACCGCCAGTAGGATCGTAAGTAGACTGATACACAGGTTGTTGAAAAGGCTGATGAGATGATGAGCCTCCAGGAGATGGACCCCCAAGGTTAGGGATGCCAGAACCACTAGGGCCATTAGGAGGATTATGAGGAGAACCGCCAGGACCTCTGAGACCACCAGGACCTCCAGTACCATTGGGACCACTGGGACCACCAGGAGGAGGACCTCTGGGACCACCCGAAGGAGAAGGACCTCTGTAAGGTTGCCATCCGATACCTCCAGCTGTATGAATAGGTATTCCTCCGAATGTGGACATGTAGGACCAGTTGGGTTTCCTGCATAGAGTGAAAGTATTTCCAGGATATGGAATTCCAATGTATGACATGCCTGTAGGGGTAGGTTGGTAATTCACATTTCCTACAGGTACTTGATTTGATGGGTGACCATACTCTAGGAAGCTTGATTAACTATAGGTTGTGCCCCTAAAGGTTGACCTAAACTCAATGGAGGGTTAGCCATATTCATATGAGGAACATAAATTGTGGATGTGCTTGCATTAGAGGCTTGTCTATTATGAGTAACAACTCCACCAAAAGGTAACATAGATCGTGCCGGGGGTTTTTCCTCGGAACTATAAGGTATTGATACAACTGGAGTTGAAGGTTTCCCCCTATCCCTAGAATGCCTAGGAGGACTAGAAACAGACCTAACATTTACAACCATAGGGTCGAAAGTTTGGCCTAGGTGGTGTGAAGTCTTAACAGGATCGATAGGTTTCATAGAATTAGTTAGTGAATGATATTTGGCTGGCCAAGGATCCGTATTACAGGGAAGAAGAGATGACATAGGTTCTTTATGATGGATTGGGGTTGCTAAGATAGTATCTAATATTTGCATTCTCTCCTAAAAATCTTGAATAGCTGATTGAATTTGTCTATATTATTCTTCACTTGGTGAAGAATGTTCAAGAGAGGGCCTATCTACTCCAAATGAAGCAATGGCCTGTCCCATAGAAGTTCCCCAAAAAGGAGCATCTGGACCATAATCTGGACGAACAGGACTATCAACATGACCTTCCACAGGACCATGGAAAGAAGTGTAACCCATAGGAGGTTATTGGAACAAGGGAGTAACGTAAGAAGTGAATTGGTCTCCACTTTCTACAACTAGGTTCTCTTCCACATGGGAAGTAGTTGTAGCTCCTTGGTCAGTAGTTTCCATTGGACCTTCTCCTGTAACGGAAGGAAATTCGGGTGGTAATCCCTATGTTATTCTAGAATGTCTCAAATGAAACTTAGACAGATTGCACAGTCACTAATCTAACCTAGGATTTCAGAGCTAAGGAAAAACATGCCAAAAAAATTTCTCCTACTCAAGCTATAGGCCAACAAGAAAATTCAAATTATAGGATGAGCTCAAATGGTCGGTCTCTCACCAATATTGTCAAGTAGGTGCAACTTTTGATACACCACAAGGGTACGTGCGTAGTAATACCCAAGAATGTTGTTTTCGATGTATCGCTTCACACAAGATGACCAAAGGGATTTTCTCAGATAGATAAGGTATCCTAGCGGGGTCTCCCGATATACTCAAGGTTCGTGGGAGATCAAATCGGTAGTAGTGATGTCTAGTGCACAATCGTTAAAAAGGGGCCTTCTGATATACAATCGAGTACGTGAAGTACCTTTCTATATACCTCAAGGGTACGTGAAAGGTCGTTCGATATACCAACAGTGCGTGGAAGAATCGTGCAAGCCCTAGGTTGTAGTGCAGACAAATAACGACAGCTCCTACGTTTAATGACGCCCGAACACATCTCTAACCTATCACTCAAATTTCTATACAAATTTTAAGCCTATAACTACCATTAATTTTAAAGTGGACGATTAGGTGAATGCATGAGGTTTTGACAAAAAAGTAAAACCATGCAAATATGAAAATGCAAGTTCATTCACTTTACCATTTAGTATGCCTAGTTACGGGAAGGAGAGAGAGTGTTTTCTTTTTCAATTTTGCTTTAAAACCAAAAAATTCCCCGAACAACTATACTAAAAATTCTTTTTCCAAGTATACAATCAAACAACACTTCTTCAAATCAACTCTTTTTGAAAGAAAACAGGTAGGGTAAGATCTCTTTTCAACGAACAAGAAAGACAAACAGCACCCAAATATGCATATGCAAGCTATTTTTTCGATTTTTCTAAAGCATGGAAAGATATAACTTAAACTATTGATATTTTTTCCTTTTGATGAGATAATGATGCAAAAGAGACAAAAGAATAAAGGAATCCTGAAACCTTGTGAGGCTAATCAGAGACCCAGTGAGTTAAGCTCAATAAAAAAATAACCTGGTCTCAACAAATTTTCTTTTTTCAGAGCGAAAAGAAGTCTTTCTCACACTTAATGAAAAATAGAAACAAGTAAACTAATCTAAGGGAGTCTTTCTTTCCAATGCTAGTCTATAATAGGCAGAGATCTAATCTGACCTAAAGCTTCCAAAAACTCCTTTCAGAAGAAACTTAAAAGCAGTAATGAATGATGAATCTAACCTAGCCTTTTTTTATTTTGACAAACAAGAAATTTCCACATAAAAAATTTAGATTTCAATCACTCGGGAAACTTCAAACAAGTCTCGACAAAACTAACTGAACACACAAAAATCCAAAAATCACAAATCTTGTGCAAAAATTTGAAAAAATCAAGGTCTGGGACAGGCCTACCTGGCACCATGCCAAAGGGGTTGCTAACAGAGCAATTTCAAAGTAGAATCACTTCTTGTTCACTAAACTCAGGTGGTGGAACCTCTTATTGCTAACTGGACTCAGGCGATGGCACTGCTTGTTTCCTAAGGCACATGCGTGGTTCCATGTAACAATCCAGAACACAAGGAGAGCGAAAAAATCAAGTTAAAAATTGCAAAAACTCTACAAAAAATGATGAATCAACAACAATACAGAGGATATAAACTCAAGGTGACTCGGATCCAAATAAATCTGGAGATTTCAAACCAAAACTTCCCTAGGTCAGATGTATATCTAACTGCAAATATTGGAGGCTGGAGCTTGGATTTAGAAAAGAGTAGTTCAGAAACTAAGGAATTAGATCAGATAAGTAGTCCCCAACAGAGTCGCCAAATTTGTTATCAGGAATATAGCACCTTCTGCAGACAGAAGCTGTTTCTCTGGTCTGAATGGTTCAGATCTAGAATAAATGAGTAACAACTAGGTTGAAGACTTTCCCTAAAAGCTATAGATACCTGGAATAAAACTCTGATGAAAGACCTGTAGACCTGCAGAAGCACATCAAACATACAACAACATCAAATATACCATAAAACTATCCATAGATCCATATTGGTGACTAAGGAATACAATAATATATATGTGAGATTATAACACAACAGATATATGGGAAAGAAATCAACTTTGCATTAATAGATGAATGAAAGAGCTTACAACTATTTTGCCTTAGTGTCGATGCACTCCTTCACAAGACTAGCATACCATCCCTGATAGCTCTAGCTTGCTCCTCTATGCTCTCTAATGGATTAGGCTAGGATGTTAATTCAGCAACATAACTTTACTTCTTTCTTCTCCTCCTCAACCATGGAGTATGAGCTTGTATTTATAGGGCCCAAAGGAATAGGAATGGTTGAGAAATTGGTGAGTGAGGTGGCCATGAGATCCTCAAAGGAGGGATTTCAAGATTAACTGACCCAAGTGAGTAGGGATAAGGTTAGACACAAGGATTTTGTTCTAGAAGCTTCATGAAACCTCCTTTTTTCACTTTTTACCAAGGGCACCACTTATACTCCTTTATGACAAAGTGGTGATGGGTGAGAACTACACCAAAGACTATTGAAATATTGTAACTTCGAAGAATATTCTATATGTATCTTTTTTTGGTCCCCGATGGTCCTACCAGGAGAACCAGTTGTATTATCTTGTGCCCCGATGCTTCTAATCGAAAGAACTAATAAGAGTCATGAGGTTGTCCCCGCTAATTGTAAAGGTGGGTCATTAGCACCCCAGTGTGGTTACTTGAGCCTACATGTGTAACTTGAGCCTACATGATTAACTCGAGCCTACATGTCAGATGATTTAATTGAAGTGAACGGATGAATATAAATAGAGGTGTAGCTCTCCTCATTTGAAGCACACACTCTCACTTGTGTAGTGCATTTATGGAGAAGAGAAGAGTAGTTGGAGAAGGAGGAGGATCAGGCTTTGATCTCCTTGTTGGTTTTATCTTTTACCTTTTTGGGGCATCTATATTGAGGAAGATTTTGCTGGGTTTTTCCCTTTAGGGTTTTCCCAGGATAAATCTTTGTGTTCCTTTTGTATGGTTGTGCTTGTCGATCTTTCAGTGATCCTGTTTATATGCTTTTGTTATGAAAATGAAATGAAATACTGATGTATTAGATAAGCATATGAAAATTCAACATGGTATCAAAGCCACCCTAAAAGAAGACATTGTGCATCTAAAAAAGCTAGGGCTTCTTACTTTTTGGTTCTCTCTCCACAATCAATCAGCAAAAGAAGGCTAGGCTGACTCTCCATTGAAGGGCACATCTTTCTGTTGAAACAGAATTTGATTCTGAGCATTTTCAGTTTTCGGTGCGGGAAATTAGGGCTTCTTGCAGAAGAGGAATTTTTTAGTGAGCCCAGCATAGGATTTCTCTCCTCATCAAAATCGAATTTTAGAGACCTAGATCAATATTTTTGGTTGGGTGAAACTCTGAGAAAGTCAAACCCTAGTTTAACCCTAAGCTACAAAAACCCTAAATACTAAAACTGCTAAGTTGTGGTACATTCGCTATATCCCGAGATTGGAGAAGGTTCAGCTGGTGAAACTTGCAGAGGCCGTAGATAAAATCCTGATGTACACTGTTTCCAAAATTCAGCCTTCGATTATCTATATTCTCGGAGATATGATCCCTCCAAGTTAGGGTTCCAGCCTCTTCCAGAATTAATTCCTAAAAATGACATCTAGGTAAAATTGTTATAGCTTGGGATACCAAAGTCCAAATTTAACTCCTGAAGATGTTCCATAAATATCACAGACTTTAATTTCTATGGTCCAAATTTCAGAACCAGAATATTAAACAGTGACACGTGGCAGGCTGTACAACTTCACTGTTCTGAACAGTCCTGTAACAGGTTACCTTGGGAAAAGGATCATAAATCCCAATTGGTGAAACCAATTCTGATGAAAACTATGGTGTTGGATCAGGTACATGTGATTTTACCATAGTGGGAAATGTAAGATATATAGGAGCAGTAATTTTAGATATATCACAGAAACAGTGACAGGCATTTCTGCTGAAGGAATTGGAAAACTAGGGCTTCCTGTTCCGGGAGCTTCCCTCCACTGTTTTCAAAAAAGGAGTACATTGGATAGCTCCATTTGAAGAGATCTATCATTCTATCCAATCATATCTAAAATATTCCAAGTTTTTAAAATTAAGGTTTCCCTGACAAACCCTAGATTAGCCAACTCCGGAAGCAGGATGGACACCTCAAATCGGTAAGATCTAATCTTTTGTTATTTGCATTTGAGGTTCTCATTTCAAAGTGATATATCACATCAGCTTGATGACAATCTTGGTGAAGTTGACAAGTTCCAATCATGGAAGTATTTGATCTCTTTGAAGAAAATGAATTGGACACCTTCATGAGTAGAGAGGTTCCAGTTCCAGAAGGAGATGAGGCTCAAAGCCTTACACAAGAAGAACTTGATCAAGGCCAAGAAGATCATTGTTGATTCAATCACGAATCAACTTGTACCACAAGTGTCTTCCCTAAAGACACTGAAGATGTTCGATTCCTTGATCAAGCTATTTGAATATAAGAACGTAAATCAGAAGATGGCTTTGAGAAAATAGTTGAAGAATGTGAAGATCCAGAATGCAGAACATCTTGAAGCGGTAGAAGAAGAATTGGAGAATGCAGAAGTGGTGATAGTCACCTTGAATGGTCTCCCAGGATCATAGAATTAATTCATTCAAGGAATGTATGCCAGAAGGAAGTAATTACTTTCAACAGACTTTGGGAAGAAGAAGAATCTCGACTCATAAGAAGATGGAAGCAATTGAAGGACAAGCTCTCACCATTCAAAGAAGATCCCTCAAGTGATGAGGAATGTGAAGAACTCAATTCTTAAAGAATCTCTTATCCATATTATCATTTGGACAAGAAATGATGATGTCATGAATGAAGAAGATGATGAAGTAGAAGGATCAAGAAGGAGTCCACCCACGAAACGAATAAAAGATAAGTATTCAATTGTCATTGGATGATATTGTTTTGTTATGCATTTGATTATATTTAGTTGATCTGTTATGCATGATAGATTGTTTGCATTAATGACTGTATACTACTAATATGCTTGTGATGGGTAAGTATCTCATGGTGCCATACAACTCTCCATTGCTACTTATCAAACCTCTTTGCTAACATATTGGATTAGTGCACAATCTCAATAATGTCATGGTAAAGATGGAAGACATCTAGAAAGTTTCTGTGAGACATGGATGAATGTTGTGTTGGCTAAAATAATTTGTCGTTATGCATATGTTTTATAGTTCTAACCATGTAACTGGTGCATTTGAATTGTAGGAAAGGTCCTATACAACCTCCTGCAAGAAAAGAAGGGTGAGAATTGTTTCGAAGAACAAGTGATGACAATTCAAGATTCACCCCAATAAACATGAATCTGAACCTCCCAGGGTCAGAGACACCATGAAGGAAGAAAGAGCTTTAGAGAGCGGTAGATCCGCCTCGAAGGATGAATACCACCATGGGTATGAGAGATAACTCAAGATGAATAAAAGAATTCTATGAAAGAAGCTATGATCAAATAATAACAGTTGATCATGGGGAATGATGTATACGATATGATTTCAAGACATAAAGGGAAGTACGTAGTATCTTCCATATGGATCTACAAGAACAAGTGTACAAAGCAAGGTTCATGATTTGCCTCTGAAAGAATAGACTATGACATGACATACTCTATTAACAAGTATAAGTCAATCATAGAACCACCTGTACAGAATGAAGAGGGAATATGATACTCCACTTCAGGGGGAGTGACTACAGAAGATATATGAGTTCGACATGGTACGACATGATGGACAGCTTCCTGATGGATCGAGACTTTACCAAGAGTAAAGTGGGTTCCAACCTTCAAGGTTGAATGCAAAATACTAGGATATGTTGATGACCTGACAAGATGAACTCATGAAAGATGTTATGATGAAAGAATACTAGAATGAAGTTTGGGATATAATACTCAAACCAGAAAGAAAGAACGTGGTATCTTCCAAATGGATCAGTAAGATAAAATATGCTGTTGATAGAAGTAAGGAAAGAATTGTGGCTTCTCTCAGAAAGAGGGAATTAATTCTGAAGAGACACTTACTCCAAGAAGCAAGCTATACTTCCTTCAAAACTATCATGGTAGTTTCTTCCATGATGAAGTAAAGACAAGCCTTTCTTAATGGTATGATTAAGGAAGAGTTTTACATCGAATAGTCACAAGGATTTGAAGTTGAAGATAGATGGACTCACATATGCAAGTTGAAGAAGGCCCTCTATGGTCTGAAGCAAGCTCCCAGAGCTTGGTATGGAAGAATAGATAGTTTCCTGATGAGCATGGGATTTTCCAAGAGTAAAGTCGATCCTAACCTTTATCTCAAGGTTGTAGAAGATGAACCTATCATCCTGTTATTATATGTGGATGACCTATTTATGACAGGGAATGAGAAACAAATTGTAGAATGCAAGAAGAGGTCTGCTGAAGAATTTAGACCTTGGTCTAATACTTTATTTCCTAGGTCCGGAAATATGAAGGAATCTTTCTCAATTAGGGAAAGTATGCAGTGCAAAGTTTGAAAAGATTTGATATGTTGGAATGCAAAGTCATGGCCACACCCATGGACTCCAGTCTGAAGCTGTTATCTAATGAATCATTAGAGTTAGTGGATGGGACTCATTATAGACAAATCATTGGGTCATTAATGTACTTAACAAATTATAGACCAGACATTTGTTTTTCCGTGAACACATTAAGTCAATATCTTGTTTAACCAAGACGGGTTCACCTAGTAGCCGTAAAACATGTGATGATATATTTGAAAGGGACTATAGACTTTGGTATATACTATGATGGTAGCCATGAGTATAGATTGTATGGCTACACAGATGCAGATTGGGTTGGAGTATCTCAAACAGGAAAAGCACATTAGGTAGATGCTTTTGTTTGAGGTCTGCTATGAGTTCATGGTTTAGCAGGAAACAGTCCTGTGTTTCTCGTAGCACGGGTGAAGCAAAATACATAGCAGATTGCTCTGCTAAGTTGTGAAGTCATATGGATTCGGAAGCTGATATCAGGTCTCTTTGACCTGAAGATGGATACTATAATGATTCTATGTGATAACCATATTTGTGATGATAGAGAACCCTGTGTTCCGATTGTAACACATAGAAATCTAGTATTTCTACATACGAGATAAGATGTAGATGATTATGTTTCAGTATTTACATACTGTAGATGCAGATGATGATGATTCCGTATTTCTATATTGAATATAGAGATGATGATGCTTTCAGTATTTCTATACTGAAGATATAGATGATGATGCTTTCAGTATTCACATACTGGAGATACAGATGGTGATAGTTCAGTATTCACATACTGAAGATGTAGATGATGATGGTTTGAATGATGATGTACTGATGAAGCCTCTGTCTCAAGTAAAGTTTGAACACTTTCGAGACAAGCTTGGTGTTGTTCAAAAAGACCTTCCTCGAAAGGGGGAGTAGTGATGTTGTAGTGGGATTGTATCATCCCTGGGCACTTGCCCTAAAGTGATTCGGAGACCTCGGTCCTCGAGAATGAAGTGGGATTGTATAATCCCTGTGCATCTACCCTAAAGTGATCCGGTGACCTTGGTCCTCGAGAATGAAGAGGGATTGTATCATCCCGGGACATCTGTCCAAAAATGATCCAGTGACCTCGGTCCTTGAGAATGAAGAGGGATTGTATCATCCTGGGACATCTATCCAAAATAGATCCGGTAACTTCGGTCTTCGTGAATGTGGTAGGATTGCATCATCCCTAAACTTCGGTTCAAAATGTATCCATAGGTCTCGGCCCCCGTGAAAGTGGTGGATTGCATCATCCCTGAACCTCGGTTCAAAATGTAACCGGAGATCTTGGTCCCCGTATATGTGGTAGGATTGTATCATCCTTAAACTTCGGTTCAAAATGGATCTGGTGACTTCGGTACTCGAGAACGTGTGTTGATCCCATAATTCCTAGAGGAAGGATTGTTTGAGTTCCACATATGTGTTGATCCCGTAATTCCGAAAGGAAGGATCATTAGTAACTCCGTAAAGACTTGAATCCCGTAATTCCAAAAGGAAGGATCATTGACTTGATCCCATAATTCCAATAGGAAGGATTGTCTGAGTTCCACAGATGTGTTGATCCCATAATTTTAATAGGAAGGATTGTCTGAGTTCCACATATGTGTTGATCCCATAATTCCGAAAGGAAGGATCATTAGTAACTCCGTAAAGACCTAAATCCCGTAATTCCGAAAGGAAGGATCATTGACTTGATCCGGTAATTCCAATAGGAAGGATTGTCTGAGTTCCACAAATGTGTTGATCCCGTAATTCTGAAAGGAAGGATCGTTATTAACTCCATAAAGACCTAAATCCCGTAATTCCGAAAGGAAGGATCATTGGTAACTCCGTAAAGACCTAAATCCCGGAATTCTGAAAGGAAGGATCATGTTGATGCTTTGATGATGTTGATGTTTTCATGATGATGATGTTTTTATGATGATGATGACGTACTTATCGAAAGATCAAAGTATGACGATGATGATGTACTGATCGAAAGATCACGATGATGACGTACTGATCAAATGATCGGTATGTGATGATGAAGGCGTACTGATCAAAAGATCAGAATATGATGATGATGATGCTGTTCAAGAATTGAAGTATGATTATGGTGCTGATCACAATATTACTGATCAGGTTGCTGATCAAAAGAACAAAATGCTGAAGAAGTTGTTGCTGATCGAAAGATCAAAGTACTGAAGATGTTACTGATCGAAATGTTGAAGATGTTGTTGCTGATCGAAAGATCAAAGTGCTGAAGATGTTGCTGATAGAAATGTTGAAGATGTTGTTACTGATCGAAAGATCAAAACACTGAAGATGTTGCTGATCGAAAGGTCAGAGTGCTGAAGATGTTGCTGCTGATTGAAAGGTCTAAGTGCTGAAGATGTTGCTGATCGAAAGGTCAAAGTGCTGAAGATGTTGCTGAAGATGTTGCTAAAGTTGTTTCTGATCGAAAGGTCAAAGTGTTGAATATGTTGCTTATCAAAAGGTCAAAAGATGTTGATGTTGATCAAAGAGTTGTTGTCATTGAAAATTGAAGACGAAGACTATATGATGTTGAAAAGCTTCCAATGATTTATAGATGTGTTACCCTGATGATGTTGATGATGTCCTCTCCTACTATTGTTGTTGTTGATGTTGTTGTAGAATACCCTTCTCGTTAAGGGGGAGCGTTGAAATATTGTAACTTCAAAGAATATTCTATATGTATCTTTTTGTGGTCCCCGATGGTCCTACCGGGAGAACCACTTGTATTATCTTGTACCCCGATGCTTCTAATCGAAATAACTAATAAGAGTCATGAGGTTGTCCCCGCTAATTGTAAAGGTGGGTCATTAGCACCCCAGTGTGGTTACTTGAGCCTACATGTGTAACTCGAGCCTACATGATTAACTCGAGCCTACATGTCGGATGAGTTAATTGAAGTGAACGGATGAATATAAATAGAGGTGTAGCTCTCCTCATTTGAAGCACACACTCTCACTTGTGTAGCGCATTTATGGAGAAGAGAAGAGTAGCTGGAGAAGGAGGAGGATCAGGCTTTGATCTCCTTGTTGGTTTTATATTTTACCTTTTTGGGGCATCTATATTGAGGAAGCTTTTGCTGGGTTTTTCTCTTTAGGGTTTTCTCAGGATAAATCTTTATGTTCCTTTTGTATGGTTGTGCTTGTCGATCTTTCAGTGATCCTATTTATATGCTTTTTTTATGAAAATGAAATGAAATACTCATGTATTAGCGAAGCATATGAAAATTCAATAAAGACAAAGGTTAAAGGCGATGGAAATGTGTGGTTTACACATAACTTGGGCGGTGTTGCTTAAGGGTAAGAGCGGTGCTCAAGTTTTGTATTTTAAAACCAACATGTATAGCATGTTTCACTTCAAGTTTGGGATTTGAGGGCAAATATTTGTGTTAGGGACCCTATCACATGCTGGTGACAGAATTTGAGTGTAACATTTGGTAAATTTTGGCCTAATTACCCACTAACCTAAGTTAAATTGAATTAATTGGCATCATATGAGCACACCATGACATCATCTTAAGCACACCCATTCCTTCCTTCAATCAAGGAGGCCAACTAAGCCTTCTCCTTCAATCGGGAAGGCTAACTAGGCTTCCTCCTTCAAACAGGGAGCAATTATGGGGTGATCTGAGTGTCATAAGTGCACCTAATTGCTAATTGATTTTTGTTTCACCTGAGAATCAGTTAAGCTGAGTTGTAAATGCACCTCCATCATGCAATTATCTATTTTGAGCTGATTGGGATGAACTGGAGTGAGCCAACGCGCCTCCAACAACTTCTGATGACCAGTATCACTTCAATTAAATTCATCAAAGCTAGTTGGAGTTAATGATGCGCTACCACCTACTTATTGAAATGTAGTGACATGTGTTTGAGTTACATTCAGTTAGGACTCAGTGAGAGTCAGTTATGGCTAGTTTAGTGGTTAACTAAGTCTGTCTATTGTTGGCTAATAGTCAGTTAAGCTACACCCATCCATGCAATTCAAATGACCTCCTAGTGAATTAAAATTGTGTTGGAATTCATTCTATTATTGATTATACATAGCTGCAACCTCCTATTACCGTACCGTTACATCATTTCATGTCTAATTTGTCTTGAATCTCTTGTGAGTATGTGCTTTGTCTCAAGATTGTTGTGACAGAATTAATAGTATCCATGAGGGATGTCTGCAATTATTAGGGAGTACTCCTTCTTAGGAGCAAGATTTGCAATGTTTTCACAATCACCAACAATCACTTTGTATTGCACAATGTCCATCCCATTCCAAACGTGATTATCAAGGGTATCATCAAGTTTGATGTTTTCAAGGCATTTCCTTCTTTGTTGTTCTATTTTGGCTCTCTGAATAATAATTTTGAAAGACTCTGGTACTAAACTCTTCTTTGGCATATTTGAGAAAAAAAATTATATGTATAAGTAAAAAAAATATAAATGAATTGGCTTGCAAATAAATTAAATATAATATATCATAAATCAACATACCTTTTCGTATGCAACAAAAAATTTCTCAACTTCTCTATGGAGCTTGAGTCTGGATAGCTGCACCTGGCATCATCCCAACTCTTCTTGCCCAACATTATATCGATATCCTCTTGTATTTTCATGTAAACCTTATGAATACACAATGTAAAAATAAATTACATTTACAATCATATCTAATGATATAACATAATTCTTAATTAATAAAACATACTAAACTCAAAAAATAAAATTCAAAACATAAACCAATCCACAAACTTACTTTTCAAATTTATTGCACATTTCCTCCATGGATAATTCACTCGACTTTACACGTGGATATAAGTGTTTCATCCTTCACACCTTGCAATTATCTCCAAGTTGTTATAGTCGTATCTTCTGGAAAATTCTTGACGTCGGGGCCTCCTTGACCTCTACTCCGTGCAATTACTTTAATTTTCTTTACCTTTTGATTGTTAATGCCAATATTATCCCACATGTTAAATATATCTTTAATCAAATCCCATATTGGCCCCATTCTAAATTCCAATTGAAAATAGTTATTTACAACTCTGAATGCATCACTTCCTTTCAAACCTTTCGGTTTCACATCATCCTCTTTAATCGAGAAACATATTTCCATACAACATTGTTTCAGGAAATCGGTATGATTTCGATCTATCCCCACCACATATTTGTTCAAATTCATTATGGATAAATCTGAACCTTTTAATGAATGTCATGGACATCATATAGTCACTATCTGTGTTATGATCCAATGCCAATAGTTTTTCTTCCACATCTGATAAACCAACATAAATGATGCATTTGACTGTTTGAAAAATGGGGTTTTTGGGAAACTCTTGCATCAATTCTCTTATGTCCTCTGTAGAATGATTCCCCCCAAAAATAGATTAGTCATAATCAAAACACCTTGATTCATCAAATGCATCTCTAACAAGAACATATTTCGGGTCGACAAGAACTAGGTAGTCAACCACATGTGCATAAGGATTGATCCTCATTAATGCTTTCAAGTTATGAACATGCAATCGACATGGTTTCCTAATTTGATACTTTTCTTGACATTCCGCTGGTCTATAAAGATGCTTAACATCTAAATCAAATGTATGCCCATTGTGAACCAACTTATCCCCCCACAATCGATCCTTGATGGAATTTTTTGTTGTCTTAACAACACCATCATCTAGATCACCGCTTGGAGTGATGATTTCAAACTATCCCCATAAATTTCACTTTGATTTTTAGTGATAACATTGGATTCAACATCTTTTCTCCTCCTTTTACATCTTGAAGCTGGTGTATCTAAATGAACAACGTTTTGATCAGGAATGAAATCACCCTCATTGATATTTATTTTAGAAGACTATTTCTTACTCTTATGAGGAGAAGTAGCATTCTCATCAGTAACAATTTGTTGATCAAGTTCAGTTGGGCAAGATATTTTTTTAAATGTAACCTTCTTAGGTACTTCATTTGATTTTTGGATTTCCTTTCCTTTCTGCATTTGTACTTCTCTAGTTTGTACATTTTTCACTTGTTTCATCCTTTTTGTTCCTCCCTTCTGAAGAGTACCATTAATCACATTAATAGGGTTTTTTTTAGTGGAAAAAATTCCATTTAGAATGTGAGAAAGTGGCATGTCAAAATCCTACAAATTAAAAACATCATTGCAATAAAACTATTACATTGTCATATATTTCAAATTATAAAAAAATTAAAAACATACAAAACTATAGAAACTTACACTTTTGCATTCAATATCGTGCACGACTCGGACCACACAAAATTGAGTGAAAATTTCGTCGATTTTATAGTTTGAAATGTTCAAACAATATCGTATTTTGACATAGGTCTTAGCTTGTTTCACTAGTGCATAAACAAAGTATTTACCTGGAACCAAACAAATATCTTGCAATAATCCTAATGAGTGATAATAGTTTTTAAGATAAGAAAATGTTGCACAATATAAATCAATACTATCTGGGTTCCCTTGATATTTATCTTTTAGAAACCAAGAATAGTCCATTGTCTCTTCCGCTGGCACATGTTTCCATTCCCTTGCATTTTTGGATTTTAAATCCTCGATGGACACTCCTTCGTCATGCGAAAAATTATGTGATGACTCAATTATTTTTTTCAACGAATTCATTGTTGATCTTGCTCTAGACATGTTTACAGATACCTTCCTTGATGCCATTCATCCTATAAAAGAAAATGAAAAATTTTAGTCTATCTTCAAAAAACAACATAACTATAATCGTGCAGCCCATTCAACTTCGTGTTCCATTTGGATGCATTATGCTTAAATTTAATGTAATTTTTTTTTAATTTTTTAATTTATTTTTGGTTTGGCCTTGGGTGGGTGCCCAAAATTTACAATTTTATTATTTTATTATTTTGAGGTTGGGATTTGGTAGGAACTTTGGATGCCCAGTGATTGTGCACCCCTATGGGCAGCGGGGAGGAGAATTGCGCTCCTCCCACCAAGCGTCCTTTGGGCGGCCAAAGTGCGCCCCAACAGGGAAGCGTGATTCTCAGAACCGAGCGCTCTATTGGGCATGCACTTTGGGTGCCCAAAGGGCACCCAAGGGAGGAGCATAACTCCTCCCACCAGGAACCCCAACTGGGCAACGCAATTCTAAGAATCACACGACCTGTTGGGTGTGCGTTGGGGAAGAATCACAGCTCCTCCCTGCTGCCCATATAGGTACGCAGAGTGCCCCTATGGGTAGTAGGGAGGAGTTGTGTTACTCCCACCAGGAGCCCTTTGGGAGCCCAAAGTGCACCCCAACAAGGCAACGTGATTCTAAGAATTGTGTGCCCTGTTGGGCACGTCCTTTGGGTGCCCAAAGCACACCCCAACAATTTCCCTCCAAAATTTTGCTGCAAAAGCAAATTTCACATTTGTAATGCATTAATATAAATAATGAAGTTAATATGATATTTCATATAAAAAAATTGTAGCAATATTAATTAAATCATATGTAAATTATGCTCTTTAAATTTTGTAATAATATATTTGCTATCTACATTAATTTTTTTATCCCACACTCATAACACAAGTAAAATTTCATTTAATTCCATCCTATTTAAGTTTAGTAATAATGCATTAGTGAATTACTATTCGCATTTTCTTTCTATTCACATTTGAATTTGGAGCAATTTAATAGTGCTTTACAGGTTAATTTTCTTATAATAAATTTGTCTATTTTTTTATCTTGTTAATTTTTTTATTTTATCGTTGTTTTTTAATCCCACATTCATGTAGAGGTTAATTAAATTAATCTATGCAACATAAATTTGATTTGGTTTCTACAATAACCTCTTTCAAAACAACTATTACAAACATTGCAGCAATCTACAAGGATTTTAAATAGCATCGAGGCGATTTTCAAGGTTAGTCTAATTTACATTTTTGTGCAATGTAATTTATTTATTTATTTTAAACTAGTATGCCCTTTGGATGCGTTAAATTTAATGTTATTTTTTTTATTTTATGTTTTCTTTTTAGCTTCGCGTGCCCATCTATCGTTAAATTTAATTTATTTTTTGGGGGACGGGATAGGACTTGAGCGAGCGCCCACAATTTGCATTTTTTTTTTCGGGGGGGGGGGGGGGGGGGGGGTTTCATGCACCCCTAAGGGAAGTGGGGGCTGTGCACCTTTATGGGCTCTCATCTGCCCATAGGGGTGTGCATCCCTTGTTGCCCTTAGGGGAGCACCAACCCCAAAATAAAAATAAAAATTGCAAATTGTGGGCGCCCGCCCAAGCCCCAGACCCAAAAAAACAAATTACATTAAATTTAACCACAGTGCATCCAACGGGCACGCGAAGCCGAAAATAAAAATAAAATAAAATAAAATAACATTAAATTTAACCCTTGTTTATCCAAAGGGCGCGCTAGTCTAAAATAAATAAATAAATTACATTGCAAAAAAATGTAAATTAAACTAATCTTGAAAATCGCGTCGGTGGTCTTTAAACTCCTTGTAGATTGTTGCAATGTTTGTAATCGTTTTTTTGAAAGAGGTGACTATAGAAACCAAATCACATTTATGTTGCATATATTAAGTTTAATTAACCACTACATGAATGTGGGATTAAAAAAGAATGATAAAAAAAAATAACAAGATAAATCAATAGACAAATTTATTATAAGAAAACTAAGCTGCAAAGCACTATAAAATTGTTCCAAATTCAAATGTGAATAAAAATAAAATGCAAATAGTAATTCACTAATTCATTATAACTAAACCTAAATAGAATGGCAGTAAATGAAATTTTACTTGTGTTATGAGTGTGGGATAAAAAAATTAATGTAGATAGAAAATGTATTATTACAAAATTTATAGAGCATAATTTACATGTGACTTAATTAATATTGCTACAAATGTTTTATATGAAATGTGATATTCAATTCATTATTTATATTAATGTGTTATAAATGTGCAATTTGTTTTTCTAGCAAAATTTTGGAGGGAAATTAGCTCTTTTCAATATATGCTTGTTGGAGGTTGATAGTTGCACCATTCTACTTCTTGTGTGAGGAGAGTGGGATATGCACCATTATAAATTTTAGTAAAAAGTCATGGACTCATCTAAAATTATCTCAATTTCTAGAAATGGTGGAAATTTTTCTTCGAGTGACGATTTTAGAGGAAGCGATGATGATTTTCCTCCTAGAGAGGATTTTAAAGGCAATAATGATGATGATGGATACCATCCTCTAAGTGGATATTTTGAAGGCAGTGAGCAAGATGATGAAAATTTTCCTCCAAGCTAGGATTTTCAAGGCACTAATGATGATTTTCCTCCAAGCAAGGATTTTCAAGGCACCAATGATGATTTTCCTCCTAGCCAACATTTCCCTCCAAGTGAGGGTTTTCAAGGTATCAACGATGATTTTCCTCCAAGCGAGGATTTTCAAGGAACCAATGATGACTTTCCTCCAAGCGAGGATTTTCAAGGCACCAATGATGCTTTTCCTTCTAGCCAAGATTCCCCTCTAAGAGAGGATTTTCAAGGAACCAAAGTTGAATTTTCTCCAAGTGAATATTTTGATGGGACCAACGACCATTTTGGTGAGGATGAGGGAACCAATAAAGGTGTATCTAATTTTCCTCCAAGCGAGGATTTTATTGGCACTGCTAACGATTTTCCTCCAAGTGAGGATTTCAATGGGACTGATAATGTTTCTCCTATAAGAAAGGATTTTGATGCCATTGATGATGATTTTCATCCAAGAAAGGATTTTAATACGACAGAAAATGATTTTTGTGAGGATGAAGGAAACAACAATGGACCTAAATATAGTTTTCCTCCAAGTGAGGATTTTGATGGAACTGATGATTATTTTCCTCCAAGTGAGTATTTTAATGGGAAAGATGATGATTTTAGTGAGGATGAAGGAACCGATAATGGTGAAGATGATTTTCCTCCAATTTTCCTCCAAGTGATGATTTTGATGGAACTAATGATGATTTTCCTCCTAGCAAGTATTTTGATGGGACAGATGATAATTTTGGTGGGGATGAAGGCAACAATAATAGTGAATATGTTTTTCCTCCAAGCAATTACTTTGAGGAAACCAATGATGATTTTCCTCAAAGCGAGGATTATAATCGGACATATGATGATTTTGGTGAGGATGAAGGAAATAATAATGGTGAAGACGATTTTCCTCCAAGCAATTATTTTGATGACACCAATAATGATTTTCCTCCAAGCGGGGATTTTAAAGAGAAAGATTATGATTTTGGTGAAGATGAACCTTCCATTTGTGAAGATACCAATATTGCTAATGATGTTGATTTGACCTCACATGATAAACATGAAATTGATGATGATAATAAATATCCTACTAAATTTAGTGATGATAATGTCAATGAGAGATATGATATTCTTCACAGTGATGAGGACACTCATTCAAATGAGGATGATGCAATGGTTCATGAAACACAAAGGAAAATTGTACCAATTATCAAGATTAAATGGAGGACTAGACCATATTATATCAATCCAAAGAATTCTAGTTATACAAGGTCTAGAAAAGATTTTCTCATGAGTCCAAGTTCTATTACTAGTTTGATTTCAAGTGAGTGTTATCAAAAACATTGTTTTAAACGGATGCACTACAATTGTTCCTTGAAGAAAAGGATAGCATATATTTCAATGAACAAAAATATGCAAAATTCATATTTAGTGGGGTGCATGATTTCCACAAAGGCAGGTTATGATTATCGCATTGGAGTTTTTTTTTTTTGCAAAAGGGAATTCAAAAGAATTCACTCAATTGGTAATCTTAGACTATCAACAATCCTGACAAGGCTAGAAAATGATCCCACTTTTTATTCTAAAGAATATCATGCACGAGATAGTGGGCCATTAACAAACCTTGCAATATCATGGATGTGTGACTTCTTTTCTAAGCATGGAGAGAGTATGCCAGATAGAGAAACCATACACATTCCAGATAATTTCTCAAGGAAGGAAATATACAACTTGTACTAGGAATTTGTTCAGGAGGCTGAAGGAAATAACAATTTCATCATATATGCATATTTTACAAGACTATGGAAAATAGAGTTCAATAATATCTATATTCCTAAGAGGTCAAGGATGGGGATTTGTAGTCTATGTGATTCTCTTAAACAAAGAAGGGGTAAATCTGAAGGGATAGAAAGGTGTGTCTCTAAGAACTGTTTTTTTCTCTTCTACATATCAATTATAAAATCTCATCAATGTTTTATTTTTTATTTTATTTGTAGATTTTGTTATCAAAAAAATTCAAGCACATTGCAATCAACAATCAGTAGGTTGAACAGAAAAAGTTATACAAACATCACAAGAAATGTTATGATGCTTCACATCAATATTTAGGTTTGATAATTGATGGCATGGATCAGAAAAAACACTTTTTCCACATTTCGTTCATGTACAAAATAATTTAAAGGAGGAAAATTATATTTAGTTTCACTTGGTTGGTTGTATGGCTTTTAATGGTCATATGTCCCAAAGGTTTTACTTTACGGCTCCAAATATTCATAATGATGTAAATTTGGACATCACCATAATTCACCATGTGATTACTCATTGGTTTGACAATCTTCCTCGAGTTTTGTATATGCAATTGGACAACACTAGCCGGGAAAACAAAAATTATATCATGTTTGGTTATCTAAACATGCTTGTTGAATTGAGAATTTTTCAGAAGGTTAAAGTTGGTTTCCTGCTTGTTGGACATACACATGACCATATTGATCAAATGTTTAGCCATTTTGCAATGACATTGGGGAGGAAGAATGTTGGAAGTCTTCCATCATTAACTAAAATTATTAGAAAGACATACAGTCTATAGCCTGTTGTACTAATGTTGGAGGATAATGTTGACATGTGAATATTTATTATGGGATTGCATGGTGAATAAAGGTGCATTGAAAAACTTAATGACATTAGATTCCAACATCAATTTCGTATAAAAAAATTGATAGGAAAACATTACTATGGGGTAAGAAGTGCAGAATGGGGGCCTACCTTAGGTTTAACATTTCTAAAATTCATCCCAATTCATCAAATTTATGCTTCAAAGTTGTGTTATTGCAATAAGCTATCAAGATTCAAATGCATGCTGACACAATAGAGATGGTTATTCTTCTTAATGCTTGGAATATGTCAAAAACTATATCAAAGATATATATGACTATTTTGATGTTCATGACACTATTTGGTGGGAGTCTTTTTTCATGGAGAAAAATGACATAATTTCGAACTCTACAAATGGAAATATTTTTTTGAAGACTCCATTTCATTGGCCGCAAAGTATGTCAAATGAAAATGAGGAAATAAATGTTGAACCAGAAGTTGTTGATACTTCTCAAGAAGAGGAAAGGGAAATGTATATTGGGTCTAGAAGATCATCTACATGATGCGAGGAAATGGAAGACCTTTACAGAGGCTCAGTACAAGATATTAAAGAAGGTTGTTTGATTGTAGCATTGGCTACAGAAGATGCACGCAGTTATCCATTCTGGATTGCAAAATTTATGAAGGTCAATAAATAAAATGAAGAAGTTATATCCATTGAAGTACATTGGTATGCAATAGATACACACCCATTTGATGGTGTGTACAAGCTAGAGATGGTGGTTGAGAAAGGGGTTTGCAAAAAGAGAAAAAGAAAGGGTAAAAATGTAAACCATCATCTCATTGACATTTTGAACTTAGAATATGTTGACATACTAGTTTATAACTTCCAGTTGACAAAGAAAGGAACTCTTCGCTCCAAGACTACAAATATTATCAAAAGATTGTTGCCACAAGAAATAGTTCTATCGTCGGAGTCTGCTAAACCAAGGCGTAGATCGAGAAGTAATATGTCCTATGAAATGTTGGGAATACATGAATACTCACACGGTGTACTTATTGATAATAGAAAATATTACGGGTTATCTACATCTTCATATTATCATTCATCTGATGAAAATGTAGTTTCTGATGGTGTGCAAGAATCCATGCAGTGATTTCACTATTTGTACATGAAACATTTTATCTATTTTATTAAGATGACATTGTCTGCGTGGAAACTCTAAATGAGTGTTTCAATTTTAATATGAATAGATTCTACGTCTTATGGTTTAATATATTATTTTATTATGAATATTATCATAAATTCCTTTATTTTATATGGAAAGAGTGGTCTAATAATTTCTTGAATATTTTTTCTTTAATATAGTGCAAGTTTTATATAGTGTTGATAACAGGTTTAATAAATACAATTTTAAATTATGATAAACGATATAATTATGCCATTTTTTGAAATATTGTGCTATCAATAGCATTAATTTTCAATTTGGGCTTGATTTTAAGGTTATTGTAAAAAATATTAAGTATTGTTTTCGTCCATGTCCACATTTTTAGCCCAAAAAAAAGTAGTGCTACCGGTAGCACCATTTTTTGACTTGGAGGTGGTTTTTGGTGTTTTTTTTTCACAAAAATAGGAGTTTTTATAGCTAGAGTTCACGTTTTTTAGTATAAATTTCTCGTCAAGTTGTATAACATGGTTTGTGTAAATATCACCAAAAGGGATATGATTCCACTTGAGGGGAAGAAGAAAGGGATCCCATGGGAGGCCAAATCCTTGCTTCTAAGTGTCAACTTTTGAACCCATCCAAACTGTCATATGTCTTGAAGAATCCAGTTATCTATTTTTTTACTATTTTCCAATTTTTGAATGTATGTGTGGGGTTGGTCGGAAAAGTCGCTTCATATAGTTATTGAAGCATGGGACTAACTACCCATTTGTGATAGTTCTGTCAACTGCCAAGAGTCCTTTCTTCCACTGTTAGAAGTTATGTTTGTTGTATTTTCACCCCTTTTATCATAGCTCTTGGAGTCAATCCTCATTATCACACACTCTCACATCGATCTACACTCCTCATATCTCTGTATTGTTGTTCATGACTGTGTATAACACAGGAAATTTGAATTTAGGGATAGATATGCATATTTGGAAGAGAAATCGATGGTTGTACGTGAGTAGAGAGGATAGACAATCTAAGAATCATTTCCCATTGATTTTGTTACTCATAGATGCTTGAAAATCCATGAATTGAATTTGTATGTGGTTGTACAACAATAGTTAGTAGGTTGTTCTTCTTCTATGCACACACGAAGCACTCGGTAAGATGGATTGCCCAAGAGAGTTGTGGATCAATGCAGGGGATGCATGAGCCAAGAAGGGTGTTGTGTGGGAAAGGTATTGTGGAAGCCAAGGTTGTGAGAGTTGAGTGAGGCCCCTATAGAGCTCTTTATGAGCATTTGTCTAACCATAGAGAGAAGATCAAGTTGTGGGATGAGAGAGAGAATCTTGTAGGTGTTTCCTTCACCCTGCTGGCCTCATAGCTCGTCTTGGGGGTGGCCTCCCAATAGAATGACTATATGTTAGACTATTTCCTACGATTGGGTGGAAAATCACTCTTACACATCTTGTTTCTTGAATCTGCATTGTTTAAGATAAGTATTTTCCTCATATTTGCATCTACAATCATCAGAGGAAATTTCAAGTCAAAATGGGCCTTTCAACCCTAATTCAAATTTCATGTCACCATGTGTTAGCCAATGAAATTGCTTTAAATTTTAAATACTGTATAGGTCTTAAGCAATTTTTTAATATAAATTTGGGGATAGGTATCATAAAAAAAAACTACTTTTTTGTTTGTATTTTCGACACATCTCCCTATGGTTTTACTCAAATTTCGATCAAGAGAGATCGTTGGATGCAGAATTAAATTCCGCATCCAACAAGTACCCACTTTGCATACTTTGGGCAGCCCCCGCTACCCCAAAAACAAGAAATACCTGAAAAAATGTGATGATGATGTCATCATCACATTTTTTAGGTATTTCTTGTTTTTGGGGTAGTGGGGTCCGCCCAAAGTATGCAGAGTGGGTACTCCTTGGATATGGAATTTAATTCCGCATCCAACGAGCTCTCATCATCACATTTTTTAGGTATTTCTTTTTTTGGGGGTAGCGAGGTCCGTCCAAAGTGTGCATAGTGGGTACTCGTTGGATGCGAAATTTAATTTTGCATCCAACGAGATCTCCCAATCGAAATTTGAGAAAGAAAAAAAAGGGAGATATGTCTAAAATATGAACAAAAAAAGTAGTTTTTTTCTTTTCTTCCTCCAAAATTAATAAATATTATTTTATTATTTTAACTATTATTTTATTATTTTCCTTATGAGGCCCATTTTGAATTGAAATTTCTTCTAATGGTTTTTAAATGATTCCTATAATGTTTATGCTTGCATATGCATGTTAATCTTGTGTAAATCAATTCATTTTTCATTGTGTATTTTTCATTGTGTATCTGCACACGTATTTCATTTATTATGAATTTGTAAATTGTTTTTGGGATGAATTTGGAGGTCCTAATTCTAGGCAATGTCCCCTCCCCCTTTATCGGATTGGGTGAGGGGGATGTTACACATGGAAATACTTAGACATTCCAATCACTGACCATTCTTCTTCCTTTTCACCAAAATATGCTTTGTCATCAAACACAAGTGCTCTTATCTTCTTTAATTCTCCTTTTAATTCAATATTGTGTGAACGTTTAGACCTCTTTTTATCATATGATGATGATGGAGAGTTAGACATACTAGTACTGTAATTTTTCCCTTTTATAGATTGGGTAAGAGTTGCATTCATTATTTTTAGATTCATATTCTTGATATTTATAGTTTCCTTCTTCATTGGTATTCCATACCACATTACTAGAAGTATGTGCAGGATTTCATCTTATGTCAGCCAAATTTTGCAATAGAATCACATTTAGCTCTTGTTGTGTTTGTCTTTCCTTCAAATTGTCTGCATTGAAACTCTAAAGTTATTTTCTTAGGCTCTTCATATTTTCAGCAATTTTGAGAACGTAATAGTTTGTTGCTCACCGTTTAAACTGTCCCATAATTCCACTTCCTATTGGGGTGTATTTATTATCCCTTGTTGTCCTGAATCTCTTTCGGAACTCATGGTTATTTTTTAATTTTTTTGTACTTGTCTTTGACTTCCTCCTATCATTCCAAGGCCTTTTGGGCCCTTTCCAAGTCATCTCTTCTTCTGGTTATACTCAATACTAAATTAAAAGGCTATCCTTAAACTAAATTTTGATTTCCTAGTTCATTTGGTAGATTCAATTCCAGAGGTTATGGTAGCTTCATCTACTTCCCTAATGTGCATAAACAATTCATTGTTATATAACGTGAACATAAATTTTTAATTAATTTCATTGTTCTTTCCTGAGGTCAAGCCCATAGGCTGCAAAGTAATGCAACCTGGGATCTGATACCATTTGTAACATATCTTTACAAAAAAAAATTAAACATATTTCACCCAATATAATCAACTTATTTTCTCCTATCATTTGTATTTGGAAGGGATAATTTAATGACTCAAACAACTATACTACATAGTAAATTTAATTTGGTAACACTTTATTTCAAATATGTGGATTTTTCTTTTATAAAGAGGTAATGATTATTTAATAATTGATAATCCATATTTAGAATTTGGTAGGTCACCTTTGTCTATGAGGTTTACTTAGTACCTATGGTGCTAATACTATTTTAATTGTGCAGGTGATTGACTAGTTATAGTCACAAGGAAAAAAGGGACGTGTAAGTGTCCCACCAAGCAGATGGACTATGAATGGAATGAGTTTAGTTGTTAGGTAGAGGAATTTAGTTTACCCATACATGCTCTTTCCACCTAGACGCTTACATTTAATTATCCTATGTACATCTAGAAGTCTGTGTAATGGCTTAATACATGACATATGTTAGTTCCTCTTATTTCGGTGGAGATATGCCCTCTAGAGTGGGTATATTGGGGTTTGGAATTCTTGCAGACTACCATACCCTTGTTGTAACTAGTGGGGCTACTGAATATTTTGTTTAGCTACATGTATCAGTACCTGGAAATTTTAATTATTTCCCTCTAACATCATTTTTTCCCTTTGAATAAGATATGTAATTTCTATTCCATATTTAACCTCATAAATATGTTTAATCTCCTAGGGTAACCAACTGCATTGGTGTAGGAAGACTATGGAGAAATCATTTAAGGAAGGATTCCATAAGAATATCCATTTGGCATTTTTTTTCAGTAAGCCTCATAGTCTAGGGTTTCTATTGAGCCCAAATGATGAGATATTAAACCATTATTTACTTCATAAACAATGTAATGGAGATAATTACTTCGGTTTCGAAGTGGTTGTTAGCCGGAGTCAATTATTTGGGGCCTTTTTGTGATACTTTAATTTTATGCTCTATAATTTTCTCATAATAGAGTAAGTAGGGATTTTTCCCTCTTTTATTTACAGATGCTTGACAGAACAAAAGTTTTTTTTACTCTGTCCTATACATTATTATAAATTGAACTCCTTGTTTTTGTAATTTTCAAGGACTATGAATTGTTGGCATTCACATGCTAGGGTCTAAAATGTTTAAATAGAAAAACATAAATTGTTTAGATGTTGTTGATGTATTTGTAACTTCAGAATGTATTCACTTGTATATCTTATGTATTGTACCCCGATGTTTATTTTGGGAAGTATCTATAACGTAATTGAGTCATTTCATGCCCAGATGTTCCTATCAGGAGATTCAATAATGTAAACAAGTCATGTAAAGTCATAGAGGGTAAACATTCCTATTGATCAAGGGTTAAAGTCCCCACAGTTTTGGGGCCCTACGGTTATTAGACTCTCCTAGAGAAGTTGGCCCTAGTGAGTTATTGTCAAGTCAGGAATTAGTATAAATAGAGAGTGAGTCTCTCTATTTATCATACATTCACTCACACTCAGTTGTAGTGCATAACTGAGAGACAAGAAGTTGTTGGGACAAGAGAGAGAGAGACTATTGTTGTCGGGAGATCATCTTACTGTTTTGGGGTTTTGCTTTTGGTGTTGATTCTATCTTTGAGGAAGTTGTGGGATTTTCTCCTTTATGGTTTCCTCAAGGAAAATATTTGTGTCTATTGTCTCTTGTGTTTTATTGTTGTGATTGTTATTCTCTCAGTTAAAGATCCTAAGATAATGTTAGCTTGAATGATAAAAATGTAACATGGTATCAGAGCTAACCTAAGAAGAAGACACTGTGTAGCTGCGGAAACTAGGGATTCCTACTTTTTGTATCTCTCTCCACATATTTTCAGAAAAAGAATGTTGGGCTAACTCTCCTCTCCATGGTGCATCTTTCTGTCGAAGCAGAATCTAATTCTGAGAATTTTCATTTTTTGACATGACATTACTGCCGGAAATTAGGGATTTCCACAGAAGTGGAATTTTTTAGTGAGCCTAGGCCTAGATTGATATCCTCCTCAAAATAAAAGTTTATAGATCAAGATCAAATGTTTTGGTTGGGCAGAACTCCGAGAAATTCAAACCCTAATCTTCTCCTGAACCAGCTCTATAGAAATTCAGCTCAAGATCTAGTTCCGACATCTTGACCTGGTAAGATATAAATATTTTGCATTTCCATTTGAGGTTCTCTGTTAAGATGTCTCATCATACCAAGCTTGATGAAAAGCTTGAAGGAGCTGATAACTTCTGATCCTGGAAGTATAGGATCTCCATAGTCCTGGAAGAAAATGAGTTGGACTCTTACATCAATGAAGAGGTTTCAGTTCTAGAGGGAGATGAGGCTAATGCATTACACAAGAATAAATTGGTCGTGGCTAAGAGGATTATTGCTGATTCAATCAAGGATCACCTCATACCATAGGTGTCCTCCCTAAAGACACCTAAATCCATGTTTGATGCCCTGACCAAACTGTTTGAAGGGAAGAACATAAATCGGAAGATGACTCTAAGAAACCAATTGAAGAATGTAAAGATCCAAAATGCAGAAACCATCTAGTCTTATTTTTCAAGAGTCTCTTAGATCAAGGAACAGCTTGAAGCAGTAGATGAAGAAGTGGAGAATGCAAAAATTGTGCTGACCACCTTGAATAGTCTCCCTAGATCATGGGAGTCCTTTATTCAAGGGATCTATGCCAAAAAGAAGCTAGTCAATTTCAGTAGACTGTGGGAAGAATGCTCACAAGAAGAATCTCGAATAGTAGCTCAAGAAGAAAACATGGGAAGTGAAGATCGAGCTCTTACAGTACACTCCAAGAAAAGCAAAAGAAACTCTCATCACCCCAAAGGTAAGAAATTCCACCAGAAAGATAATACTAGAATAGATTTATCTAAATTCAGATGATATACATGTGATGAAAGATGACACTTTGCCAAAGATTGTCCTAGAAACAAAAATAACTCTCATAAGAAGAAGGGAAACAAGAGAAGACATCATGCTCATGCTGCAGAAGATGATGAACCTTCCACAAAGAGAATCAAGCAAGAAAGTGATGATTCTTCAAGTGATGAAGAATATGTCTTGATTTCTGCTCTCATGGGAAACATCACACATGGAAGTAATGATTGCCTTATAGACAGTGTGGCTTCCAAACATATGATGGGATTCAAAGAATCCTTTGTGAAACTATTAGAACATGAATCACCCCACAAGGTGAAACTTGGATATGACTACCAGTACCCAATAAAAGGTAGTGGGGAATCCTCCTATAAGCTAGACTCTGGAAAGTCTATGACGATGAAGGATGTCTTGTTTGTACCAACACTTAAGAAGAACCTCCTATCCATATATGAATTGGCTGCAAAAGGCATGAGGGTTGCATTTGTAGATGGCCAAGTTCTCATGTGGCCAAAGGGAAAGACTATTGATGATGTAGTAGTGATTGGGGAACAAAAGGGAGGTCTATACAAATTAAATGGCCAACTAGAACAAGCTTTGGTTCATGACTCAGTAGAACCAAATGAACTTTGGCATAGAACGCTTGCACATGTGCATTATAGAGCACTACCACTTGCAAGCAAAGTTGTTGAAGGTCCTCCAAAAATTCAGGCAAAACATGGTGGTGTCTGCAAAGGATGTGCGAAAGGAAAGAACACAAAGAAGACATTTCCAAGTAGCGAGAGCAAGGCAAAAGGAATCTTGAAAATCATCCACTCCGATGTATGCGGTCCGATGTCATCTAGTTCATTAAGAGGGTATGTATACTATGCTTCTTTTATTGATGATTTTTCTAAGAAGACATGGATATACTTCTTGAAGAACAAAGATGAAGTATTTAGCAAGTTCAAGGAATTCAAAGCCTTGATCGAGAACCATGCAGAAAAGAAGATCAAAACCTTTCGATCAGATAATGGTCGAGAATTCACATCAAATGAATTCAAATCATTATGCAAATATTCAGGGATTAAGAGGGAGTTAACCACTCCATATATTCCACAATAGAATGGGGTTGCAGAAAGGAAGAATAGAATGATAATGGAAGATGCAAGGGCCATGCTTCATGATCAATATCTTCCCATGCATCTATGGGCAGAAGTTGCCAGAACAAGCGGTGTATGTACAGAACCGTACTCCACACAGAGTACTCAAGAAAAAGACACCTGAAGAAGTCTTTTCTGGAAAGAAACCAAAAGTCAGCCATCTTAGAATATTTGGCTGTCCAGTGTACATACACATTCTGAAAAGAAAGACGACAAAGTTAGATCCTTTAGGAAGGAAGGGTATATTTGTGGGATACTCTGAAAGCTCGAAGGCTTACAGAATATAGTTCCCAAGATTCAAGAAGATCGACATCAGTAGGGATGTAACATTTGAAGAAGATTCATCTTACAACAAATCCAGAAAGAGACCTGCTGAAGAACCTAAAGAAAGAGAAGTGCCTAGAATTCATGACACAACCATGAATGAAGAAATTCAAGAAGAAGATCGAGAAATATAAGAACATCAAGAGCCTGTAGATCCACCTCAGGATAAGAATCCTCACAAGAGGAAACCTGTGTGGGTACAAGAAGCTATCCAAGGTGCAGAAAGATATGGGGCTCCAGAAGAAAATCACAGAGAAAGGAAAAGAACCAGGTCCTGCTCCGGTTATGTGGCCTTATTATGTGACTTGATCAATAAAGAACCTTCCAACTATGAAGAAGCAGCAGAAAGGAAAGAATGGAAGCATGCTATGATCGAAGAGTATCAATCGATCATGAAGAATGATGTCTGGGATGTTGTCCCTAGACCAAAGGGGAAGTCTATTGTAACTTCCAAATGGATATACAAGATCAAGCATGATGAAGACGACAGCATAGAAAAATATAAAGCAAGATTTGTGGCTCGTGGCTTCTCCCAGAAAGATGGAATAGATTATGAAGAAGCTTTTGCACCTGTAGCCAAATACACTTCCATCAGATCAGTACTTTCTATGGCTGCAGTGATGAAATGGAAGATACACCAGATGGATGTCAAGACTGCTTTATTGAATGGTGTAGTGGAAGAGGAAGTGTATATGGAGCAGCCACTCAGTTTTGAGACACATGACAGGGAGACTCATGTGTGTAAATTGAAGAAATCCCTGTACGGTTTGAAACATGCACCCAAGACATTGTATAGTAGAATTGATAGCTTCCTATCCAGTTTTGGCTTTACCAAAAGTAAAGCAGATTCCAACCTTTAATACAAGGTTGAAGATGGGAACCCAGTGATACTCTTGTTGTATGTAGATGATCTATTTGTAACAGGTATGGATGGGTTGATTGCTGATACAAAGAGGAAGCTTGCTGCTGAGTTTGAAATAAAGGACTTGGGTATGGTGCACTATTTTCTAGGCATTGAGGTGTGGCAGTATGCGGATGGAATCTCCCTCGGACAAGGGAAGTATGCAGTAGAGATCCTGAAGAGGTTCGGGATAATGTACTGCAAGGCCATGACCACACTCATGGCATCAAATCTAAAGCTTCTAAGTGATTCTTCATCAGAGACGGTTGATGATATGATGTATCGTCAGATGATTGGGTCCTTGATGTACTTAACGAATACAAGACCATATATTTTCTTTGTTGTGAACACCTTGAGCCAGTTCCTGATGGATCTAAGACATGTTCACTTTATTTTTGCAAAGCATATTCTGAGGTACCTAAAGGGTACAGTTGATTATGGGCTCAAGTATAAGGCTGATCAGAAGATTAACCTGGAAGGTTATGTTGATTCATATTGGGAAGGAAGTGCCATCGATAGAAAGAGCACGTCAGGGTGCTACTTCAGTATGGGATCAAGTATGATCTCTTGGTTTAGTAGGAAGCAGTCTTGCATGGCATTGAGTACAACTGAAGCATAGTATGTCATAGCTTATTCAGCTAGTTGTGAGGCAGTATGGCTGAGGAAGCTATAGTCTAATTTATTTGATCTCCAGTTGGATGCTACTTGTATATATTGCGATAACCAGAGTTGTGTGAAGTTGTCTAAGAACCCGGTGTTCCATGACAAATCGAAGCATATCAATATCAAATATCACTATATCATAGATATGGTGCAGAGAGGAGCAGTGAAGCTCCAGTATGTTACGATAGATGAACAGATAGCTGATGTGTTGACTAAGACATTGGCTAGAGTGAATTTTGAGTACTTCAGGGAGAAGCTTGGTGTTCTCCAGATCGAGGTTCCCTCCAAAGGGATGTGATGGGTCCATGATCCATTTTGACATTGTGAGAGGATTGGTTCCTTCCATGGTCAGATTTAAGTGCTGAGCCATTCTGACATGGTGAGAGGATTGGTTCCTTCCATGGTCATATGTAAGTGCTGCACTATTCTAAGGTGTATATGGGATGTGTTCCCACATGATCATATATAAGCGTTGAAGGCCATTCTCTGGGAGAATGGAGGCACCTGGTCAGCTACCAGGAATGCTCATCCTAGATTTGAGGACCATTCTAATGTGACTATGGGATGTGTTCCCACATGATCAAATGTAAGTGCAGAGCCATTCTGATGTGACTATGGGAGGTGTTTCCACATGATCAGATGTAAGTGCAGAGCCATTCTGACGTGACTGTGGGATGTGTTCCCACATGATCAGATATAATTGTAGAGCTAATATAAGGAGACTGTGGGATGTGTTCCCACATGATAAGATATAAGTGTTGAGCCCTTCTAGCATGGATGCGGGATGTGTTCCCCACATGGCTAGATATAAGTGTTAAGCCCTTCTAGCATGGATGCGGGATTTGTTCCCCACATGGCTGGATATAAGTGCTAAGCCCTTCTAACATGGTTCTTGGATGTGTTCCTCCCATGGTAAGATACAAGTGTTGAGCCTTTCCGATATGGTTCTTGGATGTGTTCCTCCCATGATCAAATGTGAGTGCTGATCCTTTCTGGTATGGTTCTTGGATGTGTTCCTCCCATGATCGAATCTAAGTGTTGGGCCCTTCTGACATGGTTCTTGGATGTGTTCCTCCCATGTTCATATATAAGTGTTGAGCCCTTCTGACATGGTTCTTGGATGTGTTCCTACCATGGTCAGATATAAGTGCTAAGCCTTTTCGATATGGTTCTTGGATGTGTTCCTCCCATGATCGGATGTGAGTGCTAATCCTTTTCAGTATGGTTCTTAGATGTGTTCCTCCCATGATCGAATGTCAGTGCTGGGCCTTTCTGACATGGTTCTTGGATGTGTTCCTCACATGGTCAAATGTGAGTGTTGGGCATGCCTTTCTGACATGGTTTTTGGATGTCTTCCTCTCATGGTCAGATGTAAGTGCTGGGTGGGCCAGTCTGACTTAGGGTCAAATATAAGCAATGAAGAAGACCTACATGGAGGTTAGGCCTACAACCAGCATGAAAAAATATTGGCTCTGTAGAACTTCTTATGATGAGAAGAATCGAGAGATAGCACCAGTGATGATGACTCAGTGATGATCGAGATCTAGTGATGATGATCCATATCCAGTGATGATGATCCAGCAGTGATGATCCATATCGAGTGATGATGATCCAGCAGTGATGATACAGATCAAGTGATGATCCAGATCCATTAATGATGATCCAGCAGTGATGATCCATATCCAATGATGATGATTTAGCAGTGATGATCCAGATCAAGTGTTGATCCAGATACAGTAATGAAGATAACTTGAAGATTAAAATGATGAGAACTCGATGATGATCCAGTGGATACAGAGAAGAATACCTGTGCTGATAAATTGTGTCGAGAGAATACCTTCCTAGTTAAGAGGGAGTGTTGATGTATTTGTAACTTCGGAATGTATTCACTTGTATATCTTATGTATNGGAAGTATATATAATGTAATTGAGTCATGTCATGCACCGATGTTCCTATCGGGAGATTCAATCATGTAAAGTCATAGAGGGTAACCATTCCTATTGATCAAGGGTTAAAGTCCCCGCAGTTGTGGGGACCTAGGGTTATTTGACTCTCCTAGAGAAGTCAGCCCTAGTGAGTTATTGTCAAGTCGGGAATTAGTATAAATAGAGAGTGAGTCTCTCTATTTATCACACATTCACTCACACTCAATTGTAGTGCATAACTGAGAGAGAAGAAGTTGTTGGGACAAGAGAGAGAGAGAGACTACTGCTATCGGGAGATCATCTTACTGTTTTGAGGTTTTGATTTTGGTGTTGATTATATCTCTGAGGAAGTTGCGGGTTTTTCTCCTTTATGGTTTCCCCAATGAAAATATTTGTTTCCATTGTCTCTTGTGTTTGATTGTTGTGCTTGTTATTCTCTCAGTTAAAGATCCTGAGATAATTCTAGCTTGAATGATAAAAATCTAACAGATGCATCTTTATTTTTTATTGCCGATGGTCAAGGTTCAAACCCTATGCGTAAAACCTTAAGGTATAATATTTTCTAATTTATTGGTGTAATGGTTTCAAATCACATCTGGTTATTGGATTTTGTTTTATATATTGGAGTTGAAATGATATAGTGCCCCTGTTTCAATCCTATGTGTGTACAAAGAAAACGACATCATCTACGAGTGAGAGTTATTTTGGATTGTTATATACATATATATATATATATATATATAATCATTTGTGAAGAATCTTACAATTTCTAATTGTAATTTGATAAGTATGCTCGTTGTCATGTGAACATGGGTTTTAGTGATTTTTCCTAGATTACCATGCATTCCCCATCGTATCATGGAAAAATTACAAGAGTTTTCTCCTACAAAATAATTTAAGTGTTGAGTCATAAACTTTGTTGTTTCCCGCCTCAATTTAATGTGTGGTAAATAACCTAAGTCTACTCTACTCATCCTCTATATGTCGATGGTTTCCACATTTAATATGTATATTCTTTTTAGAAGCTTCAGGTTGTTATAGTAGATTGTACCTAATATAGTTAAAGTAGTATTATTTTATTCATATTTATAATATCAAACTATTGTGTGCGGAACTAATGCAATTCCTGTCTATTTTTATCAATAATCAACTTATATAAGTGGAAAAAAATTACGATAGAATCATTTCTTTTTTATAATCATCCTGTAAATTACATCAAATGAACAGATAAAAATAAGGATTCTTGACATTTAATTTTACAAATTCTACTAATTTGGCCTTTAGAATATATAGTTTCAAATAAATTTCACAATAAATATGAATTTTAACTAATGAATTCTCCAATCATATAAGTAAATATTATCATCAAATAACTTATATGATTCTTAACCAGCTCAGTAGTGGGAAAGCCCATTCCACCCAACCTTTGATCCTATAATAGTTATTTTTCTTTCAACTTTTGCAAAGACCACCCCCAATGCAGATCAAGCTTATTAGGATTTTATAACTTGGGGAAATATTATGTTGTACAATCTTTAATTAAGTATATTTTCCTTCAGTATCACTTTAATTATATCTATGTCTCCTGTGAAATTCTTCATAATGAAGATCCAGGATATTTCATATTCCACTGCCCATAAACTCTAGGCAGAAATCTAGGATTTTATTATATCTCTCTACCCATAAACTCTAGAAATAAAATTTGATCGCTCAACAGGAAAGTCAAGATGGACATATATAATGGAAAAAGAGTAGACCTTCCTCTACAGTATCCTTCATCTATTGTTGCATTTTAGTTTTCTTATAATAATCTTTCTAGAGGGCTTGTATCTCTCTTTTTGGCCATCATTTTTTTATTTATTATCTTACTCTTGGAAGTCAAGAGCATCCTTCCCCTTCTACTTCCTTTTATTATTTTCATATTTTGGAAATGTAGTTAGGGTTCATTCTATTTCCTCACTTTTCTTAAAATTAATAATTATTATCTCATTTTCTTTCTTTAAAATCATATTTTTAAATCTTAATCACTCTTACAAGTAATAATCCCCTAGTAAGCTTAATCTCTCTTTAACAAATAGCCCCATATGGTGAGATGAAATAATAATTAAAGAAAATGCATTATAATTAAATATTGCTTTAGTCACATAGCAGTATCTCACTTAGGTTCAAGTCTTCCTAACTTTTAACAAAACAAAAATTAAGTCCTCTTACTTTTAATTCATGGGTTAAGGTCATGGTCCACATTACATATTACATATATTTAGCATGGTATCATAGACAATCAATTACATAATGGGATTATATCTAAAAAATAGGAGAAGATAGAATAAGATAATGCCTTAAAGCAAATCAGAAAACATGAGTGTGATCAAGTTCAACAAATCGAATCAAAGGATGTGAAGTATTTTTGCATTTCAGAAATCCTAACAAGTGTGTATTGTGCATAAGAGTAGGACACCTATGATAGTATAATATATGATTAAATCCTTTGAAATGTTTATTGTGCATCACAATAGGAAGCCTATTTGGGTTCATTGTATCTTTTCTAGAGTATTGAGAATATCGACAACAATTTTATGTAAATCAATACAAAAAACAATAATCATGTAATAAATGAGGGACAAGATAACAAGAGAATAATACACCAAATATACATGGTAAAACCTTGAATTGGGAAACATCCATTGGAAGTTTTGGTATTCTATTATTCAAAAATATCCAATCTTACAATACAAGGCATATCAACCTACGCATCACTCTCCATGTTCACATCATGTCATAATGATGTGTACAAATGACATACACAAGATGATATGTGCAATTCCACAATATATCACAACATACCCAGAAGGGTCTCCTTCACCTATATTATATAGCTAGAGGTATGGAACATTTACATCTAACAACACATGTGGGATAAATAACTTTTCACCTCTCTAATATAAAGAATGGTTATAAGATATTTAATTGCATTATGCATGTGGGATAACTCTATTTTATTATATTAGATTTATTTTATGTCTTTTATGATATTTCACCAACAATACCATACAAGTCATCATTACACATTCTAACACTCCCAATTAATGATGACAAGGAGAAAGAATACAAATGGAGGAAGGTGACATCACACCGACATCCCCCTTGATGACAAATTCTAGAATGCCCCATAAGGTGTGAACAAGAAGACACTTCGCCTCATATATTTGATGAAGATAACAACCGCTTCCCATTGAATAATGAAATATCATACAAACCAAGTTGTACATTGAACTCTTGTATAACATCATAATAGTGTACAGAAACATTTGATGTCCAATACAAAAAACTATGGAAATAAGACAATCATAACAACTTGTAACCCAAATGATAGTTGAAATAACTCTACAATAGAATGCAACAAAAATACAAGAAAACCATATCTATACATTGAAATTTTTCTAGCATGTAATATTTAAAGAACCCTGCTAAAGATTGTATTGCAAATACAAGAAGCAAATTGAAACATGTGTCAAGATGACAGTATTCACAACCAAGTTGAAAGATGGCACAAGAACAATAGATCTCATCACAAATACAAGAACTACATATCTATACATCGAAATTTTTCCAGAAACAAAAAGTCTCCATAACCAAATAACTCTATTAAATATTATATTACAAATACAGGACCCCAATGGTATTTCCATCGAAATTTTTGGCCCACAAATAATTATCGTGACTTTACAATAGACGATGGATTTTTATATCATACATTATTACTAGAATATGGTTATATGATATGGTAGATGATTACATTATATTCCTTCTTAATTATAACTTCATCCATCCCATATAACCAAAGGTTTCAACTTTTTTATTGTCAAGGATAAGCTAAAAATAGGAACAATGCTAAAGAACTAGATACAACCATGACCATATGCTTAAGATAGGAATGAACAACAAAATCAAGTTGTCCCAAAACTCTTCACAAATATCCATATGGTGAAAGTGAAGTAAATATAGAGCTAATATGCAAAAAATAACTCCAAGACTAAAGCATATAATTAACATGATAAGTCCATAATTACACAAGAAAAATGGCATGAGATATGAAATGATAGAGAATATGAAACTTGAAATTTATTTTATACAAACAAGGGTAAACAACAACATATAATGAGTGAGCATAATATGACACCAAGATAAAAATATTAAGCAAAATATGGCACCATGTTAGAAGAATCATCATTATTAGAAGAATCAGACCATCATAGAATTTTGAGCAAAAAATTGATCAAAGAAAACAATCACCACTTATATATGTAAAATATAGATATTAAGTAACTAGACCTTAAGCTCAATTCATGTCTTGTTTTCACCATGATAACATACTAGAGATGCATGCCCCTAAAAATGTCAAAACATCTTCCTTACAAGAAGGTTAGAGATAGTTAAAACATGAATAAGACACCCTCTAAAATATAATGATTAAACTAATATTAGAAACCCTAATGCCAAATTACATGCTCCTAATAACAAGAATTTCATGATAAATAGATAAATAAAACTAGAAATTCCTCATAGAAATTGAAGCCTAACAAATGTTAGCAAATGGATATGTAACCCTATAGTAAAAATTTGAGAGCATAAAGTTGAATTCAATGAAAAGCAACAAAAAATGACATATTAGTGCTTTCAAGAAGTTAGGGTGCAAATTTCCTACTGTATTTGTGCTTAATTAGACCATAAGGTGTGAATTTTCCAAAACTGCCCCAAAACCTGTGAAAAATGTAGAAAAGGAACAAAAAAGTCACCATCCCTTATGAAAACCTACAACAAAACAAAACTAGAGTAAAAATACAAATAGATCTGCTACAAAACAAATATATCCTTGATATCAAGTAAGTATACAATCAATCAATTTTAATTGAGATCTAAAAGGTAATCAAAAGAACTTGAAGAAAATATACAAAATTTCTATAAAAAATTATAGAGCATAGAAACTAGCTTTGATACCATGTCAGATTATTGAGAATATGCATAACATACAATAATACATTTACACTAAAAGGTAAATCAATAGCAATATCTTCTAGTCTAACAGGCTTCTTGTATCCATACAAACAACAATAACCACATAAGAAAAAAGAGACAAGAGAAGAAAAGAACAATACACCAAATATACTTGGTAAACCCCCAAATGGGGAAGCATCAAAGGGAAGGGTTGGTCTTTTATATTCTTCAAGAATCTTCAATCTTATAATACAAGGAATCTCCACATATGCATCACTCTCCATATTTACATTATGTCACAGTGATGCATGTACAAGTGACATACACAAATGAGATGTGTGATTCCACAATATATCACAACATACCCAAAAGGGTCTCCTTCACCTCTATTATATAGCTAGAGGTATGGAACATTTACATCTTATAACACATGCGGGATAAATAAATTTCCACCTATCTTATATAAATAATGGTTATAAGAGATTTAATAGCATGATGCATGTGGGATAACTCTATTTTATAATATTAGAGTTATTTTATGCGTTTTATGATATTCTAACACTCTCAAAATGTTATCATCATTGATCCCCTCAAATTCCAATCCATCCTTGATATTTCCCCATGAAGTTAAGATGTGGAGGAAGTTGTAGAGAATTCAAGAGAAATCCAACTTCCTTCATTGTTTTATCCCAAACTATGCTACACAAGTGTAGGGATTCTCATGTTTCTCAAGAAAGAAATCACCTTTCAGTAGGATACCCAAGAACAACATTATTTTGAGGTACTAAAAAGTGATCTCACATCATTTCCATAAATATCCCCACCTAACTTTGAAAATAATTTTATCCTTCATGTTTCAACATCCCCATTCTCGATTGCCAATGTCTTAGTTCAAAATAGTGTAAATCTCTATGAGCATGGAATTTATTACGTTAGCAAGAGACTATGAGTACCACCACTCAGTTATATCCAGTATGATAAATTAGTGTCATCCATAATCCTCTTGGTAAAAAAACTTCACCATTATATCTTGTTATATAAATCCATCATGATTCCAAACTCTAACATGGCGTAGATACTAGGACAATGACTTATCAATAGTAATTTCACTCATTGGAACATCATTCTTAAAGAATTTGACCTTGATTTTGTAACACAAAAAAAAAAAAATATATATATATATATATATATATATATATTTTCCCTCAATGATCTTATTGTTGATCTCCCAACGGTTGTAGGGGAACTTCCTATCAATGATTCCTTGTGGGACAAACACGAGCTTGTCATCACTACCAAATATCCATGGTATAGAGATGTATTCACATATCTTTGCACATAGAAACCACCTCTCATATCTCATTTGATGATCATTTATGCATTAATCACTAAGCCCTTTATTACCTCCTCATTTGAGATGTTCTCTATCGATGTGGGTCTGACACCATTTTGTAGCGATGTTTATCTCATGATGAGGCCAACCAAGTCCTTAAAAAATTGCCATAATAGAGCATGTGGCAGCAAATTATTGGTATTATCCATCACCCTAAAATTGTTTTGTGCCAATTACTTTAATGCACCCTCACTCGTCAATGATTGTATTAATTCCATCAAATGGTGTACAAATTACCAAATCTTCTCTAGCAAAATCAAGGCACCTCTAGCCACTTTGCACCCAATCATCATAACCAATCCCTTCAGCAAGTGGGGGATTAATTTCATGGAATTTTGGCCTACATCTTCTCAAGTCCATAAGTACATTGTTGTTTCCATCGATTACTTAATTTACCAATTGGGCCAAGGAAATGCTTACTTTCAACAATACTAGTGCCACAACTGCTAGAGTTGTATTTAACCACATCATTACATTATTTGGCATACCCAGACAATTGGTCTCAAAAAATGAAACTCATTTTTAAAATGATATTTTCCAAGAGTTTTCATTCCTTTTAGGATTCACACAAATTTTTTCACACCCTACTACCCGCAAGCTGATGGATAGTTTGATGATAACAATAAAGTCCTTGAAACCATGCTCAAATGAACAATCAACAAAATAAAACCAACAGAAATCATATATTATTTTCCACACAATGGGATGGCATAATATCTAGTAAGACTATGATGAGATTCACCCATTGAGGTAGTCTTACCCATCGAGAGAAAAATTCCTACTCTACAAACTGCCTTTGAACTACTACCTAATAAAGTTGTTATATTTTTATCATTTAAGCACTATGATCTTAGGATATTATCTGAGAGAATAACATGCACAACAATAATCACAAGAGACAAGAGACAAAGAATTTTCCTCGGGGAAACCATAAAGGAGAAAACCCTGCAACTTCCTCAGAGATTGAATGAGCACCAATGGCAGTAGTAAAACCTAAAGATAGAAATATGATCTCCAATAGCTATTCTCTCTCTCACTTGTGTGAGCACTTCCTCTCTCACTCATGCACCCCAGTTGAGTGAGTAAATATGACTGTGTGATTAATAGAGAGGCTCACTCTCTATTTAGTTTCCGACTTAACAATAACTTACCAGGGACGACATCTCTAGGAGAGTCTAATAAACCTAGTTCCCCACAACTGTGGGGACTTTTTCCCCCTGATTAACAAGGAGGGTTAACCTTAACTCAATTGTGGGGACTATTTCCCCAAATTACAATGGAGGGTTAACCTCATTGACTTTACATGACTCTATTATATTAATGACTCTCGCGATAGGAACATTGGGGTACAATGAAATACAACTGATTCTCCCGATAGGAACATCGGGGTACAATGAAATACAATTGATTCTCCTGATAGGAATATCGGGGTACAATATAAGATATACAAGTGAATACATTCCGAAGTTACAAATACATCAATACTCCCTCTTAACTAGGAAGGTATTCTCTTGACACAATTCATCAGCACAAGTCTTCTTATCTGGATCAAGTCTGGATCATCACCAAAGATGGATCATCATTGGATCATCACTGGATCACCATTGAAACTAGATCATCACTAGATCATTAGCAAATTTGTATCATCACTGGATCATCATCGAAACTAGATCATCACTGGATCATCATCAAAGATGGATCATCATCGAAACTGGATCATCACTGGATCATCACTGGGTCATCATCATGACTGCTTCCACTATCTCGATCAACTGGTGCTATCTCTCAATTATTCTTGTCATAGGAAGTTCTACAGAGCCATCCCTTTTTCATGTTGGTTGTAGATAGCCTCCATGTGGGTCTTCATATTCTTCAGCACTTATATCTGACCCATTTAGAAAGGCCCGCCCAGCACTTACATCTGACCATGCAAGGAACACATCCAACATACATGTCAGAAAGGTTCTGCACTTACATCTGACCATGCGAGGAACACATCCAACATACATGTCAGAAAGGATATGCACTTATATCTAACCATGCGAGGAACACATCCAACATAGATGTCAGAAATGCTCTGCACTTACATTTGACCATGCGAGGAACACATTTGTCATACATGTCAGAAAGTCTCTGCACTTACATCTGACAATGCGAGGAACACATCCAGCATACATGTCAGAAAGGATCTGCACTTACATATGACCATGCGAGGAACATGTTGGTCCCCATTTTGTCACTATTTTTTGGTCCAATACTTCGGATATTAACGTATGTTTTCCTACTTTTTAGTGTCTTTTGCACCATGCAGCTCCCTCTACAAGCCTCGGGTATGACTAAATTAGGATTTATGTCAATTCTATTTATTATCACCATTTTATCATTTCAATGGTTAAAATTGGCATAATACGGAGTGCATTTCCTATATTAATTCATGTGTCTTATTCTCTGTAGGTTATATGGTCTCTTTGGTGACCTCACAAATAGACACGCGTTCAGCTAAGTATATGGAGAGCGTTCCCAGCTTGCTGTCCAGATCAACAAACAGACCGCGCATTTTCTGATAGCATGTTTATGTGTATTAAGAGCATGAAAATGGCCAAAAACTGTCATCACCACGCACCTATATCTCACCGTTCGTCTTCTTCTAGAAGAAGTTCTCATTGCATGACACCTCGACGCAGACTCTGATTCAGACTGAATTTATGAACCACATTGTGCGCTTGAAGGAACCCAATTTGCAAAGAAAGAGGGATTGTTAGTTGTTGGTTGTTATGCACTTAATTGACATTATGGCTTCCTTATCATGAAGATTAGTCGACCACTAAAGGGTCGACTTGCTCGCCCCCATTGAACGATGTATATATAGAAGTTGTCATGTGATTTAGGAGAGCTTCTGAAAGTTTTAGAGTCTAGAGTCTGAGTTTCTACATTTTTATCAGTTTAATATAAAAAACTTTGTAATGCCACTTTTTATTCTAATGAAAGTCTTATTGTGCTATATATGATTTTGTTCGATTAGAAGAAGCATAACTTTGTTCACTGGGTGGGCCCCCTGACAAACAGAGTCTTTAAATCTTTGTGTAGGTTTTGTTATCTCTTTCTTCTACAATTAGTATAATTCTGTTCATGAGTTGTTTAGTTTTATTTCTATAATCATTCATGTTTTTTGTAGTATCGATTTCAATTTAAAATTATGTTGAGCATGTAGGTTCTTTTTATTAAATAACAACCGGTTGCATTTAAGATAGCTTTCAAGTTTTTCTGCAAAGTATTTCGATTTCTAGATTAAACTTCTTGATTAGTTGTAATCTAGTTCTACTTATTCCAGTTTTTATCCTGAATCTTCTTAAGGATATGTTAGTTTTTTTTGAATTATGAAATTAGTTTAGGTCGTATTACTATGAAATTTAGTCATTAAAGCAGGTTTGCTTCCTGTTTTACATTATAGCAGTACATGCATGGGGTAGCTACTCTTCAATAAAGCATTTAACTTTACTGTTTCCTTAAAGTTTTAACATTTTCTTCCAATAGATTGTCATACAGACAATCTGTTCCACCTTTTATACAAACCTTCGTTTCCACCTGTTATACAGTCGCTCATTCAATCCTGTGTGTTTTTAATTTGTTTTAAATTTTACCCTTCTAGTTTTCTGATTATGTTTGAATAGTAATGGTTAGGTAATGTTTATATTTTATTTTAAAGACCTTCTGATAAGATTGTTTAAGACTTCTTGTTGAAATTCATTTCTCCTTCCTCTTTCTTTTACCTTATGCATAGGAATGATATTATGTAAATTGACTCATCTTATTAATCTATAATTGAGTCTTTAATTCAAGTTGTTCCTTTAGTTTTAAATTACATGCATTAATAGATTAGGTGTTTATAAATTGTTCTTTTAAAATATACAATTGTGAAAAGGATCTATAAGATAGAACTCAAATCATCCTTGTGAGTTTTCTATTTGTTCATAAACTATGTCCATCCCTATATAGTACTTTGTAAGTAGGAGTCACTTCTGTATAAACAATCATGTTTACTATTTCCTGTAACTGGACATTTCTCAGTTTGCACATTTTTGTAGAAATTAAACTAGACTTAATTCCCTTTAGATTTTATACTTCTTTTGAGAGCCATTTTGATACCTCTCCTTCCCCATTTCCTATTACAGTAAATGCCTACCCTCAGAATAATTAAGGAGAGTGGAATTAAGATAATTTAGTTAGTATATGTAGAGTTTCTATTTGATCATTGTAAATCCTTTTTAATATAGTCATTTTCTCAAGTAAAAATCAATCTCTCTAGATAAGAATAGTTTATTTTCATAGCACTGTTTATATCCAGACATTTATAAATAGTTTCATGTCACTTTTGTTTTCATTAACTTAATTAGGTCCTTAGAAGTTCAACTTAATATATTTATCTTATTACCACGACACTCTCTACCTTTGCATATATTTTGTAGCAACTCTAAGCCTACTAACCTCGGTTGATAATTAAATATTAGGTAAACTATTCAAAACAATATTTTTCCCAACATAACACATCCAGCATACATGTCAGAAAGGCTCTGCACTTACATCTGACCATGCAAGGAACACATCCAGCATACATGTCAAAAAGGCTCTGCACTTACATCTGACCATGCGAGGATCACATCTAACATACATGTCAGAAATGCTCTGCACTTACATCTGACCATGGGAGGACCCGCCTACCACCATGTCAGAAGGGCTCCAAACTCATCACTTCCTCTTGGAAGGAACCTCAATCTAGAGAACACCGAGCTTCTCCCTTCACTCCGAACATTTCTAGCATAGAATCACATCAAGGCTGATTACGTCCAATGATAACCTGCGAGCTTCGCTAGGACCGATTACATCCGAGGACAAACTACAGGACTGTTTATGTCTAAGAAACCTATGAGCTTCGCCATGATTTTATGCTTAGACAACCTATCTCACTGGCTATGTTAGAACTCCCTCTTTTGAGAGATCTCAATCTGGATCACATACTGGAGCTTCACTGCTCCTCTATGATCCCATAATCAAGCAGCACCCCGAAGTTCTCTTCCTATCAATGGCACTTCCTGCCCAATCCGAATCCACATAACCCTCCAGGTTAATGTTATGATTTGCCTCATACTTGAGCCCATACTCAATTGTACCCTTTAGGTACCTCACTGCATGCTTTGCAACCATAAGGTAAACATGTCTCAATGTGTTCACAAAAAAGCAAATATCTGGTCTCCTATTCATCAAGTACATCAAGGAACAAATAATCTAACGATACATCGTGGCATCAACCGACTCTGATGAACCAACACTCAATAGCTTTAGGTTCGATGCCATAGGTGTAGTCATGGCCTTGCAGTCCATCATCCTGAACCTCTTCAAGATCTCCACTGCATACTTTCCTTGTCCAAGGAAGATTCCATCCGCACTCTACAACACCTCCATTCCTAGAAAGTAGTGCATCATCCCCAAGTCCTTCATCTTGAACTCGGTAGCAAGTCTCCTTCTAGTATCTCTAATGAGTTCCTATTTTCCTGTCAGGAACAAGTCATCGACATGTAACAAGAGCATCATTGGTATTTTTCCTTCAACCTTGAAGCAAAGGTTGGAGTCCTCTTTACTCTTAGTAAATCCTAGAGCCATTAGTAATATATCCATCTTATCGTACCATGTCAAACCTTGGGATATTCTGCAGTCACTCCCTTTGAAGCGGAGCATCATTCTCCCTCTTCCTTTCGTACTCTATGTATTGAAACATCCTAGAGTAACAAGTAGCTTCCTCTACTACTAATATTCTATGTATCTATCTAGGGTCACTGGATACCAAGATACTCTATCTTGAACCTTTAAAAGTTCTTCTCGCACCCATATGTGAGCTTGTCATCCTCTATAGGATTTCATCTTCAACCTTGTAGCAAAGGTTAAGACATTCATCACTCTAGGTGATCTTCAAGCTCCTCATGTATGTGGTATCCCATGGGTGTCTTCTAAGCTCGTACAAGGCCTTCTTTAATTTGCACACATGAATCTTCCTGTCATGTGTCTTCACTTCTAGTGGCTGCAAATGTCTCTTCGTAGTTTATTCCTTCTTTCCATGAGAATCCTAATGCTACGAATCTTGCCTTATATCCCACAATGTTTCCATCTACTTCATGCTATATCTTGCAGATCCATATGGAATATACTACGGACTTCCCTTCAGTTCTTGGACATCGCATTCTAGTCATAATTCTTCATTTTGGATTATTAGATTGAATCTTGAACTATCGTCACTTGTTGTTCGAAACAAGTCTCATCCTTCTTTTCTTGTAGGTGATTGTACGCAATCTTTCCTACAAGTCAAATGCACCAGTTGTATGATTAGAAACATTTCATAATGCATATTCATAATGGTAAATTCTTATGCATAAATATATAATCATGTAACTATTTTAGCCAATACAACATTCATCCATATCTCACAGAAACTTTCTAGATTCCTTCCATCTCTACCAAGACATCATTGAGATTGTGCACTAATCCAATATGTCAGCAAAGAGGATTCATTCTAGATAAGTAGCAATCAAGAGTTGTATAGCACCATGAGCTACTTACCCATCACATGCACATTAGTAGTATATTGTCATTAATGAAAACATTCTATCATGCATAACACATCAACTGAATATAAACAAATGCATAACAAAATAATATCATGAAATGACAATTGAATACTTATGTTTATTCATTTCATGGATAGACTCCTTCTTGATCCTTCAGCTTCATCATATTCTTCATTCATAACAGCAGCATTTCTTATCAAAGTGCTAAGATGTATAAGAGGTTCTTCAAGAATTGAGTCCTTCATATTCCTCATCACTTCTTTGAATCATGAGTTCTTGATCTTCAGTTGCTCCCATCTTCTCTTCTCTTATTATGAGTTGAGCTTATTCTTGTGTGTTCTCTTCCTAGAGTCTGCTGAAAGTAATCACTTCCTTCAGGCACACATTCCTTGAATGAATGAATCACATGATCCTGGGAGGCCATTCTTGGTGGCTATCATAAATTCTACATTCTCCATTTCTTCTTCTACTGCTTCAAGTTGTTCTTTGATTTGAGAGACTCTTGTAAAGTATGACTATATGGTATCTGCATTCTGGATCTTCACATTCTTCAACTATTTTCTTTAAAGTCAGCATATGATTTATGTTCTTCCCTTCAAATAACTTGGTCAAGGAATCAAACATCTCTTTATATGTATTTAGGGAAGACACTTGTGATATAAGGTGATCCTTGATTTAATCAATAATTATCTTCTTGGCCTTGACCAAGTTCTTCTTGTGTAAGGCTTTATCCACATCTCCCTCTAGAACTAGAACCTCTCCACTTATGTAAGTGTCCAATTCATTTTCTTCAAGAAACAGTGAAAAATTATAGTTCTATGTGAAGTTTTCAACTTCACCAAGATTGTCATCAAGCTGGTGTGATAGGTCATTTTGAAATGAGAACCTCAAATGTAAATAGCAAAAGATTAGATCTTGCCGATTTGAGGTGTCCGTCCTGGTTCCAGATTTGGCTGACCTAGCATTTGTTAGAGAAACCCTAATTTTCAAAACTTGGAATATTTTAGATCTGATTGGATAGAAATATGGACCTCTTCAGGGCAAGTTGTCCAATGTACTCCTTTTATGAAAACAGTGGAGGGAAACGTTCGAAACAGGAAGCCCTAGTTTTCCAATTTATTCTACAGAAATTCCTGATAATGTTTCTGTGGTATCTCCGAAATTACTACTCCTCTATGTCTAAAATTTCGTCCTAAGGTAGCCTCATCTATCCTCTTTCCAACACTATAGGTTTGAGCAGAATTGGTTTCACCATTTGGGACTTATGAGATTTTTCCCAAGGTGACATCTTTCAGTACTGTTCAATATAGCGAACTTGTATGGACTGCCACGTGTTACTTTTTCACCTTCAGGGTCTAAAAGTTTTACCACAGAAATTATAGTCTATGCCTTATCTAGAACAACTTTCAAAACTTCATTTGGACCTTTGTAGCCCTAGATATAACAATTCTCCCTAGGTGTCCTATTTAGGGATGAATCCTGGAAGAGGCTAGAACCTTGATTTGGAGGAATCATATCTCCCAGAATATAGTGAATTTGAGGTTGAACATTTTACAAAGGGTACATCAGGATTTTATCTTTGGCATGTGAAAATTTTGGCCTTTGATCCTTTTCAATCCTACGATATAGAAAATGTACCAAAACTACTCGTTTTAGTATTTTAGGGTTTTTCAGGCCTAGGGTCAAACTAGGGTTTGACTTTCCCCGAGTTTTACCCAACCAAAAATATTGACCTTGGTCTCTAAACTTTGATTTTGATGAGGAGAGAAATCCTATCCTAGGCTCACTCAAAATTCCTCTTCTCTAAAAGGCTCTAATTTCCCACAGCAAAAACTGAAAATGCCTGGAATCAATTTCTGCTTCGACAAAAATATGCGCCCTTCAATGGAGAGTTAGCCTAGCCTCATTTTGTTGATGGATTATGGAGAGAGACCCAAAAAGTAAGAAGCTCTAGATTCTATAGTTACACAGTGTCTTCTTCTCAGGTTAGCTCTGATACCATGTGAGATTTTTATCATTTAAGCACTATGATCTTAGAATATTATCTGAGAGAATAACATGCACATCAATAATCACAAGAGAAAAGAGACACAATGAATTTTCCTTGGGGAAACAATAAAGGAGAAAACATCACAACTTCCTCAGAGATAGAATGAGCACCAATGGTAGCAGTAAAACCCAAAGACAGAAAGATGATCTCCAACAGTTGTTCTCTCTCTCACTTGTGTGAGCACTTTCTCTCTCACTCATGCGCCCCTGGGTTGAGTCAGTGAAAATTACTGTGTGATAAATAGAGAGGCTCACTCTCTATTTATACTAGTTTCTGACTTAACAATAACTTACCAGGGCTGACATCTCTAGGAGAGTCTAATAACCCTAGTTCTCGACAATTGTGGGGACTTTTCCCCCCTGATCAACAAGGAGGGTTAACCTCAACTCAATTGTGGGGACTATTGCCCCAACTTACAATGGAGGGTTAACCTCATTGAATTTACATGACTTTATTATATTAATGACTCTCTCTATAGGAACATCAGGGTACAATGAAATACAACTGATTCTCCTGATAGGAACATCAGGGTACAATATAAGATATACAAGTGAATACATTTTGAAGGTACAAATACATCAATAACAGTAGCACTAGAGTATACATTTCTCACTTTCGAACACCTCAATGATGAATGGTGTTATTCATTACAACAAAATGAAGTAATGAATCAATGTACCAAAGTCCACTAAGATCGTTACATTTGTCTTCACACCTTTCTTGAAGGAAAGGTCATTCTTATTTGTTATGCAAAGAAGGTTAAAAACCTATGTGCTAGTAAGTTCTTCCCCCTATGGAAAGGCTAGTAATTTCTCCCCCCTATGGAAATGCCCTTACATTGTTAAAAATGTATATCTAAAAGATCCTATCTTCTTGGTTTACCCAAAGGAGGCCTTCTCAACAACCCTGTCAATGGGTTTTATTTAAGTAAATAATTTCCATAGTTACAAGACCAGGATGACCATATGGATGTGTGAACATCTATTTAGAGAAGCCACATCAAGGGCCAGAACCACTAACCACACAAAACTTTCGACAAAATAATCACTCACTAGAGAAAATTCCACCCACAACCTACATTTGCACTTTCACTAAATACAATGTAGATAACACACACACACATATTCACTTTATAGTTTCTCTTTCTCTCGATTTATACACTATGAATGATTCATTTTGTTTACTTTGTGGATGACTACAAATAAAAATAAATTATGTCGGATTTTTCCATAGCGTGAGTTGTTGGTCAAAGAATTTAGCATCCACCACTTGGTCCATTTACACACCGATGCCCATGCTTTACAACATAGGTGGAACATTCCTCATACAAACCACTAATAATGAAGCTAAGTATGATACTTTCATTTTATTATTAGTCGATGTTATCCATTTATGCATGAAACAACTTCACATCCATCTATATTCTCAACTTCTTATTGCACAATTTAATAACTTTCATGTGCGTAATCCACATCTCTTCCACAAATTTCTCCAAGTGCAACTTTTGGTCTGTCACTTTGAAACCACCATATTCATCCATGTCCCTAAAAGTGATAATGCATTTGTAGATCATATTTCTAATGAAGAATTAGGTTATCAGTTATTACATTGTTAGTACATCTGAGCAACCAAAGCAACTAAAATTTTATATTTATACCACACATTTATGTCATAATCATCATCTATACATAAATTAAAAGCATAAGTACACATCGTCACACATGTTCAAAACACACAAATCAGGGAAACCACAAAATGGTGCATATNGAAGAGGTGGTGGCTTGATCATCACCAGATGAGCCAAAACCTCTGAAGTAGGTACTACTTGTCCTATTTCTTCTACTACTAGTGGTGGTGAGGGGGTTGTGACACCACTCTCAAATTATGTGAGTTCCCAACAACCCTAATACGATGCATCAATATGTTTCATCCTATTCATGCACCCATTGGGAGCTACAGACATGGAACTGTGTACTAATAGTATATATGAACAAACTCATGCTCATCAATGTCATCCATTAAAATATCCATTTTTCACTCAATATCAACCCAATTTGTGCCAAGTTCACACTTTACCTTGGTAATCCCACCTACCTACTATCTATGCTTGCCATCTTCTTCTTACGATTCCCCTGCTTGGTTGGCATGCCAATTTTAGCAGGTACCTAATTAGGTCATACAAGACCCACATCTACACCCAATAAAGCATAACAAATACCCATTAGTATCATAGATATTATCAATAAAAAAAATCTATATAAATAGAATCAATACATGTACATGAACATGACAAAGAGACACTCACCTCTACCATCCCAACCCTCATGACTATGTGGTGGAAACTCTAGAATATGGTGATAGTACATCCCACTCCATGAGTATCACTCAATAAACCCAATGCATTGTCTCTAGACCAATAGGTAATGTAACATGAATTCATTCCCAACCTACCCACCTCTATATCTAGGCATCACCTTTACCCATAACACCATTTGGGCCTTCCTTGACCCTTGAGCTAGCACCACCATAAATGGGAAAATTTATGGAACCCACTCAAAGAAATAAGAACACATGATGCTACCATAATTAAACATCCCATGTTCCTCTACAATGACCTTGGTCTATTAGATTTTTAACATTAAGCTAGCATTATTAGGATCTTTTAACTGAAAGAATAAAAAGCACAGTAATCAAACACAAGAGACAATGAACATAGTGTTTTTCCTCAAGGAAACCATAAATGGAGAAAACCCTGCAACTTCCTCAGAGATAGAATCAACACCAAATAGAAAATCCCAAAACAGTAACATGATCTCTCGACAGCAGTAACCGTCTTTCTATCTAGCCCTAGTGTCTTCTCCTTCCTCAACTATGCACTACACTTGAGTGTGTATGAGATGTGTGTTAAATAGAGAGGTCACCTCTCTATTTATACTGATTCCCAGCATGACGAAAACCCTACTAGGTCCGACTTCACTAGGTGAGTCTAATAAGCCTAGTGCCCCGGAACTGTGGGGACTTTAACCCTTAGACAATAGGAGGGTTACCCACAATGAATTGACATGACTTGTTTACATTATAGATCCTCCCAATCGGAACATCGAGGCATGACATCATGACTCAATTATATTACAGACACATACCGGAATAAACATTGGGGTACAAGACATAAGATACATAGATGAATACATTTCGAAGTTACAAATACATCAACATGGTCAACTATGAACACATCTTGACTAACAAAATGTGTGCCTAGGAAACCTGAGCCCTTGCTAGAACTCTCACCACTTAGAGAAGCCAACCCCCTAAAATATGGAGGGTTGCAGTAAACCTAAACACCCTAATCAGTCTCATATTCACAAGTTATTGACAATTTTGGTTAATGTTGTTGACTTAAAGAATGATGGAATTTAGTAGGTTGTAGTTGATTTAGAATTGTGCTCTTTCATATTCATAATGTTATTTTTTGTGGTTACTCCAAAAGTGTTTTCACTTTGCTAGGATAGCACTTCATATCCTATCCCCTTGGATATTCTTCTTCGAAATATGGATAGAAATTTGGGTGGATTCTTTACCTTCATTAGAGTGTTTGTTATCAGAAATTCTCAATCATTACAAACAAATATTGTTTCCCTAGTCTGCATGGGGCAGATCTAGAACAAAAAGTCACGGCGATGTATCCTCCCATAGATCATGAAACTACTTGAATGTGAATCTTTCTTACCTCAACGATGAAGGTTATCCTTGTCTTGCAATTATCCCACAATCAGCTATACCTGCAAAAGAATATGAAGATGAAGAAACAAGATACAATAGTGAAAGAAACAATACAATTCAATGATCTATACTAATAGTCAAGGAGAAAATTAATGAGCAATCGATATTGACACAAATCATTCATGGAAAAGGGGAATATGTTTGTATTAATAACATAAGAAGAGAAATCTACAACCACAGCCTTGATGTTGAAGCTTGTTCTCACAATGCCTTTGGCATCACTTTAGCACACACTCTAAAATATTTATAATCCTCACTCCTAACCATATTCTTTTCCTCGTAAACAAACAATGATTCAAGCTACATGAAGGTGCTCTCTTGGTTCTTTTCCCACCCTTTACCCATGAAGGGAAGCTTGTATATATATTCCAAAGGAAGACCAAAGGGGTTGAAATATTTTGGGAGGAAGGAGGGGAATGATACCTAAAGGCTAGGGGCATGAATGCCACCTATTCCAAGTCATTGGGATAATCCTCCATGAGTACTTTCTCCTATAAGGTTCTCAAAATCTTTTTTTTTATCTTTTTAACAATGTTAACACTCTTTGTATATGGTAAAGTTGCATCAGGGCTCTTTGTCTTGAGGCAACAAGTGTCATCGAATCACTATATCTGTAGGAAAGAGGTGTCAGGAAGGTATGACACCCTATGTCTAGAAGCAAGGTGCGTCAGATCTCCTAGAATTAGGAAAAAATATCTCCAAAATATGTCTTGGCCATATCATTTCAGGGGATTGAGCATAGAAACCAATTTTGGCTGTAACAGAATGCCCCCCAAAGTATGAAGCTAGAAGGATATGATAGGTGAAATGATTTGCTAGATGTGATTTGGAATCGGATTCAAAAGAGTGGTAAGCAAATACCTGTCATGAGACCTGACTCAAATCATGGTTCTTGACCAATACACTACAGATCCATGTATAATGACCATTTCATTGCTACCAATAATAAACTGTAGATCCATGATTGAAAAGACTCAAATCAGGACATAGCTATGGGACATACACTATAGATCTATGTCATCTTGACCCAAACTTCAACATAGCCACTAAGCATACAATGTGGATTCATGCAATGATTCAAGAAATACTCCATCACAACATGAATATAGGTACATATGCAAGTGAATACCTAACCATTTAAGGTCTTCATTCCAATCCCAAATAGTACAATTCTATCCATGTGAATAGATGTCTTGATGTGGAACATGGAAGAAACCACTTGATTACCAGTCATTGATGTATATCGTTAATAAGTGTGAGTGAAATCACCATTAACATCAATGATCCCCAAGGTACCCTAGTACATTCCTCCGAATGTGAATAGGTGAGTTGGAGTCGAACAATCGGCAGAATCTTTCAAATAGACTCTAATGATGAAATCCCATTATCGAAAGCAAGTAAAACCTGCCATTGAGGCATGCACGCTTCAAGGTACTTGACTGGTTTCTAAGACTAATTCCTAGATGAAGTGTTTATCTCAATGGGACTAGACTCGTCGAAGGAGGGCCATGATATTTACCCTATCATTAACACAAAAATCAAAACAAAAGGGATTTTTAAGTGATTATCATAATAGAACAAACATAGAACTGACTCAAACATAACCGACTCCAAGGAAGGTAAAGTAATTGTAGAGGTAGACTGTAGTGAAGACTCCCTTTGAACATTGAATGACACAACAAGTGACTTGGCATCATTGATTTGATCGAAGCAGAGACCAAACATAATGCAAACACAGGACAATGCATTCTTTGAATTGACCAAATGAGTTAACTGACTCATGAAAGTGGATCAACAAGATGAAAGGCTGAATACCCAACTGTTTGTATGAAAATGCATACAGGTTTCATGTTCAAAGGTGGACCAAGATTCCATTAATACAAATGAAAGATATTCCCCATTCCTTTAAATCCCCCATCACAATGGAAGAGTACTTCTTTTCTCTTTAACGAGCTTGAAAAGGGTAACAAACACTTGATATAGCTCATCAACTGATGAGTCCATTCTCATATGTTTTATGAACCTGAGGAAGGAGGGGTTCATTCACAAAATGAGTCCTTCAAAACTTAATTTTATGACTTCAGAGAAGTTGAATTCAGCCGGTGTTTCATATTTAGAGAGTTTAAAATGACTAAGAAGACTTCGAAGTGGAATTTTTCGTAGATTTAGTCCCCAAGGTATGAAAAATTATAAACTGATACGTAGGAGAACTCTTCTAGTCATGATGAACTAGAGTATACATTTTTTTGTAAATGAGTCTAAATGGTCTAAAAAGGAGGTAAACTATCATCGAATAGACGGCCTTTCAAGTATTTTTACAAGCATGAAAGAATCAAGTTCACTTCGCAATCTATTTGTGTTTAGGGAGACCGGAAAGACATTAAAGATGACTCTGTGGAGGTTTTTCTTTTTCGTAATCCATTTTAACGAGTTCAAAAAAGAGGTAAAAGAACACTCGATACCTTTTCACTAGATTTTTAAAAAGCACACTGAGGCTATAAAAGGCGCTTGATACTTTTTCAATTTTGGGTTAGAGTGTGAAAAAAGACAAAAAGAAACTTGATCGTAGCCAAAAATGCATAATAATGCCATAAAATCTCCAAAAACGACATTAGAACACTTTCATCGTGAAAACTATAGAAAAAAAAACATAACAAAGACCCATAATATTTAAATATACCACTAGTTATTTCTAATTAAAAATCAAAAACAATATACAAATAGTGAAATAATAAAAAACTTTAACTATTGTGTTTTTTACCATAGAGTTGGAGTGAAAATTTTGTTTAGGAGAGGAATTTGTGATAGATATTCTCGGAGTTCCAGGCATCCGTTCATTGAATTGTCAGAAGCAGGTAAGATCTAACACCCTTCCCTTCCTTTTCACGGTAAGATCTAACACCCTTCCCTTCCTTTTCACGGTTGAAAATTCAATTTTTATTATGTTTTTTTAGGGTTTTAGGAATATTTTTTAAAGGGAAATCCACACCCAGGGTGATGCTCTTTTCCCCTTTGAGAGGTGCACCGATGCACTCCTAGAAAGGGGAAAGAGTGCAAGGGTACTATGTCTCTTAGGAGAGACTGCATTGTCACTCTGTTCCCATAGGGAAAGAGTATCAACAACCATGGATTTCCCAAAAATAAAAATTTAAGCATAAAATCCAAGATTTGTTTCAATGCATAGGATCTAATGCCATACCTTATGGATGTCCCACGGGTATTGGACCCAAAAAATGGTGATTTGGAAGGAATGTGAGCATGATATAGATGATTCCTAGGATTCCAATGGCCCAATGACTATGAGGGAACTAAGGGAGTGTGGACTCCTTAAATACTTTAAAGCATCAAGCAAGATCACATGTTCACTAGCTAGACCATTTGATACAAATGTGGGATCCATATCAACAGAATTCTTAGGTTGGGACTCATATTATGACAATAGGTGTTGAGGACATCTATTTTTTGACTGGTCTCTCCAGGAGAGGGATTTCATTATCACTCATAGGTCCTAGAGGAGGGGATATGTCTATTGACGACCTTATAGATGAGTATTGTGTAGTTGGGACAAGGTCCCAATGGGGAAAGATATCGATAAAACATATTGTATATCGGCCATTGAGGACTGTGGCCTTCATAATAGAGAAGGTAGTGGGCAATAAAGCTTCTCATCAAACTACCCAAGCACACATATTGTATGCATTGGAGTGCATGGCTCCAATTGTATTCAATTAGAGTGAGGGACTACTGGTAAGACTCAAGGACCAGCTCATAAAATGTCGACAAGGTGAGATAAAACAGTTTTTCTATGAGGTGGTAGTAGTATCATTCTTCTTGGAGAGTGTTCCTTTGTTATGTTCATTGGTTCCTCTCAACAGTTTGATGCCCAAGGATCCATGGATGTTGCAGTGGTTCAAGGCTATGGCCTATCACGGAGCTGGTGGGGGGCCTACCATGACTTATGGATCTGTATTTTTCCATTGGCTATGGGGACAAATATCGATGGTCAAGGACTATGCCTATGCGAGGACTGACTTTACAGGTGACCCTGATCTTTTGTTTCCCAAGGGTGAGAAGATTCATGACCGAGGTGAGACTGATACTACCTCATTGTGTTTTTTTTTATATCATATATTTTTTTTTGTATTTTTGGTGATACTAAAACATATCTTACAATTTGTAGATATGGGCCCATATAGACCTACAATAGGGCCTTGCCTATCAAAATGAGGAGGGTGTTCAGAGGCATATCCATCAGGAATGTAGAGGCAGAGGAGGTGCTTTAAGAAATTGAAGACAACCTCGAGAGGTTGGCCATGGGGGTTCCTAATATTTCTATCGATGACCTTCCTAGGCGTTACCAACGTCATACTACAGGAGTGTTAGCCATTTTGGGAGGCTATTCTACAGAGTGGATCATGTTGTTATGTGTTATCATGAGCACGAGGATTAGTCCAAAGTGAATCCTATTTTTTGTATTGTATACATACTGAAATATTTGAAACTTCAGATTTTACCTCTTAATGTACTAGAAACTTGATGGTTCCAGATTTTGGGTACACCAGAAGCTTATGGCTCTAGTTTTTTTCTTAGTGTCGGTTATTTATATATATATATATATGAAAAACACTCTTTCTACAGACATGTGTGTATGTAATGTGTTATGTGATATTTTTACATGTAATCGAAATTTAAAATGAACTTCAAATGTGATCCAAATACCAATCCAAAACATAATTTTCCAATGAATCATCCACTGCATTTAAATGTCACAGGATATGATGGTAGGAAATACACTCAAAAGACCTTTCTAAGATCCGAACTCTTTGGAACACACAAATAATTAAGGGGTTACAGGTAGTGTAGACCTAGTTTAATTGATATACAACTAACTCTGAATCTAAATAAACCCTAATTTGATTCACATCACTACCAAAAGATTCAGTTAACAAGAAAATCACTGCATGGTACTCTACAATATTATTTGTAGTAGAACCAAAACAAGTTCCTCATGATCTTACCAAATCATCAGTCGAGGAATACGATACCCAAAAGGTCAATGCTAGATTCACAGTATAACAGTTAGCACCATCCGCAAAACCAGAGTAAGTGTTCATCGGTCTATTTAAACACAACACTATATAAGCAGGCTTATCTAAGACACATATTACATTCACAACAAATTCACAATTCAAACTACACACAACACTCTATAAACAAAATGTACAAAGTGCCTATGCTAGATGACCTAGGCATATTACTTCTAGAGGTAAATCCCATTTTGGGGTTCACCCAAGGATATTACATCATTGTCCATCAGCTCATATTCTCCTTTATCTAAGACATGACTAAAAATATAGGGCCCATGCTACATGCATTCTAGTTTTCCACCTCCCAACTTATCGTGCTTCTGTTCATATGTCAAGACCAGGTCACCTTCTTTGAAGAGGCGAGGTTGAATAGATCTATCATAGTGATTTTAAATTCATCATTTATGGGCCTCATTATCTAAGGTGACATCTCAACGAGTCTCTTCTATCTTGTTCAAGTACAATAACCGTTCTTCCTCTAAAGTGGTATTGGGTAACAATTCTATGGCAAGTCTCAAAGAAGGAATTTCCCATTCGATTGGGAGAGTAGCTTCTAATCCATACACCAATTGGAAAAATGTGAAGCTAGTAGATGTATTAACAATAGTCTTATAATTTATAATCCCATAATGCAAAAAAAAATTGTAAATTCCAACTGGACTTGACTTTCCCTACCATTCATTAAAGCATGATTTTCAACACTTTGTTGATGGCTTCAACTTGGCCATTGGCCTGTGAGTAGTAGGGTGTAAAATTATCATGATGAAAAAATAGTTTTCACTTAGTTCTGACATCATTTTGTTTTGAAAATGTGAACCATGATCGGTCACAATAGCTTGAGGGACTCTGAACCTAGCAATTATGTGATTAAAAAGAAATAGGGCGGCAGTTTTTCCATCTTCAACATATGTAGGCATCACCTTATCCCACTTTGTAAAGTAGTCTACAAATACAATGATTTTACCATGCCCCCCGGTTGAGGTAGGTTTACAATGCATAAAATCAATGCCCCATTTCACAAAAGGACCGACAACAATGACAGGACGTAAAAGAGAGAAGTTGGTGCACTTTTTTTTTTCAAAAAGATGGCAGTTTGGGCATTTTTTCATGACCTCCATCCAATATTTGAAGATTGAGGGCCAAAATTACCCAACGCATAAGATTTTATAAGTAGTATCCATCCCATAAATATGATTGTTGCATGCTCCAAAGTGGCAGTCATTCAAGACTATTTCAGCCTCTTCATGGGTTAAGCAATGCCACGACAGTACAATGTATGATTGATGATAAGGTAGTACTTCTCATGATGACGGATAAGGAGAAGTTCATCTTGGGTTGCATTAGGATAAAAGAATTGAGTATGGAGATATAAAATCTAATCTCCATACCAGGGGTCAGATGTACTAATGAGGAACAAGGATTCGTTGGGTAACAAATACAAGGGTTTTGTATCCTCAGTAATACGGGGAAGGTCACACATAAGCTCTGCGAAGAGAATGGACTTATTTGACTTGGATTTTACAAACTCTAACTCAATTTTTTGGAGAATGACAATCCAACGAGAATATTTTCCCGCAAGCACTTGACGAATGAAGATATAATACATGGGGTTAGAATCTACATACACAGTGGTTGTGCAGAGAAAGATGTAATGACAGAACTTCTGGACCGCGATGACCGTGGCCAGAGCTAACTTATCAACATATGAATAACGGGTTTCAGAGTAAAGAAGGCTCTTACTTAGGTAATAAATCACATGCTCCTAGTTGTGTGCATCTATTTCAACTAGTACCATGCCAATGGTAGTTAATTACGCAACCACATACAAGGAGTAATACCTGGTGTAATCAGGTAGCTACAACATAGGTGTGTGTGTAATAGCATGTTTGAGAATGTCGAATGCACGTTGTACAAGGTCATCCCAAGAAAAGGGTGTGTTCTTTTTTAACAAATGCATGAAACCATGTGTCTTCTCGACGTAGATATAGACGAAACGGCGCATAAATTTTTCCTTCCCTTGAAAACTTTGAAGTTCAGTAACATTTGCAGGAATGGGTAGGGCCAAAATGGCTCCAATTTTCAAAGGGTATATACGGATTCCATCCTTTCAAACGATGAATCCAATCAGTCTTCCAATTTCAACACAAAAATACACATTTGTGTGGATTCAACTGAATGTTGTAATGGCGGCATCTAAGAAAAACGACTCTCAGATGGTCAACATGATGGTCTCAATGTCCTAAATGCGCAGGTAAGTCATCGAGATATGGTTCCACAATATTTTTTATGTCATGGAAAGTGTAAGACATAGCGCGGTGAAAGGTAGCACCAACATTTTTTAATCCAAAAAGAAAATTCCTATAGGCAAGGGTCCCCCATGAGAAAATGAAGGCCATCTTATGTTGATTAGAAGGGAGTATCTCTAATTGTTTACAACCAAAAAAACCATCCATAAATGAAAAGATGACGCTCTTGGCACAGTTGTCGATGATTTGATCGATATAAGGGGCAGGGAAGTTATCCTTAGGACAATCCCTATTAATATCCCAAAAATCGATACAAACCCTAATCATGCCATGTTTTTTATTCACAGTACAATATTAGAAACCCATTCTTTCAACGGAACAGGGTAAATGAACCTAGCCTTAAGAAGTTTCTCAATTTCTTCCTTAATGGTTGTCACTTTTCATGGATGAACTAGACATAAATTTTGATGGACTGGCCTGGCATCAGGGTAAGTCCTGATCTCGTGGACAATGATTGAAGGATCTATCCCTAGAATTTCTTCATACAACTGAGAAAAAATGACTCTAAATTCCTTAAAAAGGATCATATAAGACCTAAGTTCTGAAGTAGAACAATTTTGGCCCAAGTGAATAATTTCTACAACTCCAGGTTTTACTGATATGTTGATCAAAACTATCTTAGTAATATTACTCAGATTACCCTTGGACTCAACATTGCAAATGAGTATTGGTGACTGAGGTGTAGTTACAATATCATACGAAACCATTGTTTCAAAATTATCTTCTACCATATGGTAACCGAGAAGGAAAGAGGATCGGTGATGATGGTCTTTCCAGGGAATATCCTCTAAATACATAACTTCCATGAAGGATTCATTTGATGGAAATGTTTTCAAAATATAATCTAGCTATGGGGGGGATTTAACCAACATGGCAGGTGATAAGGGTCGGATTCCACCAAAATATGATCATTAATGGTGGGGTCGCTAGTAGACTGTATATCCTAGTAAGTCTCTTCAAAATGACTAAAAAAATGTCAGATCAACAATTGATTTTCCCTTGTATGAAGTTTCATGACTCTTAGAGGATATCATGTTCACAAATTCAGTTTGGGTAGGGGGAGGATGTGTTAACGAAAAGAATCCCATAAGTGAGGAATATTTGAGAATACCTATCCCTATGTTCTGATACTACAGAGTTGAAGAAGCCAAGAGCAGGATATTATTCACAGAATTAGAACTCGTGTCTGGAGAAGAAAACTCGAATTGATCAACTGTAACAATATTCCCTTGAAATGGGAATTAGACCACTCAAAACACATATGAGACAATTGCCTGCATCAGGTATAACCAATTCCTACCTATGAGGATATTGTAGTCTAAAGGAGCATCGACAACCTAGACATGAATGGATATCAATTCTACCCCCTAGTTGAACTAGGAGGGAGGGAAGCAGTCCATAAGGCTGAAAACCATGACCATCAAAGGCCTTCAGAGTCGTAGGTGAGTGGTTAATTTTAGGATATCATATGGCTCTCCAATAGGACAAAGACATGACTGAAGTTGAGGCACCCTTGTCCAACACAATGCAATGGAAATTATTCCCAGTGACTTTCATACATAGTTGGAAAGCTAACTGATGGGAGAGCCTTGACTTAAAATCACCCAGTTTAAAGGTGATAGTATTACTAGTCTCAAGATCCATAGCCCCAAGAATTGGCAACAGGTTCTTCCTTTGCATAGGGAATGTTTGGAGTACTTCGAGGGTAGACATAGCACATGGTGGTTGAGCCAAATATTCTACTACATTGTAGTATTGAGTGGCCCATGTATTACGGTTAAATACTTATTTTCAAATAATACTCTCGGTTGGTCATAAAACTGCATCAGGAATGGGTTTTTCAATTTGAAGACTGTTGGTAGGAGGAGGAATGGGAGATTTAGATTTGTTAGTTTAAGCGTTATCATCCTCCTTTTCTAGAGGAGGTTCATAATTCTGGGATCTAGTGGTAAGACTAATTGTTTCACTAGACATCATTTTACCCTCATCTATAGAGGATGAAAAGACCCATGCAAGGATTGATGGTCAATCAATTATTGTTGGGTAGGGAAAGGATCGTTCTAGACTGCTAGAGTGGAATTTTTTTTCAGAAATTTGCTGACCTCTTCACACTGAGGACATTCTTTAGTGAAGTGGTCACCTCCACATATGAGGCATGGGAATTTTCCATTTCTCCTATTCTTGGATTCGTCATCTATGGTTAGTGTTTTATTACTCTCCTGTTGATTTTCATATTTATTTGATTTATTCTTTCCTTTATTCTCCATTCCTAAATATTCTGAGGATTGAATTGCATTTACTTCGGTAGAGGCAACAGGAGAAGAAGTGGTCTTGGGATTTGTGATGGCTGGGCTAGAAGATGGTTTTGCTTTCTCGAGGATTTAGTCTTCGATTGTGTTTGAACATAATCGAGTACACCATCGGCTGGAGGTTCTATTGAAGGTATTGAGGGGTCTGAGATAGGACGAAGAGTGTTTGGGATAAATTCATACAAATTGTATAAATGGGAATAAACCAAGTCTAGGTATTGAGCTCGGCTTATGGCCTGCTCTTTAGTGACAACATCTCCCATGGAATCATCTCAAGAAATGGGTGGAAGCAATGACTTTATGAACCAATTAGTAATTAATTGGTCAAGGATAGGGGATTTAATCAACCTGTTTCATCGTCTCCACTCATGTATATGATCGGATATATGGGTGGAAGTGGTTTCTCAGAGTGAGGTCAAAATATTCATACCCATTTCATACCTAATTAGGAGTTGAAAATGTGTAAAAATGCCATTGGTAAGGTGTTAAAATCCCAAAAAGAGTGTCAAGAAAATTCTATATACCACTTGGTGGCGGTCCCAGTGAGATTCTTTTGAAAAATTCTCAAACGGATAGAACCATCCATTAGAGAGTTGGACGAACACCACAAATGATAGGTCATTACATGGTTTTTGGGGTCCTCACTAGTTTTTCCATCAAATTTTGGTATATCCGAAGGTAATTTTACCAGAATAGCTAGCCATAAAGGATCATGGTGAATAGGATCATTGATCAAACATGAAAAATACGGTAGATCAAGTGTAGCCAGAAATGGCAATTGTTGATTAGCTTGCGAGTACGGGTAATACTAATAAGGCATCTTAGTCCCAGTAGGGACATAAGTGGATTAATAAGCGAGTGTCGATGATCCTATTATATAAGTTTGGTTTGGTTTTGGTTGGTTTTCAAATGGTCCACCTGTTGTTCTTGAAGGGGGTGGACCTCCAGGTGGTGGAACTCCAAGTGGTGGACCTCTGAATGGGGGACCTCCAAGCAGGGGACCCCCGAGTGGGGGACCTCCAGGTGGAACTCTTGAGAGTGGGCCCCTTGGGGGTGGACCTCTAGGTCGACATCTGGGTGGTGTACTTCCATATATGTTGGAAAAAAACCTTCCATATGTAGGGACATTTGACAAAGTGGGTTTCCCCCATGGGGTATTAGGGTTTTCAAGATAATGGACACCGGGGGGAATATTTTTCAAGTAAATGGGTTTATAGTTCTGGTTAATCATTTTCTGTTGATTTCCTAGCTAAAGGTACCCCAATGTAGCTTGATTAGACATTAGTTGGACCCACGATGGTTGTCTCGATGAAGAGCAAGTAATAATCACATTTGCAGCCAGGGAAGGTACACCAACCATGGGATTCCCTAAAGAAACACTCTACCCAGGATTCAAACTAGTTCTCATAATTGTGGTGACCACTTGCTCTAGGGATTTCCCCTCAAACACAGGGTTCATAGGAAGACTAGGAATGGATAGGAGAAATTGATTTTATAGGGTAGGGATGGAAGGATGATCTGGATCATAAGAAACTATAATCTAAATCGGTATTCCAGATATGGTAGAAGCATAACACCGAATAGGGGCATGGTATTCAGGATTGGCGCTTTCCGAATGGTCGGGAAAAGGCTAAAGAATTCTCCTTCTTATGATTTACCCTCTCGTGCGTAAATTAGACACCATCTAACAGATAGTTCTAAAATACTCATCATTTGATATTAATAATCTCGGATTAGTTGGGGGGTGGAATACGATAAAGTAGTATCGTTGTATTCAAAAATTGTCCGTCCCAAGGAAGTTTCCCAAAAAGGAGCAGTTGGACCGAATTTCGATGACACAGGGTCATTTGAGGTGGTGCAAACACCCAATATTGTGCACTAGAATGGCCTTATGTAGGGAAATGAAAGCTTGAATCATGTGAATAAGGTAATTGCACCAGTACTGGAGTGGAGGTAGATTAATTCTCAAAATAGGAATACTCTTCTCTCAATTCAACAACACAAACTCCCTCCATACAAGGCTCAGTTGTGACAGGTTGGTCCATGCTCACCCCTTGTCTTTCTTCCAGGGGAAGAGGAAATTCGGGTGGTAAACCTTACAATATACGAGATATCCTCATAGGTGGTTCTACCAGAATGATGGCTAAACACTCCTACTCTAAATATTTTCTAGTCAAAAAGATCGCACACAAAAATTCTACATAAGATAAGGTCATAAGAAAATGCAAGCGATAAGAGGGGCTAGAAAAATCCGAAACATCACTAGGATTGTCAAGTTGTCACAACTTGCAATAAACCACATAGTCCAACAGTAAAACTCAACTAGGGTTGGGACCGTACCCTTGCTTGAATACCCGGCTACCTAGACGACACGTGCATAGTAGCTCCCCGAGTTTTATTCTCGATGTATTACTTCAACAAGACAACCAAAAGTAATTTTTTAGTTGGTATCATTTCCTAGAAGGGTATCCCGATATACACAAGGTACATGGTAGCTCAATCCATTTTAGTGTCGTCTAATGCACAACCGTTCGAAAGGGGCCTTCTAATATACTATCGAGTATGTGAATAAATTTTCGATATACCTTGAGGGTATGTGAAAATTCGTTTGATATACCGATATGTATGTGGAATAACCGTACAATCCCCAGGATGCAGTGCAAGAAAATAATGACATCTCCTATGCTTATACATGTCGAAACATGTCTTCTAGCCTATCACTCAAACTACTAAGAATTTTAACCTAAGCTATCGTCCAATTTTATCTTGATGGTTAGTGAATGTCTATGGAATGTGAATTAATTGCAAGATTAAATCATCTAAATGCCATGCAATTTTATTTTTGATGAATTCTATCTAGAGTAAGCGAGAGATTATTCCTTCCAAAAAATGAATGAAAACACCATGCGATTTCAAACAACTCGTTGCTCAAACTTCAAATACTTTGAGTCAAATAAAAACTCTAATGCTAGTTCCTCAAAATATCTCTAATATAAAGGGAAATGGTTCTTTAATTCCCAAACGCTAACACTTTTCTGAATCAAAATCCAAAATTAAAACAATTCTAATCACTCAACCAAATCAGAAGCCAACAATTAAACTTTTTATTTTGTTTTTGATGTAATACTAAACAAATAAATGCAAAAAATTATGCTAAAAGAGTGCAAGAAAACCTTACTATTTTTCCTTTCCACAAATCTATAAATAGCTTTTAAGAGACCGATCATGTAAACCATAAACCCAAGATAAAATTTCTACACAAAACCACTCAAATTCAAAACTTTTACTGAGACAAATTTTCAAGATATAAACTTAAAAAGTACATTTAGTCTAAATACACACTATCAGGCCTGTTAAAGAGCAGGAAAGCAGATTGAAAAAACCCAAACAGAAAGAAAAAAATTACAAAGAAAAAATCCTAGAGTTGGAAATGGCCTACCTCTGTGCACTATGCAGGGTATAACCAGGGCGTTGTGTGGTAGTTAAAACTCTTTGCTTCTCTGTGAATAGCATCAGTGATGCTCCTTGATTCTAGAAATAAGGTGTCAAGGGCACTCCTTGATAGTGGAAAAAGGTGGAAGGGGTAGTTTGACGCTCTGTCAAATACACCCATGTGCATCAGCAGATCTAGAAATCCAAAAGAAACAAATAACCTTAAGGATAATCACTACAAATCAAACTGGAATTATGGTAAGTATAGACATGAACCAAAGAAGGAAAATAAAGGTGAAATAAGATGAACTCCTCACCTTAGATCCTTGAATGAATGAGAGAAAAAAAAATTAAGCTTGTAATCAAATTGAAAAATCAAAACTCATAGATTTGATTAGCTCCTCAGTATGGTCTCCAATTTTGTTATCGAAAATTCTCAATCAGTGCACACAAATATTGTTTCTCTAGTCTACATGGGGGAAATCAAGAACAAAAAGTCACAACGATGTATCCTTCCCCTAGATCATGAAACTACTTTAATGTGAATATTTCTTACCTCAATGACAAAGCTGATCCTTGTCTTGCAATTCTCCCGCGATCAACTAAACCTGCAAAAAAATATGAATAAACAAGATACAATATTGAAAGCAACAAGACAATTAAATGATCTATACTAATAGTCAAGGAGAAAAGTAATGAACAATTTATATTTACACAAATCATTCATGGAAAAGGGTAACATGTTTGTATTAATAACATAAGAAGATAAATATACAACCATGGACTTGATGTTGAAGCTTTGTTCTCACAATTCCTTTGACATCACTTTCACACACACTCTACAAGCTTTACAAGCCTCACTCTTAACCACACTCTTTGCCTCATAAAAAAACAGTGATTCCAGCAGCATGAAAGTGCTCTCTTGGTTCCCATACGACTTTTTACCCATGAAGCGAAGATTGTATATATAGGCCAAAGGAATTCCAAAGGGATTGAGATATTATGGGAGGAAGGTGAGGAATGGTACCTAAAGGATGGGGGCATGAATTCCACCTATTCCAAGTCGTTGGAATAATCCTCCATGAGGAATTTATCTTAGAACGTTCTCGAAGTATTCTTTTTTTATATTTTTTACAGTGCTTACGCTCTTTATATATTTTAAAGTTGCATCATTTATCTTTGTCTTGAGGAAACAAGTGCCATCGACGCACTATGTCAGTAGGAAAGAGGTGTCGGGAAGGTATGACACCCTATGTTAGGAATAAAGGTGCGTCAGACCTCCTATAATTGGGACAAAATATCTCCAAAATATGTCTTGGACATATCACTTCAAGGGATTGAGCATAGAAACCAATTTTAGGTGTAACAGTATTTAAATGGAACCCTTACCCAGTAGGTTGTTACCCTTATCAACATGGTGACTAACACATTTGGTGCACACAATGGGGGAGTCTATTCCTCAACTAGGGGATCTATTTACCTAGGAAGAGGAATGTTGGGAACTTAGAGGAGGAATGTTGGGAACTTAGAAGATGGCACATAGCCCTTGGATCTTGGAACCATGTGATACATACCTTGGATTTTGGAAACTTTATTTGAGGATTCTTTGGTTGAGGAGCACACTACATGGAGACTAGTGATGGATTGGAAGACATAATTTAAGGAGAAATGTAGCTTTGTGACCAGATTGGCACACATGAGAGTAGCATTGGACATATGAGAGGGAAAGTGGCACATAATTAGAGGAAAAGTGCAATGCATGAGAAAACTTGGTTCACATACCATTATGGAAGCGAGAGTGGTGGACTAACAACTTGTTGAATAGAACACCATCTTTTATGAGTGACATTAAGCCTTAGGAGGATCCTACTTGGAGCACATTTCATTTTAAAGGTTGGATAAACCCTAGTTTAACGTACATCCTTGTATTATAGAGTGCTCCATGCGGGATTAACTTGTTTGTTACTTGTATAGACACATGTCCTTATTCTATGTTAGTTTCCCTCACCTACATGTATATATAAAGGAGAGAGATCTTGTAGTCATTATGCTCACATGTAATATTCTTTGTACATGTCCTAGATATGTTGGGGTTCATGAGGAATCCCTATGAGTATGAAATTAGGGTTCATGATAAATCTAAAGGAAAATATAAGGAGAGACAAGGACATCTTTGCTTTTCATGGAGAGATTTCTCTTGTGTAATGATAGGGTTTTTTTTATGATGACAAGGGTTTGTACTCTTGTTGTTGCACTAGGGTTTTATACCCTAATATAATGCATGGAAACTGGATTTATTTCCTTGCATGATAATGGATATTTTTTCTTATGGGATGTGATACTAGGGAAAGAACATCAGGAGATGAGATTGATGAGTCTTGATCTTGGTGTGATCCCTTGCTTGGACAAAGGCTCAATTATTGTATTCTTGATGTTCCATGGAGGTCTTGGTTCTTTTGATGATGCAAGAGTTGAAGACCTAAGATTTAAAAATTTGTAATCCCTAGGATGTACATGTAAACTTGGAGGCTAGCACTAGAATTTTTTTTCCATGTACTTGTGAGATGCAACATGGATAGGGTTTTCAAACCCTAAGAAAGATAATTATTCTAGTGTGGAGAGACTGTGTGATACAAGCTTTATGTTTAGGTACTTATTGGTATTAAATTATTAATGCTTTAGTTGTTATGGATTTTTGGTGGTGTCTAGGGATTTCATGGTTTTCCTAGCTAGGGATTTATAGAGCTTGAATATTGTATAAAATTGTGATACATTGTGACTATGTCCATGAACTTCGTTTCTACTATATATATGAAGCTTCCAACTACCTAAAATCATGTGATACTTTCAAATCTTAGATTATTTACTTTCCAACATGGAAAAGGACAATGGTGACTATAAGTGTGCAATTTGATTAGGATGTGAGATATTCTAGTTCATGAGATCCTCCTTCAAGATATACATCCCAATACATCATAATATTATGGTGAGAATATATATGAATTTTTATGAAGATGTGAGATCTTATAGTTCGCAAGATTATCCTTTACTGCTTCAGAAGAGAGGAGGATGTTATTACATAGAGAAAGTCATAGACTTGAGATGATTCAAATTCAAAGGTGGAAAAAATGATTTTAGGGATGGATATGCCCTCATATTCTAATCCAAAACACATAAATAAAATATGTCTTACTCAAATGTTAATACAAGATTCACAAGAGTATGTAGGATCCCTCAAGTATTAAAGGGTGATGACTATACCTCGTAGGAGATATTCTAGCCATGTTGTGTTGGTTTTTTTTACTTGTGAGCCTAAAAATTGTTTTGAGGGTTGATTCCTCAGCAAATTGTGATGGATACTTAATAGTTAATTTCCATTAGACAATGGTTGATTCCAAGGCTTCAGCATGTTTAGACTCAAAAGAGAAGATTTGGTGAATCATAGAGGAAAAAGACAATTATTGTTGAAACCCTTTACTTGTAAATAGAGACTGATAGATTTCAAAGATACTTCGGAATTTTTTACACCAAATTTGGGGGTTCTCCAAGAGATGTGGAGTGCATAATGTATAATGACCCCTGATTTTCTATGATAGACTTGCTCATTGGAGGTGGATTACTCTTTAGTTTCTAGACCTTGTATGGATGTTTGCATGACATTATTCCATGGAGAATTGGAGACCTATGGATCTTGGTGACTTCTTAATTTAGTTGACACATAGAGGGAGGTTTATTTCTTTGAGGACTCCTTTCATTGGAGTGTTGGGAATTCCAAAGGAGGGCATTGAGACCTAGACAACATGGATTTACGTAGTTTCTTATAATAACACTTACACTTAACTTGAGGAAACTTGGTTTGTGGGAGAGGAAATACATGTGTGATAGTCCTTAAGGAGGGACATGACCTTGGAGATGCATTAGAGCTTTGGGCCCTTAAATATTTGGACCCTAGGGAGTAGCATTCATGCCTTAAAACGCTTGTTGATCATCATCATCTTGGAGCTTAGCATGTTTCACTTTAATTAGAGTGCTTCACATACCTACCCATGTCATTTAGGTTGCTTGTAGTTGAATAGGTCCACTTGTAATTTAGAAAACCCCTACCTATCATATAAACATAAGGAAGAAAATAGGCATTACCATCATCAATCATACTCTTGTATTTGTTCTTCTGTACACTTGGGTTCAAGATGCAAGAGGAGGAGCACTAGTAAACTCACTCTCTCTTGCTCAATATTATGTGCACTATCATCTCTCTTTGTTAAGCTACCATGGTTTCTTGGAGTATTATTGAAGTCTATGGCTAGGTTTTTATCCCTAAGAAGAAATTAGAGTCAAGGTTTGGTGACAAACCATAATGTATACTTATCAAGGAAGCGAATAGTAGATGTCTTGCATGAGCAGAAGGAGTGCTTACTAGTGGTGATTCTAGCTTGTTGGAGTTCTATATTGTTGGATTACCTTTGGTGGATCTAGGTTTTTTCTTATTTTTCTCTATCTAATATATTAAATTATTGGAGGGTTGCACAAAGTTGTGATAAGATGAAAGTATGTGCTTAAACCTCTCTCTCTCTCTCTCTCTCTCTCTCTCTCTCCAATTATCATTGTCTTCATGTTTCTCCCTCTCTCTCTCTCTCTCTCTCTCTCTCTCTCTCTCTCTCTCTTCAATTATCATTTTCTT